>CALZFC010000248.1:597500-1035000 GCA_945643635.1 Allodiplogaster sudhausi
CTCTCGGCGATCTACGGAATGGAATTAAGACTCCAGCCACTAAGAAAACGGTGAGTTTGATGAATTGGCTGGTTACTATAAAAGATATGAAACGTACGGTACTTTTTTGTATAAAACAATTGCTCAAGCTGGTGTTTAATAAAGTGTATTTAGAAGTCTACGAAGATTCCCTCGCTGGCCAGTGTCCTTCGTCCTCCCGTTCCCTCTTCCACGCCGTCTGTCGTCCAGAGAAAGAGGAGCAAGAATGCGGAGAAGCAAGAGGTGCATATTGCAAGTGGACAATTCATCTCTTTGGTTTTTGTGAAATTTTTATCACTACGAAGCAGTAAAAGAATCAGACTGTTTTGGAATGTCCCAACCATTATGCTATAATAAGTTAATTTCAAACGATTACAAATTTTCCCTTTTAGAGCAGCATTCATGTGTACGAGGATGTGAAGGAACGCAAGGAAGAGGAGGAGGCAAAGGAAGACGACCCGGAGAGTTCGAGAGAGGCCAAGCCGGAGAAGGAGCACATTGGTGTGCAAGTTGCACAGGAAGGTCAGCATGAGATTATCTTCTAGGGGGAGTAGCCACGAATTGTTGTCATTGTTAGAAGCAATATTCACTGTTTCGAGCAAAATGAAATACAGAAAACAAGTTATTAGCTGTTTTTTTCGTTTAGAAAGTTAATCAGGTAGAGTACTAAATGTTCCATAAAACAGGAAGATGGTTATGAAAGCTTAGTGATGCTTGTAAATCAAGAAATATTTGTTTGAAGCCTTTCTCGAGGACGCCGACGACGATGACCTGGAGGTGGAGTATCCTTTCGGCGGAGTCGTCCATGGTCAGCATATATCTCGTCTACTTTATGCTATTTGCTAAATATGCAAAGATTAAAAAAAAAATTAAGATAAATAGATAATTTATTGCAGCGCATGAGGCCGATGAGTTTTTGCCCTCGCCGCGCGAGGTGACGGTTCTGCTTGAGGTTTGTGTGAGAGCAATGAGACTGTTTAGACAATTTGTAAATCTAGCGCTTTGTTTGGGTGTAAAAAATATACAATGAAGAGATTTCGTCGCTTTTCAGGACGACCGGGCGGAGTCCAGCGAACTGGAGGAAGCCTCGTTCTGCCAGCTGGAAAGGGCATTCGGCCTTGGCGACTCATTCCGAGGTCATTTTGAGTGTGCTGCAGTGGAAGGGAGGATTACTGTTCATTTCAATTTGTAGGACATATGACCTTGTACCACGAATGATGCAATGAGATCTCTTCCTTGCAGTTGATTCGCTCAGCTTCGATAATCTGCACTTTGGAGAGAATCGTGGCCCGACTCCCCTTCTCGAGGTATTGTTGAATTTCTCCTTTCTAATTTGGAAGCTTTATTTTATTTGATTTCCAGGATACTGCTTGTGATAATTTTTTTTAAACAAGTGCGATAATTTCTTTCCTTTCAGGATACCAATTTCTCGTTCGCAGAAGAGGATCTCGATGGTAATGATTCTTACTGAATTAGAAGAAAGCTATTTTTATTCATTCCATCTTATTTTTGTTAAATTATGAGGAACCACTTTTTGCACATGAGCAAAAGAGTTTATGGTTATGACTGAAATGGAAGCTGACAATGAGTTTATTTGTTATCTAACTGTGTGATCAGTGTTTAAATAATTTTCACTTTTGCCCGTGGCGCTCCCGAAAAATTACCCTTGAAAATTGAGGATCCTGCCGAAAAAGGATAAAAACACTCAAACTCATTCGATTTCCGGAATATTTTAGAGAAAAAGGGCCCCTACCTTCCCAGTTTTTGGTGTCGATCCTTCCGGCAACATTTAAAGCGAGGGGGCATTTAAACACTGAATGTGATTCTCTTTTTGAGCATTGGGTTCGTGCATGTTTTCGCAAATTAAGGTATGGATGGCTTCAAATGAAGTTTATGAGTGTCGTATATGTATTACTTTAAGATTCTGGCAATGACTGTGAGATGTTCATTCGTGCTCCTCAGCAGGTAACTAACTCTATTCCTTGCAAAGCAGTGGATATTATTATAGCATTTTCTGTTTTCTTGCAGGATCTAAAAGAAATAGTTCCGCAAAAACGATGATGAAATGCTGTTTTGTTGCTCCTTAAAAACCTTAAAAAAAGCTTTTTAAAAAAAAATATAAGAGTGTATTGGATTCAGGTGATGGACATGGCGCCGTGGACTTCTCTGCCCGCCCGCCTTCCAATCGCACCGCGAATCTTTGAAAGAACTCTCACCATCAACAACAATCTTCTTGTCAGTTGGAGCAGCAGCGAGAGAAATGAACGGAATATGAACGTAATTGTAATTCGCTTCAGTAAGAAGATATTAGTATTTATTATTATACAATGGATTAGGTTAAGTATGGATTAAGAAGTAGTACATTTAAAACGTGACGTTTTATATATCTACTACCCGATGATTAACACAAGAATGTTTCTCTATGATTTAGGATGATTCTGCGTTCGAAGATCTGCCGGCCGAGAATGCTGCCTGGCCGTTCTCGTGGCGCGATGGTGAGAAGCTACTTCTTTTCATTCTCAGTTGCTCTTGTTTTCCAACGAGGCAAAGTGGGCGGAAAATATAATTTCCATGCATTGTTCACTTTCTTCAGAGGAAGAGCAGACACTCGCGGCGATGATTGATGAGCGGGAGAGGAGGGTAGGAGAAGTCATTCTGATTGATGATCGAGAGGAGGACTTGGATGGTAGGTGTTTTTCCCTTTCTCTCTCTCTATCTCTATCTCTCTATCTATCTATCTACTTTCATCTTTTTTCTCTTTTCAACTTCCTATTTGTCTGTGTTACCTTTCTTCCTTTCCAGACTATATTCCTTCTGACGGCCTCGTTGCGAGCTGCCGCACGAACGCCTCTGAAGACAGACAAAGCAGCATCCAAGAGGCCCTCCTCGACTGAGACCCCCCCCCTACCAGCTCGAACTTTGACCCCTTTCCTCTGATCTCTTCCGTTCCCAGACCCTTTATCACAGCCACAGTATTATATGCATCTTCCTACCTCTTCTCATATCCCACCCCTTCATCCTCTAACTGACTCCTTTCTAGAAAACTGCGCTATTGTCCTTGTCCATTTCCTGTACATGCAAGGCATTTACTAGGCTCTCTATTGGTAATCTTTCTTCCAACTGCCTAATTGGATTTCCCTTGGCACCTTCGTTCTCTTCCATCATTCACTCTGTGCTTAAATCCGCATCTCAGCTGCGTTATCTCAGGACATTGCAGCTCTCTTATTTTTTATATTCGGCTTATTCATTGATTTGTGAGATCTCCCATTCTTTTCTCTCTCTCCGCATCTCCTTTCTGTACCATCGCTTTCTACACTGTTTGGAAGACTACCTCAATCCTGTTTTTTATTAAGAAATACCCTTGTATGATGAATGGAATTTGTGTTCTTTTTATGGAATTGATTGCTGATGTCTCATGTATTCCAGCGCAGTTCACAGAATAAACTGGCAAGTGAACCTTATGGTTAGGATATGGTACTTTGGAAATGGGAGAATCAGTGATAATTTGCTAGCTCCGCGACACAACTTACAACATCGCTAATTGGAATTGGAAATGTTAGTCTGAAGAAAAAAAAAGCTTACAATGAATGAAGGGGTATAGAAGTAAACACCACGATGTGGGAGGTATCACTACGTACAGTAGGCCGACAGTAGGCAATGGGTGGAGGTCTATTTCGAAGAATGGGAACGGTCTATTGAATAAAAAGAAAGATACGAATAGAGGGAGTTGAGTAGTGCATATATAACGCTGTGTGTATATCGGCAGCTCACTTTCACTCTGCCTTCCTCTTTCTTCTATCTCTCTTTCTCTCTCTCTCTCTCTCTCTCTTTCATTAACTTAATTTCCCTCTCTCTCCTCCTATCTAGCTATTTCTCTCTCGCTCATTCTCTCTCTCTCTCTCTCTCTCTCTCTCTCTCTTTCTCTCTCTACTTCTCTCTCAAAAGTTGTTTTCATTTTTCTCCTCATTCCAGTTTCATTCTTACATGCCCTCATATTCGCCCACAAAATATTTCTCGTCTTCCAAATATCTCCGAATTAATCTGCGCCAATCTTCATTGCACGATTCCCGTGCAGTCACGAACAAGACGAGTCAAAACAAAGGATGCAAACGCATTGTCTAAGAATGAAGTCAAGATTGTGAAGGGGAGATTGAGGAGTGAAAGAGGTAGAGCGAGAGAGAAACAGGGAGAAAGAGAGAGAGAGAGAGAGATCGACAGTGAGAGATATGGATAGACAGACGGAGAGAGAAAGAGAGAGAGAGAGAGAGAGAGAGAGAGAGAGAGAGAGAGAGATTGAGAGAGAGAGAGTTGATGATGCACATAATATTCTAGCTAAAACGGCAAATGAAAAGTCTGTTTTGGAACGCCTACTTTCTCGTATATAGCTGTATTTACCTTCAAAAAATTACATCGATAGCTCTTTTAGCGGTTTTCTATATTTATGATTAATAACATAAAACGGATCAAGCTATATGTTGTATTTGTTTAGACGAGTATTTCTGACTGCTTCCGACACATGGAGAAGGCTCTCGTGCACCAGCAGCAGGAAGAACTTATCTTGGACGATCAGAGCCAGACAAAGCTGCTCGATGACGGGCCCATTTCCAGATATCATAAGTTTCTGTTCTTTCTAGATTTTTTCCTCTTTTAGATCACGATTAATACGCACTAAAAGGTTACAAGGGATAGCATTAGCAATCTGAACAGTTACACATTTTATTCAGTTGTCTTCTAAGAATTCTGAATTACTTCCAACGATCTTACTGATGACAAATATTGACAAAATAAATGTGATCCTGCTTTTTTGGCACTTTTCAGTATTTTACATAGATCTGTGGTTGAAATCTCTTAGATTCTGTAGTCTCTGCTCCCGCCCTCGCTGTTACCTTCTCCTGTCCGGCCTGGCTGTTCTGCTGCTGCTGGCTGCGCAGTGGCAGTTGCCTCATGTGCCGGCCAAGCGGCCATTCGAAGCTGTGCAGACTACAACCATGGTGACCACTGAGGCTGTCACGGAGAGCACCGAAGCCACGACACCCATGGAATTTCCGCCGTTAGAGAGAGAGAGAGAGAAAGAGAGAGAGAGAGAGAGGAATTCGCTATATAAATTATGAATTCCGGCATTGATACCAAATGTATAAAAAATAGATATTCATTCAGAGTTGACCCCTACCCAACTCTGACCCAAGAAGAGATGCGCGACGTCTGTCGTGGAGAGAACGCCGCCGAGTGTCCGCCGCCACTCAGAACGATGTGGTCTCTCTATCGGGTTCCTTTTCATATTTTAACATCTCTACATCTCAACGCTTCTTCTACATCAGCAATACTCTCTCACTCACTCTCTCTCTCTCTCTTTTTCTCTCTCTCTCTTTCTCTCTCTTCAGACCTCAGCCCCTTCGTACCCCCTGACAGTCTGCGCGATCGAGAAGAGTCTCTCGACAGTACTCACTGGCATCGCTTGCTTCCTCCGAAATTCGACAGCATTCCGTTTGGCGAATCGAAGTGTCACGACGGACGAATATAACACGCGGTGCAATTTCCCACTTTCTTGTCGATATTAATTATTGCTTCGTGTATGCACATAAACATGGCTATCCATAATTTTAATTCTATATTTTTTTGCAGCTTCTGCGGCTCGTCGAACGAGTACAAGTACAGAGATGACGTGATGGCAACGCTCTCCCAATTGCCCGCCCCCTCCTCCTCCAGATCTCAGCGGCAGGTTCATCTCACTGTCGTCAGGAATCCATTCGATCGATTCGTCTCCGGATACGTTGACAAGTGCATGCGGTCTGAACCTTTCTCTCTCTGAATCTTTCCTCTCTACTACCTCTTGCTATATGTAGTTTTTTCTCTCTCTCTCTCTCTCTTCCTCTCTTCCCTTTCTCAATCCTCTCTCTTTCTCTTTCTCTCTCTCACTCTCTCTCCATCCAGAGAAGGAGCCTGTTACTCGTGCTTCCCTGGCGACGTCCGTTGCTTCCTCAAGACGGCCATCAAGCGCGCCAAGCAGTACGCAGCCAACAATGGCAGTGTGTTCATGGGATACGAAGATCATAACGTGTTCCCACAGAGCTGGTTAGAGACGAAGAGAGAAAAAGAGAGAGAGACAGAGAGAGAGAGAGAGAAGGAGAACGAAAACGAGAGAGTTAGCACGGAGGGAGGAGAGAGGCATTAAGATTCTGAGAGATGGTCTGCAAGATTTTTTTTTAAGAAAGGGCAACTTTATCAGACGAAGGCTTTGGGTTGTGCTAATAAGTGAAACATTTTTTGTTTAATATTTTCCTATTTTTCCTCTGTGCATATACCCTCCCATTGCGCGATCACATTGCAGGTATTGTGAATTTCGTGATCACTACACAGAGTACGCGGTTGTGAAGTACGGCGCCGACGGAGCAGAGAAGGTGAACAATTCGTGTTACCAATGCCATATAGCACTCTCTTTTGAGATTAAGAGAGACTCTGAGGAAAAAGATGATAATATTAAAAAATAATGTGTTAATCTTTAGGCTGCGATGATTCAAAAAATCACTGAGCTCTTAGCGTCGATCGGTGTTGAGAATGACAAAATTCAGGTTAGAAACGGTGTCCATTACACTTTATATGTACATATATGTATATAGAAAATTCTGATCGGGAACAGTATATTTCGCATGACATCTCCAAGCTCTGATATTTTCGTATTCACTCTTTCTAGTTCATCTCCGATTCCATGACGAACAGTATCACCGCGCATGCTACGCGAGGGGACAATGACACCGAGAAGGTTGCTGCTCTCTTTCTTTAAACCTCTCTATCTCTCTTTCTCCTTCTCGCTCTCTTCACCTCTCTCTCTCTCTCTATCTCTCTATGTATACTATCTCTTACATGCTTTCTATATCTCTATGTATACTATCTCTTACATGACAACGCTCTATCTCTCTGTTCATCTGTCCCTTGTCCCTCTTTCACGATCAGTCGTTCTCAAGTATTCATTGAGTTGTCAATATCAAAAAAATTTCCGAGCCTGAAAAAAAGCATGTTGACTTGCCAGATTCGCCGAAAGATCTTACGGATGAAGCCGATCATGAAGCTGCTCCTCCAGCTGACCTACTACGACTACGAGTACTTTGGCTTCCCCTTCCCTCCCTCGGCAACTCTTTTTGACTAACAACAAATTGAGATGCCTAATTCAAGCCATATTTTTAAGGTAATAAATGTTAGATCACAAAAGTTACTCGCTCAAATGTGCACACGTGAGATATTCAAGCAATGTTTGGTAAAAAAAATCGTAGAAAATGCAAGATTTCGATGACATAAGGAGGCAGATCGAAATAGTCCATGCATGATCGACATCTGTGCAGATTTCAACCGTTGGACAATGAAATTCACGGCTCTCCAGTTTACCAGGGCTTCTCCCTTATGATTGTTTTATTTTGAAAATTATTTTTTCCATGTTTTCACGCACTATCGAGGTTAAAAGTTCAACTTACTTGATGTATAAAAGGGCCATTTTCGGGCAAAGCAGCCATTTCAACTTCCTTGTTCTTCGGTGGTTGGCTGCCACTCAACGAGTCTCCAGCCACCTTCCTCGCGGCTAAGAGTCGTCTCGTGTTGTTGCTGTCATGGCAGCTGAGCTCGATCAGCCCAAGCCTGGCACAAAAGTCAGTCGCCAGCTAGGCTCCGCCCACCCGTCCATGTCTTCTAATTATACAGTTTGATAATTTTCTTTTAATTTCTTAGTACAACAAAATGAATGTATTTACTATTTCGAACATGAAATGGATTTTAATTACAGAAGCCTTGCTCTGTCTGCGATGGCGGCGACAAAGGCGAGCTTCTGTCTCTGAGAAAGTGCGGCCATGCAATCTGCTCAGGCTGCATCTTCGAGCATCTCAAGGTACCATTTCCTCGATCTATCCATTTTGTTATAAGAATAAAATGAGAGTCAAATCAATCTGTCCAATCACAGAAGAAGATCCTCGGCCGGAAGCAAGTGGCCATCGAGTGGAATGCAAGAAGAAGATCCACGAGAACGACATCCGGATTGCACTGAGTCCAAACGAGGTCAGATCTCACTCTTCGTCTCATGATCCCATCCTCTCCCTCCCTCCCTCTCCACTCAATCTCCCTCTCTCTGTCCCTCTCCCTCTTTCTACCTTCAGTCTCTCCCTTTCGACTCGCCTGATTCGTGCGAACGTCGCTGCCTGCAGTACACGCATGATGAGAAGTCGATTGTGTCTGCTCTGAAGAAGGAAGGGGAAGAGCATCGCCGTTGTCCGCTCTGCACGGTTCTTCTTCTTTTTCAAAGCAACAAGAAAAGATAATGAAATGAATCAATGGACTAGCCGTAATATTGAGGCGGTCTACACGAGCCTGGACGAGATGGGCGGCTGCCGCTTCGTGGAGTGTGCGAATCTGAGATGCAAGTGCACCTTCTGCTGGCAGTGCGGCGCGGTCGTCAGCAACTTCAACCACTTCATTGGTGGTATGCGGCTATTGTTGCCAAATCCAAGGCTTCCCGAACCACCTTCAATTTTTTTTTCTCTCCCTCTCTCTCGTCTCTCCCTCTCCTGCACGCATACTGTTTCTCCCTCTTCTCTCCCTCGCTGTCCCTCTCTCTCTCTCTCTCTCTCGCCTTGTTCAGATGGATCCTGTCAGCCGACCTTGAATGACGTGTACTGGCAGTTCTGGCCGGTGCGCGTGTTCCTCCTCGCCGACCGCACGACTCTCCTCTGCCTCGCTCCCTTCGCAATCGGGCTGCTGCTGGTTTCTTTTTTTTTGTTTTATCAATTAAAGTTTTTTCTTATTTAATAATTTTAAGGCAAAAACTAGAATCAGGAAAAGTGGCCTAGCGATGTTTCCTCACACCCTTCTCCTCTTCAGTTCGTCTTCCCCGTCTCCACCGCCCTCCTCCTCCCGTTCTTCGTCTGTCGGCATCTCTACACTTCGGCCACGAGACGCACGACGCTGGTGCTCATGGATGAATACGCCTTTCTTATCGTCAAGGTTCAACTCTCTCTCTCTCTCTCTCTATCTCTCTCTGCCCTCTCTCACATCTCTTCTCTCTTCAGATGGTCTTGGCTGTTCTTCTCTTGCTCCCCGTCGGTATGCTTCTGGGAGGTTGCAGCTGCGTCTCTGCCATCATCATGACTATTCTCTACATTTACTCCCTCTCGCAAAGTGCTTTTGGCGGCCCCGATAAGGTACTTTTTGAAGTAGATATGTATATAAATACATACATATGTATATTGGAGTGACCTTGACTATCCATAAGCATCCCTGGTCCTCTCAAGAGTTCCGCTCTCCTCGGCCTGTCCCTCCATTTCTTTCATCCCCTGATTATCCGTTTAAAAGATGAAAACAAGAACTTTATTATCTATTCAATATTTTTAAAAGTAGATTTCTTCAGCTGCTTAACTCGTGGCTCGTCGACCTCCTCCTCAAGCACTGCGGCCTGCCCCGACTCCGCGTTCTCCGCCGCGAGCAGGAGGAGCGGTCGAAGGCGGGTGCCGACGCCACGAAGCAGAAGCCGCTCGCGCCCTTCCCGCGTCCGCCGCCCGCGCCCGTCGACCCGGATGCCTTTGTCTCCGATGTCTACTCCAGAATGCCCCTTCACTTGCTCCAGCGTCGCCTCATCGACCTCGCTGGCGGTGGAGACTAGCTTCTTTTTAATCTTCAAGGCGCTTTCTCACCTTTCTCTTCTGTTCCTTTTTCCATTTCTCTGATGTTTAGATAAAACAATAATCTTTACGTACATGGCATGTACATTCCATAAATCAATCATTCTCCGAGATCTGCATGCTATGTTTTCTTTTATTCGGTCAAAAGTCACAGGAAATAGGGCTTCGGCGGCTTGAAGCCGAACAGCTTGTAGTCGTAGTAGAGATATTGCATAAGAAGTCGCAGATGCTTGGGGCTCGCCAAAATCTGCTTTCGAACCTCAAGACTATGGTCATAGAAGCTGACTGGAGGAAACAAATGTTTAATTTTAAAAGAAAGTTTAAAATTTATATATAAAAGAAGGGTAACCACCGAAAAAAAGTAAATACACGTTCAAATTGCCGCGGCTGTCCCTGTGCTAAAGATCTCGATGATCTAAAGATGCTACAGATCATCTAAAGATCTCTCATTCCTTCGTGTTATTTTGCTATTCGCAGAATATTGCGCACATTTGTTTCGGTGGTCGCCCTTCTTCTTTAAATGATTATTCTTACGATATCTGTGAAGTGTGAACCGTGAGTTGCGTGCTGCGAAGGCGTATTCAGAGCGGTCTTAATCTCCTAAATTGGAGTCTTGTTTAGATGCTTTTTTACTAAGTGCCCTTAGTTGTTTTTGTAAATGTCAAGATTGACTTGAATGAGTGGAGCCTCGACTCCGGCAGTCTCCAGTGCCACTCCGAGCTGATTCGCCATCGACTCCTGAGCTGTTCAAAATGTGCAATCCGAGTCGCAACATCAATACATAATGCGTGAACAAATTCTAGAAGGCACCCAACATATGATGTCTTCACCAATTCGAGCTTTTATCGTGACTCGAAAAAAGGTGAGTCTAGATTGCCCCTTCCTGCAGCTTTCTAGCTGTAAGGAAAGTGCTCGTTTTGTTCACCTTCGCTTCCCCTTCTACTCCGTAGCGGACGATTGTATACTTGCTCGTGAATTGCCGAAAGTTGCAATGCCTACAAATAGTGAGTAAACGGGATCCATCTCTTCAGTATTTTTCCTTGTCACCTTTTCTGCCTTGCCCGTGCTTGACGAAAGTGTTGCAATCTTCTAACCAGTTCTGCGGCAGTGCATGGAAGTCCTCGTAGTAGATGAGGAAGGAATTGCTGTTGCGAGCAAAGTTGTGCGCGTTCTTGAAGGCCATCTCGATGTAGCAGCCGACATCGCCGCGCTTGCACGCGCCGTCGTAGCAGCGGTTCTCTCTGCAAGGGAGGGGAGGCTGGCCGAGTGCTAGGAGATCAGATCGCCGCAGAGGAACGCTGATTCGACAACAGAAACATGGATTCGACAATATAACTGTTTCAAAACTTGCCTCATCGCTAATCGTAATAAAGTAAAGAGAAATAATATGTATAACCGCTTACACAATGCACTTGTCTACGAAACCAGAAATGAAGCGTTCGAAGGGATCTCGAACGATTGCAACGTACACGGGCTTCCCTTTAAATCTAGAAAAGTATATTTTTTTTTTGAATTCTGGAGAAAATTACGATTCTTTTAAAATTACATTTCGTTGCATTTGGAGTAAAACCATACACTAAAGAAGCAGCGCCCTTCTTCATGAGCTCTTTTGCGACCCGAGAACGATTCGCCATGAACTTCCTCGATTCAACCTCCATCTGGTTAATGAAGGTGTACTCGTTCACGTCGTAGCAGAAGCTGAGAGAATTAAACGAATGTAAATCTAGAATTGAATAAGTAAGAAAACAAAAACAGAGAGAGAGAGAGAGAGAGAGAGAGAGTGAGAGAGAAAGAAAGAGAAGAAGAAGGAAAGTGAAAGCTGAAAGAGAAGAAACCGATCATCAGTCTGCATGTCCGAAGTGATGCTTCGGTTGGCTGCTCGGAATGCATTTGCATCGTGTAAGAAGCAAGCGATTCCTGTCAGAGCTGTTGACATTGACTTCTCGATTCCGCAGACCGAGAAAGGGTAGGCAGGCAGGGCGGACTGCAAGAGGGAATAGAGAGAGAGAGAGAGAGAGAGAGAGAGAGAGAGAGAGAGTGAGAGAGAGAGAGTTAAAATTATAGAGAAATTATAATATAAATAAATGATTGTTAGAGCTCTGCTGAAAGAGAAGATACCCGATAGAGACCCGGAATGCCCTTGTACGGAGGGACGCACTCAAGCGGATGCTTCCAGCCTTCGCACAATGCACGCAAGTTGAATTGGTCCTGGAAATGAAAAAAAACTTATTTTGTTTCTGCTGCTAATATAGTCACAGAAATTTCAAAATTATTTTAAATTTAGCGTGTAAAATATATTCTAAAACGCAATTTTTTTACTGGAATGCATTTTGTTCACAAGTAATTTAGGTTTAACCTTGACTTCATCAAAAGGCCTGACAAATGGCACAGTCTTCAGTGCGTCGGCCGCGCTGTCGCCAGGGTAAAAGAGGGCGTCCCGGAAGCAGTAGAGGAGAGCAGCGGCAGAGAGCGACAGAAGCAGCACCAGGCGGCCTGCCCTAGACTTGCTTGTCCTCTCCACTGGCGGTCTCACTACGAGGCGAGACACGCTTCTCGAGTCTGCGAGCATCTCAATAGAAAATCAATCAATCATATTTTGTATTGACAGATAATTGCTCAAGTACAAGAGGTAATTATGGTACAGGGGTGAGTTTTGCAATGGCCGTATGAAACAGGGAGGGAGAAAAGAGCGGATGGTTGCTTGTTTACATCAAATTCCTTCCTTTCCTTCCTTCTTCCTTCCTCTTTCACAAGTTCTTCCTCGAACAATCTGAGATTAAATCAAAAGAAACAATGCTGCAATTTGTGCAATTGAAATAGCATCATTCGCTTTCTCCCAGCGCCTGGGACTAGAGATCGTTATCAAACTCGACAGAAATGCTCACTCGGCTTGTTTCCCCTTTCATTTTCAGCACTCTTCGTAGGAATACGATTAAACACACAAACACTTTATACATTAAACATGGGCGGGGGGGGGGGGGAACGCTCCTTGAGATGGAGATGTGAAGGGGCGGAGCTAGGCTGGACGAAGGGGGCGGAGCTAGCAGGCAGGACGAAGGGGGCAGAGCTAGGCAGGAGAGGGATACTTGGCCTCCGGTTCTTTCTGTGGACACAGCTCACTTCTGGAAATCATTTTTGATTAATATTTTGAAGAGGCTACAAAGGATTCCAAAACCTTTTGCGCGACTCCGGAGCGAAGCTGGAGAAGCACGGGCACGAAGTGAGACAAGTCGTTGTTGCTCTGCAGGGCAGCCACGACGCTGTCGATGTGAGGAAGGCACTGAATTTATTTAATACTCCTTTACTTAAAATATTGCAACAGTTGACCTCGCTGAGAGTTGCCGGCTGCGCAGACTGGCCCACGCTGTTGACGCTGTTGCCGTCCAATGCCAGAATGGACGAAGGGGCGGGGCCAGCTGTCGAAGAGTGGACGGAGTCAGAGAACTCCGCTCTGTGACCGCTAGAGTACCCAGTGGAATTCTGTGTAAAAGAAGAGGTGGTAAAGTAGAGATGAGCCGATAACAAACTAATTATGCAGTCTCGAAAATTATAATATAAAATTCCGAACATTCTTCTCTGAGTTCTCGCCTCGCAGTGGCTGCTTCTGAGTGGAGGAGAGGCACTTCTGGAATGTGTTTCCATTCTAACTATTCTAATTCAGCAACTATAAAGACGTAAAATATCTTTTTACTTTAAATTCCAATAAAGATAATAATAAACTGGACCTTCTCCCCCTCGGAGAGCTCTGGGATGACGACTGCACTGAGTTGAGGAATGGCGACGGAAGAAGTGGAACTCGCTGTCTTAGCCACGTCTCTCTGCTTTCTGCGTCTCACGCGCCGTTTCGGCAAGTCGCAGCACGCGGTGTGTGGCAGGCCGAACTTGACGGCGAATGGGCAGTCCTGGAGGGAGGGAAGCAGAGAGAGATAGGGAGTGAGAGAGAGAATAGAGAGAGATAGGGAGTGAGAGAGAAAGAGAGAAAGAGAGAGAGAGAAAGTGAGAGAAAGAGAGAGAGAGAGAGAGAGAGAATCGAGAGAGAATAAGGGGATCGGGAGTGAGAGAGAGAAAGAGAGAGAGAGTTAGAGAAAGAAAGAGAGAGAAAGAAAGATAAGGAGTGAGGGAGAGCGAGAAGGAAAGAAAGAGAGGAGAGAGATAAGAGAGTGAGATATGGAATATTTTTGTCAGCTGACAGTGTGCCAGCTAACAAAACCAAAGCGTTCTTCGACGGCTTCCAAGAAAGCCAAGTGACTTTTCCTGCCGACCTCATAATCGGAGGAGGTTTCATCGCTGATTTTCTCGCTCTTGCAGCTGCTCTTTTCATCACGGCGATTCTGCAAGAGAAAAATGCAGTAATTTTTACAGAAAAATTTTTAGTCAGGATTTATGTCATGTAGATTTCTTGCAATAACTTCTCTTTAACGTAAATGGACATTGATGTTCCCCAGTGATTGACTCTCTTCCTGTCTCTCTCTCCTCTAACCCGTCGCTGCTTGGCCTGCCTGACCCTCCTGATCTCGTCCCTCAGTCTGAGCAGCACCCTCGTCACGTGCTTCTCTAGCAGTTCGGCCTTCAGCGCGGCCGAGCGGATCGCGGCGATTCGCGCGTCCGCCGCCGTCAGCTTTGACTGCAAATTGTTTTATCATGACATTTTATGTGCTTTTATTTTGTTTTCCTGCCTTAAATACGTTTGACAAATTTTATGTTAATGAATTAAAAAAAATAAAGATAATAAAGAATAACCTGAAAAATTCGTGCGAGGCAGTCGTCCTCGTTACTCCCGTTGTCATGCCCGCGCACAACGAGGGAAGAGGCAGCAGAGAGTTCACAGGAACGGGAAGACGGCATCTCAGAGGAAGAGAGAGCAAGGAAAAGAGGGAGAGAAGCAGGAGACCCGTCCAGATAGTCGGAAGGAATGCAATAGAAATGACGAAGACAGCTCGCTTTCAGCGCTTTTATATCCGACATTTGCATGATTTCTGGTGTCATTTGAATATCACTCACATTGTAAACGTTCATAAAATCGGAAATAAGTAAAATCGGCTTATTTAAATATACAAGAAACATAATGGTTCCTCCAAAAAACTGTGAGTTGAAACCGGTTGGGTAAAATAATTTAAAATTTCAGAAGCCAATTAACTCGGATTTCTTGGTGGTTATTTCGCTGAGTTGTTCTTTGTGGATTTTCAGTAAATTTAATATCTTATGTTTATGAAGGTGAGATGCTTACGAGCATTCGATTTGAGAGAGAGAGACAGAGAGGTGGAGAAAGAGAATAGAGAGAGAGAAGAGACAGAGAGATAGAGAAATAGAATAGAGAGTGAGAGAAGAGGCAGAGATAAACAGGCAGAGGGAGAGAGAAATTGAGAGAGTGGCAGAAAGAGGGAGCTAACTGACTGCTTGAAGGTCACGAAGAGGTTTATGCCAATTTTCAGAAAAAAAAGATTCAGAAGCCAAAAAACTCTGATTTTTGATGCTCATTTCGCTGAGTTGTTCTTTCGGCGAATTTAACATCTTATGTTATAATTAATTTTATGATCATCATCACATGGCTTATAAACCATTCTTTAAGTAATTCTATGATGAGCCTAAGAGAGAGAGAGAGAGAGAAAGTTGACATGAACGGGGAGAGGAGAGGAGAGAAAATCAGAGAGAGAAGTGTGAAAGGAACGACTCAGCAAGGACGCAATCAGTGCTCACTGGGGAACGCGTTCTGCAAAAGCGGAACGAACAGGAAAAAGAGATTGAGAGATGTCAGAAAGATAATAAGACAGTGCGAAATTTTAAGGAAAAAGAAAGAAGTGAAATCTTGATATAATCGTATCAACGAAAAGAAGCCAAGCAACGAGAGAGGGAGAGAAAGAGAGAACGAAGTCTAAGAAATGTGAAGTTAGTGAAACTACAAAGGAGTAAATGAGGCCGAAGAGAAAAGAAGGGCGAGAGATTGCGCAAGTGATAAAGGAGCAATGCAAGAGCAAGACAGCTCGCGAAGGTAGAGATAATCATTTACAACAGCGTTGGAGTTTGCCGATGGCAGCCTAACATTCTTTCTTTTTTACTTCCATCATTCTCCCGCCCCAAACCTCTTCGTGACCTTCAAGGACTCTGTTAGCTCCCTCTTTCTGCCCTTTTCCCTCTCTTTCTATCTCTCTCTTTCTCTCTATCTATCTTTCTTGCTCTCTCTCCCGCCTCTCTAATCATCTCGAAAAGTGCAGCTCACCTCTCGTCTGCCACTGGCATTGCCTCAGGCAGAGTGAGTGTACAACTCGGGTGTTATAAAAGGGGAGCTTCACTGCGAAAACAGCATCATTCTCTTGCCTTGTCTCCCCGTTCTACTTCTAATTAGACCTCTCTTCTTCTTCTCCAACCAGTTCTTTCTCCATTACTTTTCGAGCCTTCTTTTCTTCTCTCTCTACATCATACGTACTTGTTTAATTGCTCTATAGTTTTAATTGTGACGGACTAAATGAATTCCATCCTACCTGTTGTGTCCTGCCCACTAGATATCATCCTCGCCACTCTCTCTCTCTCTCTCTCATTCACTCTCTCTCTCTCTCTTTCACTCTCTCTCTCCCTCTCTCTTTCCAGTAATGAGTTATCTGGTGGGCTTTGCCTCGGCGGCGTCCCTGGTGGCCGTGGCGGTGTGTCTCTTCTCGATGTCCGCGATGGTCGCTGACATCAATCGCTTCAACGACAACGTCGCCTCCGGCATGAGTGACTTCCGCGTAAGAACGATTTCCTTCATTTTAAATAAAATACCCGGCGTAGCGCTCCAGCCAGAATTACAATCTAAATAAAATATTACCATAAATAACTAATAGACATTCTGTAGGTCGTGGCCGACGACACGTGGGAGCGTCTGATGCGCGTGCAGGCCGCCGCGCCCGCCGGATCCTCCGCCGCCGTCCAGGTTATTGCTTCGTCATTCTCACTCTCCTCTCTCTCCCTCTCTCTCTCTCTCTCTCTCTCTCTCTGATTCCATCACTTTCTCTGTAAACCTCTCTCTCACTCTCATCAACCCTCTCTTCCCAGACCGCCTTCGCCACGGTGATCGGCCGCAACAAGCGTTCCGGCTCGGAGTGCAAGTGCGGCGCATCCTCCGCCGGCTGCCCTGCTGGTCCCCCCGGCCCGGCCGGCGAGCCCGGCAAGCCCGGCAACGACGGCCAACCCGGTACACCCGGCCAGCCCGGTGCGTCCGGCCTCGCCCTGGCTGCCACCCACGACATCCCCGGCGGCTGCATCTCCTGCCCGCCCGGCCCGCCCGGCCCCGACGGAGAACCCGGCTACCCCGGCCCGCCCGGCAACAACGGCGCCCCCGGACAGCCAGGAGAGCCCGGCTCGCCCGGCCAGGACGGACAGCCCGGAGAGCCCGGATCCGATGGCCAGCCCGGCCAGCCCGGACGCACCGGCAGCGCCGGCCGCCCCGGACAGCCCGGTGTGTCGTACACTCGCGGAGAGGACGGCCGCCCCGGCATGGACGGACGCCCCGGCCCGATCGGACCCCCAGGCCAGAACGGAGCTCCCGGCAACGATGGCCAGCCCGGCCGCCCCGGCGAGCCCGGCCGCGACGGACAGCCTGGAAACGACGGCCAGCCCGGCCAGCCCGGCGAGCCTGGCTCCGACGGCGCGCCCGGCAAGGACGCCGCCTACTGCCCCTGCCCCGCGCGCTCCAACTACTGGATGTACGCCAAGCACTAGAAGAAGCTACCTCGCTTCTCTGCGTCTCTCGGCATTCAACTCTCTATCTCTCGACCCTATTCATACAAACAAGCTCTCGACATTGCGAATGAATAAAGGGCACATGATTTCAAAGAACGTTCATATATGAATACAAGCGTATACATAGAGTATGTATGTATGTATGTTTTTAAAATGTAAATGAAAGAGAACAAAATATTTCTTTGTCAATCCACCAGAATTTTCGATAAAGTCTCAGTAGTCCTTAGATACTTGGGATGTCTTTTTATGCGCTTCGGAGCAGGAAAGGATGCAAATATCAATGACAAGCAGAAGAAAGCGCATCTTCACCGTCTCATTCTCCTCCTTTTTAGTAATCCGAGATTCTCAGCAGTCGTTCCTAGAATTGTCGAGAACTCGGAACAATTAAAAACACCCAGTTGACTTTTCTCGTTGTCAACTATTTCATTCGACTTCCCACCTCTCTCTCAGGCCCTCTTCTCTTTCTCTCTCTCTCTCTCTCTCTCTCTCTCTCTCTTTCTCTTTCTTTCTCTCTCTTTCTTTCTTTCTCTCTCCCTCTTTCCCTCTCTTTCACACTCCGTCTTTCTTTCTTTCTCTCTCTTTCTCTTTCCCTCCCAATCTCCCTCCGTTTTCTCTCTTTATTTCTTTCCCTCTCCTTCTTTACCTCTCTTTCACCCTCCCTCTTTCTCTATCGCTTTTTCCGCTCCAATGGAATAACAGACTGACACAACAGCTGTTCGCCCGTCAACGCGCTCGTTGAGCTGCTCGTCTGGATAGCGAAGTCTTCGGGGTCTTCTTTTAAAAGGTTAGTGTTAATACTGAATTTTATTTTAAATATATCTTTAAATTTATAATTAGAAACAAACCAGCCAACTCTCCACTCCCTGTGGCTCTGATCCCAGGAGTAACAGCGAGCGGAGTTGCGGCAGCAGCCTGCTCGGAGAGACACTGGAAGATCTCATCCAACGTCGTCTGCGACAGCGAGAAGTCTTCCACAATGTACTCCGGTTTAGCTGCAATCAAATATCAATTTTATCTCCGGTCATATTTCCCTAGATAAACCCAAGATCGAACCCGATTAACGACAGCAAGAATCTGATGAATAGTGCATTCGGCCGTGTTCGGAATGCGGAAGAAAACAGCCGACCAGTGGATAGCAGCCACCTAACCAAGAAGAACTATATTCTAAATTTCGTTTAAAAAATTAAAATTTTTCCGCCAAAACAATAAGCACATTCGCTTTCGGAAGCGCGTCCTTGACGAAATCGACAGCGAGCTTGGCCTCCTTCGGACTCGCCATCTTCAGCGAGAGAGACAGACCCTCGCCATACCTAGGAAAAGCAAGAAATTAACAACCCAAAACAAGGAACATTGTCTGTTATAAGCAGAATCTACTGAACTAATCGAAGACAAATTAAATGAAAGATGAATGAATTTGGCAGAGTGCCAGCCCTGTCTGACTTGCTCTTGAGATGCTGCTTGCTGCCGATGCAGCGGATTCGGCCTCGGTCAAGGATGGCGATGCGAGTGCAGAGAGCCTCGCACTCTTCCATCGAATGGGAAGTCAGCACCACGGCGCGGCCTTCATTTTATTCACTTTTATCATTTCTTCTTTTCTAATCTATATTTCATATTTAAAAAGATCCCACCCGACTTGCGTAGCCGCGTGACGACAGACCAAAGGAACTGCTGCGAGCTTGGATCCATGCCAGCCGAAGGTTCATCCTAAACTCTCTTTCTCTCTCCCTCATCCTTTCTCTCCCTCTCTCTTTCTCCCTCCCTCTCTTTCTCTAGTTTACTCTCTCCCTCTCTATCACTCACAAGCATGATGACTGGAGGTTGGCTGATGAGAGCCACGGCAACCGACAGCTTCCTTCTGTTGCCTCCTGAAAGCGCGGCCGCTCTGATATCCGCGTATGGAAGAAGATGCAGCGAGCGGAGCAAAGAGGTTGTCAGCTGAGCAAAGGGTTACGGTATCTTCTCTGTGGGACTCCTAGCCGGATAACTTGTAAATCATCATCTTAACAAATCGTCATATTGAATAAATAAATAAATGAACCTTCGGAATGTCCCCCTCGGCGATTCCGTGAATGCGAGCGAAGAAGACGACGTTCTCCCTGGTGGTGAGCTTCATGTTGAGCGCGTCGAACTGCGGGCAGTAGCCGAGAGAGCGGAAGCCGTCCGAATGGCGGGAGGTTACTCTTCAAAAGATAGCAGTTATCAGAAAGTATAATTTATTGCGCAATTAAAAAGAAGTTCTCTGACTCTTCGCCGTTCACGAAGACCTGGCCAACTCCGATATCGTGCTTGCCCGTCATCATTCCGAAGGTCGTCGTCTTGCCTGGAGATCAGACATTTCAAATTTTAACATTTCCCACCAATTCACAGTTTCATCCCGGCTTTTCCATGTTCATACCTGCGCCGTTCAAGCCGAGCAGTCCAAAGCACTCGCCTCGTTCCACGGCAAATGACACTTCTTTCACGATGAGATTATTGTCGAATGCCTTATAAGCATTCATTGACTAAGTAGATCAATTCATTCAGTTCATCGGTTGTACTTGAAATTAAGGAAAGAGTCTAAAACCAGCTGTTCTGAGAGAGTTAAAGTATAAAGTTGTAAAGATGTAAACCTTGGCGAGAGACCGCACGACCAGGCGAGGTACTGAAGAACCTAAAATTATAATTAATTACTAAATTAAAAACTTAATAATTTTTAATAATAAAAATAACGTGTCTAGAACAATTCTATTAGGACTGTATTTATTATAAGACCCCTGTCAAATTGACACTAATCAATAAAGATTTTATTTAAAATAAATTATTAATCTCCGTTCGTCGCGGCCTCGCCAAACTTGATAACCCGGTCCCGCTCGGCGGTTACGTCCTTGTCCTAGAAGTTGGAACTATTTCTTATAATAAATCGAATTACAGTCAGCCTATTTTATAACGAACATTCTTTTGAACAAGAACGAGAAAAGATAAAATATTCCATGACTAGCCTCATTCAGCTGCTGCTCAGCATCTTCATTCTCAACGAGTTGCCGTGTCTTGTGCTGCTCGACTCGCCTGCGATCAATTATTTTCAAACATTTATAAATAAATAAAAGGAATACTATTCATTTCAAAATAAACTCTTATCAATCTGAACATGTTCTGAGAAAGAAGATAAGATTTCCAATAAATGAGTACACCTCGTAATGCCAATTGAGCCGTGCTCGCAAACGGCGATCACCAGCCAGGCGAGGATTCCCTGGATGGAGAGGACGACGAGATGCCGCCCCATGAAGTCCCATTCCAGCACCGACGGATACGGAATCGTGCCGATCAGGTCCGGTCGCTTCAGCGCTCCTTCCATGTTATCACATTCAGCATTTTCATTTTATTAAGCTAAATTAATTTGAAGTCAACAATTCCAAATAGACATTTTTTTGCTACAGGAGAGGATACTGTGGAACCAAAAATGAGAGCTGGTATGCAACTGACTCAGTGCGAGTTCTCCAAGCATGACTGCATTGTACACTGTGGTTGCCCTAAGAACGCCCATGCCCAGGTTGTAGGAGGGCACGAGGATCAGGAACACGGTCGAGCACACGTCGTACGCTGTTCCCAGCGTTGGATCTTGAGAGAAAGAGAGAGAGAGAGAGAGAGAGAGAGAGAGAGAGGGAGAGAGAGAGGTAGAGGGAGAGGGAGAGCGTGAAGAACCTGTTGGATGAAGAGCTCGAGCACGCCAACCACCATCGTCGTGACAATTCCAACGAAGAATGTTCCGATGGCAATGAAGACAAAGGCTATAGCCTTCACGGGTGCAGTTGCAAGTCTTGTTCAGGACAATGTTGTACGGAATTGCCGTTCCTGAAAACCGGTGTCGAATATGTTTTTTTTAAAATTTAATTTGGCCGCCATCTAAAGTGCTGACTATTGTCATCGAAGAGAGATCTAAAGGTAAGATTTCCACCGCTGCCCTGGTAGCAAAAGCTGTTGTCTCCGCCGCGATTACTAAAATAGTACTTTTTACAAATTGATTTTCCTCCGTCTTCTTAATCAGAAACGACGATGTAAAAAAAACGACTTCAACCGCACATGGAGATTTCATCTGTGACTCGTGAGAGAGGAGTTGAGCGAGGCACTCATTTCGAAGCGACTTTCGCTTGGCTGCCGCCAGTTGCGTTCACTGCAATTCGGGCATTCTACTTCCAGCATAACGCTTACAATGACTTGCCAAAGTTTTGTCCACAAGTCGACGCCTTCAAAATGTCGTTCTTCTCCATGGAAAGCACCTGAAAAAGAAAACATCGATTAAGCGCGTTTTCCTGTCGACTACAATGATAGAACAGAGAGCAGACGTTAGTGATTCATTCCAAACGAAATTCAGAATTTGGTAAACCTTGCGAATGAAGTCAACGAGGGGATTGCTGTAGAGGGATGCGCCAGCGAGGGCGCCTTTCATGCATTTGAGGGTTAGCAACCGGTTCTCAAACAAGAGAAACTATTCTTAATAACCAAGTGTTCATTACAATCCATTTCTCCGATTCTCCGAAGAGGGAGAGAGGGAGGGAGAGAAAGGGGGAGAGAGGGAGGGAGAGAAAGAGGGAGAGAGGGAGCGATTGAAAGAGGGAGAGAGGGAGGGGAGAACAAGGGAGAGAGGGAAGAAGAGAGAGCGAGAGAGGGAGAGAGAGAGAGAGAGAGAGAGAGAGAGAGAGAGTAAGAGAGACAAGGAGGGAGGGAGGGAGAGAGAAGGAGGGAAAGAAAGAGGGAGAGAGGGGAGAGAGAGAAAGATCTCTCCTCTATTCAGGCCGCACGATTCTTCTCTCCACTCATCACATGGACGAGGCCGACGTGCTCTCTGACCGCATTGCCATTCTCTCGGAAGGCAAGCTCAAGGCGCTCGGCTCCTCCATCTTCCTCAAGAACCGCTTCGGACGCAGCCTCACGCTCACGGCCATCAAAGCGGTATTCATCCATTTTTAAGATGGTAGAATACTGGTTTGACACATTCAAATGATTAAATACTCCCGCCGAATCGTCTCAGGAACGCAAATGTGACGCGGCCGCGATAACGAAAGCCCTGAACGAGCTGAGTGACAAGGTCAAGGTCACCTTGGAAGACGAGAATGATGATGTTGGCTTTTTATTGTATTTATTTGGAACAGAAATAATGCATTAGGTAAAAATTGTTTTAAAAATTACTTGAAACTAGCCATTAAAAAAACAAGTCATCGGAAACTCCTAACACGAAATGGCCGATCAGATGGTACGATAGTTTTAAGCAACGTGATAAAAACAGGCGCGCTGAGGGGAACGCCCGCGAGTTGTAGTGGCCTGACATGAGGGAGGAGTACGGTAAGTGTCAATGAAATATTGTATGCCTTTCAGATTATAATAATATTTTTTTATTATTATTATTAATATTATAATGAATAACAAGGCTGACAGAGCGGATAAGTTGTTGTGAGATCAGTGAGACGAATCATGACCAGCGTGAAGAAGAGAATCATGGGCACTAGCAACTCGACCACGAGCCAGAGCTAAACAAAAAAGTATTAAATGAATAATTAATCAGATAACCTTTAACTTTGAACTAAACTGCTAACAAAGTGGATTTTAGTTCGTAGTTTTTCTGGTTATCCATAATTTCTTTAAAAGTATAAAATTGTGTCAAATATTAACATTTAATATCCACCTTTTGCCGTTGCTTGATTTTGACGGCCTTCCATAGAAGCACCCGAAGCTGCCGCCGGAATGGAATCATCCTTCTCCTTGGTTTCTACTTTGATGGAGAACTAGACTAGCAGCTACCGTTCTCGTTGTGAGAACAGGATTCCGTAGCAGACGGGGAGATGAATCAGACGACAAGGCTAGACTCCCATCTAGATGAGAGAGAGAGTGAGAGAGAAAGAACGAGGAAGAGAAAGATAGAAATAAAGAGAAAGATAGATAGAGAGAGAGGAAGAGAGAGGGAGAGAGAGAGAGAGCGAGAGAGAGAGAGAGAGCGGGAGAGGAGAGGCTTGGTGAGAAGCGACAATTAATAACATAAGAACAAGGAATGCAAACCGTTCGCTGGTTCAAGAACGCGCAGAAATGACAATAAAAGGAAATGAGATCCCGGTTAAAAAACCATCATAAATTTCCGTTCGAAAACGCATTTTTTTTTTTTTGTTATTGCTGGATAGTGCGTGATGCAGGAGAGAATGCATTTTCTTGGCATCCAGAAAATCTAGAGAAAGAGAGGGAGAGAGGCAGAGAGGGAGAGAGGCAGAGAGAGAGAGAGAGAGAGAGGCAGAGAGAGGAGAGAGAAAGAGAGGAGAGAGAAAGGAGGGAGAGTGTAAAGCGGGAGAGAGAAAGGAGCGAGGTAGAAAGGAGTGAGAGAAAAATGAAAGGGGGAGGGTGAAGGGGAGAGGATAGAAAGAAAAAAAGAGAGAAAGAGAGAGAGAGAGAGAGAGAGAGAGAGAGAGGAGAGAGAGAGAGAGAGGCAGAGAGAGGAGAGAGAAAGAGAGGAGAGAGAAAGGAGGGAGAGTGTAAAGCGGGAGAGAGAAAGGAGCGAGGTAGAAAGGAGTGAGAGAGAAATGAGAGGGGGAGGGTGAAGGGGAGAGGATTTAGGGAGAAGTGACGATTAATAACGAGGGCGCATGAAAATTCGGAATGCTAACCGCTCGCTGGATCAAAAACGTGCAGAAGTGACAATAAAAGAAACTAAGATCCCGATTAACAATAATTCTATGCCAAAGTACTTTTATTGTTATCGCTTTAGAGTGCGTCTGGCAGGAGAGACTACATTTTCATCGCTAATTTATAATTTGGTTGATTTCTGCATCTCAGGCCAAGTGCATAAAACGAGAATTGATTGCGAGGGTGGGCATCAAGTAACAGTATGGGGATTCCGTCACAGTTACTGAATTTTCTCTATTAATACCCCACCCCCTTAACCCCCTCTAATGGTACCCCTTAGATAACGTCATTGAAAAAGTACGATCCCCTGCCGCCGTAGTAAAGTGTCGCTTTTTGAGGGGTAATCCTGAGGTTGTTACCCATGAGGGTAAAACCATTACCACTTAGTTTCGCCTAGCATTATCCTGAGGGTAATGTCAGCTGAAAGATGCTATCTTTTCCTTTCGTATATTCTTTGCTGCTGTCATCCATCCCTCAGTCATCCCTGCTCCATTCCTGCTTCATCTTCATTCTTCTGTCGCTCCTATTTGGGACCATTCCGATGCGGACTACAACTACACCTTGCTGCAGCACACTTTATATCCATCATTTTCTTATTGGAAATTCACCTACAGCAAAAACAGCTATTTGTAACAATAATGTTATCAAACAGTGAATGAGAAGCTAATGGATGGGTCTAAACAAGAGTGTACATGGAAATCAGCCTTACAAAAGAGAAAAGAAGAAAAGAGGAACAAAAACAAAAACACAAGAGGAAAAATCTGCGTATAATACAGACTAAAATGAGCTATTTGTTTTTATTAAGTTGAACATTATCCACGCCATCACTAACTACCAAGTTACAAGGAATATCCTATAATAAAGTCGCTTTCTAGCACAAGAACTAGTAACTGTGGCAAGGAACAACAGACTCTGAGCTGCTGGCTCTTTCACTTTCAATGTGTTCCTGAATCCGCAAGCTTAACTTATACCAAAAGAAAAAAAGGAGGGAGAGCAAACACACAGATCACATCCATTCCACAACACAACAGGAATTTCCAGCATAAATACGGAATCATGGTAGATTTAAGATTCGAGTATGCATTCCAGATGGCCGAGACGGTACCGAAGGGAATACAGTGGGGAATGGCGAAACAGATGTCGAATCCCTTGGCGCTGCAGTGAGAGTCGCGGCAGGATCAAGCGTCAGACCAACTGAAGAAGAATTTTGAATTACATATGAAAATCCACCGTATTCAAAGTAGAAATGAACATTCCCAACTAACAGTATTACAGTAACCCGTAAAATGGCCCCTAAAAACGTAAAATGCGTCGAAAAATGAATAATTCAAATAAAAAGAACATTGCCGAGTTGATGAGTCTATTGATGATAGCTAACTAACGTGTGGTCGCGTTCAAATAACGAATGAATTAATGATTTAAAAAAAAAAGAAGAAAGAACCACGAACCGTCCCGAGTGCACGAGCAATGTGGAGCTGGAGAGCTGGAGAGTGGAGCTGGAGAGCGGAACTGGAGAGGCGACGGGAGCATCTCGGCCGGTGGAGCAGCGCCGTCTTGCGCGGCTGCCGCTGAGTCCACTTTCATCTTAAGAGATAGAAAGAGGGAGAGAGAAAGAGAGATGCAACTATTAGGATTGATTACACATTCATCCAAAGATCTTCACCCGAGTTGGAAAACAAAACGACAAAAAAGAAAAAGGCCTAGATTGGTGTTAGATTGGCCTAAATTGGTGTCAGTTGTGGCGCTATTCTAAGAAAAAGACACATGACCAATCACAAACAAACTGCAAACAATCCCCCAATATGTTTAAGGTTTTCATTTACGAAATAAGCATAAGCAGAATAAGAACCTGGGTATTCTCCTCTTCGTTCAGCTCGGGCAGATTGGCTGGCGCAGTTTCTGCTGCAGCCGCGGCGGCCTCCTTCGTCTTGTCGTCACTCACGTGATGGCATATATAAAAACAATAAAGCATAGACTTAACTGTAAACGGCAATTAAAATAACATACTCATAATGAAATTACATTACTATTACAATCCAAATGCTAATTTAGAGTGAATCTTTCATGGTTCATGACAGTACGCCGTTACTTTTACCACAAATACTATATTCGTAATTTGGAGCTGGACGATGAAAGGTAAAACGGTTATGCCAATGCGCATTGGCATAACCATTTTACACATGAGGTTGATCTCGTCTCCAAGAATTGCATGCTCTCTCGGCCTGTCCTCGTTACCCAAACATTACCCCACAGCCTTTTCCATGCCATTACCCATGAGGGTAAACAATGGTGGCATGCTAGACAGTACGAGAGAGCACGCTCATGCTAGAGATTCAGACAGATTATCCTCATGGGTAACATCCTGAGGATTACCCCTCAAAAAGCGACACTTTACTACGGCGGCTGGGTAGAACACCCCTTCCGCGTGCATTTCCATGGATCTGAAGTTTGCTCTATCTCTCTACAATCGCATCAATAAGAGCTATCTTAACTACATAGAAAGAAAACTCCTTGTTCGCTCCCAAGGGTATTTGCCTCCTTGAAGGCCTCAGCAACAGACAAAATAGTAACCATGATATGTACATACATATGTATGTATATCCCACAACTTTAACCTACTGGCTGACCGGATGGTGTTCAGAAAAACCTCAGTCAAATATTCTTAAAATGTAAATGATCAAGAACAAAATCCTTCTTTATCAATTCACCAGAATATTCGGGAAAGTACCAGCAGTCTCAACGGAAATGTGTGCCAGTTTTGTAGTGCCAGAGAAAAAAGCTTTGATTGAAAAATACACCTATTCGCGAACTTCTATAATAAATGCTTTTGAGCTAATATTTAAAATACTCTATAACGTTTTGCTAATTTAAACTGACATATGTAGCTACAAATATATTTTTACACTACTCTGCTATATGGATAGGGGCAGCAAGATCTAACCTTATCAACAATCGTGAAAAATGAAGATAAATGAAAACCGGAAATAATCAAAAGGAAAGGAAAGAACTCGTTGCAAGAATGTCTATCACAAAAACCTTCAGAATCGAGAATAATTGGTATCACTTATTACTAGATTGTTCGTCTTGACTAGAAAAAGGTTTTTTTTTTACAAACTATCTATGGATGACTCACCATCAGGTCATATGCAATCTGTTCACAACTATCACAATGTTGTAAGAAGCAAAAAGGAACACTATGAAATTATGTGAAAAATGGTATACATATACGAATGCAGTAACTCGTTCAATAAATTAGGTAAATAAAGCTATAGCACTGTTGAATGCTCTTCGATATATTGCAAAGATTTGGCTAATTCGACACACGTCACAACCTGATTCGTGGCACAGTGAACTTTGATATATTTAGATAGGGCAAGTACAATATACAAGTACGAGTACAGTATTCTTAGATATTTGGGATGTCTTTTTATGCGCTTCGGAGTAGGAAAGAATGCAAATATCAACAAGCAGAAAAAAGCGCATCTTCATCGTCTCATTCTCCTCCTTTTTAGTAATTACTGATTCTCAGCAGTCGATCCTAGAATTGACAAGAAGTCATAACAATTAAAATACAGTGAAAAACCTTTCGGTTGTCATCGCATAATTATAGTAAAATGCATTTGTGCAAAAGTTAAAATGATTCTCATTTGGCTTTTCTCAAACTCCCTAGTCTTTTCTTCTCGTTCTCGATTCCTGCAGTCGATTTCTCACATCTTTCTCTTTCCCTCGCTCTCTTTCTCTCTTTCTTTCTTTCTTCTCTCTCCGCTCCAATGGAATAACAGACTGACACAACAGCTGTTCGCCCGTCAACGCGCTCGTTGAGCTGCTCGTCTGGATAGCGAAGTCTTCGGGGTCTTCTTTTAAAAGGTTAGTGTTAATACGGAATTTTATTTTAAATATATCTTTAAATTTATAATTAGAAACAAACCAGCCAACTCTCCACTTCCTGTGGCTCTGATCCCAGGAGTAACAGCGAGCGGAGTTGCGGCAGCAGCCTGCTCGGAGAGACACTGGAAGATCTCATCCAACGTCGTCTGCGACAGCGAGAAGTCTTCCACAATGTACTCCAGTTTTAGCTGCAATCAAATATCAATTTTATCTCCGGTCATATTTCCCTAGATAAACCCAAGATCGAACCCGATTAACGACAGCAAGAATCTGATGAATAGTGCATTCGGCCGTGTTCGGAATGCGGAAGAAAACAGCCGAGCAGTGGATAGCAGCCACCTAACCAAGAAGAACTATATTCTAAATTTCGTTTAAAAAATTAAAATTTTTCCGCCAAAACAATAAGCACATTCGCTTTCGGAAGCGCGTCCTTGACGAAATCGACAGCGAGCTTGGCCTCCTTCGGACTCGCCATCTTCAGCGAGAGAGACAGACCCTCGCCATACCTAGGAAAAGCAAGAAATTAACAACCCAAAACAAGGAACATTGTCTGTTATAAGCAGAATCTACTGAACTAATCGAAGACAAATTAAATGAAAGATGAATGAATTTGGCAGAGTGCCAGCCCTGTCTGACTTGCTCTTGAGATGCTGCTTGCTGCCGATGCAGCGGATTCGGCCTCGGTCAAGGATGGCGATGCGAGTGCAGAGAGCCTCGCACTCTTCCATCGAATGGGAAGTCAGCACCACGGCGCGGCCTTCATTTATTTCACTTTTATAATTTCTTCTTTTCTAATCTATATTTCATATTTAAAAAGATCCCACCCGACTTGCGTAGCCGCGTGACGACAGACCAAAGGAACTGCTGCGAGCTTGGATCCATGCCAGCCGAAGGTTCATCCTAAACTCTCTTTCTCTCTCCCTCATCCTCTCTCTCCCTCTCTCTTTCTCCCTCCTTCTCTTTCTCTAGTTTGCTCTCTCCCTCTCTATCACTCACAAGCATGATGACTGGAGGCTGGCTGATGAGAGCCACGGCAACCGACAGCTTCCTTCTGTTGCCTCCTGAAAGCGCGGCCGCCCTGATATCCGCGTATGGAAGAAGATGCAGCGAGCGGAGCAGAGAGGTTGTCAGCTGAGCAAAGGGTTACGGTATCTTCTCGGTGGGACTCTTAGCTTACGTTTAAATCAACAACTTAACAAGAAGCAATCTTCGTATTGAAGAAATAAATAAATGAACCTTCGGAATGTCCCCCTCGGCGATTCCGTGAATGCGAGCGAAGAAGACGACGTTCTCCCTGGTGGTGAGCTTCATGTTGAGCGCGTCGAACTGCGGGCAGTAGCCGAGAGAGCGGAAGCCGTCCGAATGGCGGGAGGTTACTCTTCAAAAGATAGCAGTTATCAGAAAGTATAATTTATTGCGCAATTAAAAAGAAGTTCTCTGACTCTTCGCCGTTCACGAAGACCTGGCCAACTCCGATATCGTGCTTGCCCGTCATCATTCCGAAGGTCGTCGTCTTGCCTGGAGATCAGACAATTCAAATTTTAACATTTCCCACCAATTCACAGTTTCATCCCGGCTTTTCCATGTTCATACCTGCGCCGTTCAAGCCGAGCAGTCCAAAGCACTCGCCTCGTTCCACGACAAATGACACTTCTTTCACGATGAGATTATTGTCGAATGCCTTATAAGCATTCATTGACTAAGTAGATCAATTCATTCAGTTAATCGGTTGTACTTGAAATTAAGGAAAGAGTCTAAAACCAGCTGTTCTGAGAGAGTTAAAGTATAAAGTTGTAAAGATGTAAACCTTGGCGAGAGACCGCACGACCAGGCCGTAATCTCCGTTCGTCGCGGCCTCGCCAATCTTGATAACCCGGTCCCGTTCGGCGGTCACATCCTTGTCCTGGAAGTTGGAACTATTTGTTATAATAAATCGGATTATGTACATTCAGCCTGTTTAATGAGTACGAGAGAAGAGAAAATATTCCATGACTAGCCTCATTCAGCTGCTGCTCAGCATCTTCATTCTCAACGAGTTGCCGTGTCTTGTGCTGCTCGACTCGCCTGCGATCAATTATTTTCAATAAACATTTATAAATAAATAAAAAGAATACTATTCAATTCAAAATAAACGCTTATCAATCTGAACATGTTCTGATAAAGAAGATAAGATTTCCAATAAATGAGTACACCTCGTAATGCCAATTGAGCCGTGCTCGCAAACGGCGATCACCAGCCAGGCGAGGATTCCCTGGATGGAGAGGACGACGAGATGCCGCCCCATGAAGTCCCATTCCAGCACCGACGGATACGGAATCGTGCCGATCAGGTCCGGTCGCTTCAGCGCTCCTTCCATGTTATCACATTCAGCATTTTCATTTTATTAAGCAAAATTAACTTGTAGTCAACAATTCCAAATAGAAATTTTTTGCTACAGGAGAATATACTGTGGCACCAAAAATGAGAGCTGGTATGCAACTGACTCAGTGCGACTTCTCCAAGCATGACTGCACTGTACACTGTGGTTGCCCTGAGGACGCCCATGCCCAGGTTGTAGGAGGGCACGAGGATCAGGAACACGGTCGAGCACACGTCGTACGCTGTTCCCAGCGTTGGATCCTGAGAGAGAGAGAGGGAGAGGGAGAGGGAGAGATAGAGAGAGAGAGAGAGAGAGAGAGAGAGAGGGAGAGAGAGGGAGAGAGAGGGAGAGAGAACTGGGTTAGAGAAAGAGAGGAATGACCTGCTGGATGAAGAGCTCGAGCACGCCAACCACCATCGTCGTGACAATTCCAACGAAGAATGTTCCGATGGCAATGAAGACAAAGGCAATGGCTGGCACTGTGAACACGCGCTGCAGAAGATAGACGATCGGCAGAGAGGCCAGGCTAAATCATTCTCTTTTGCCTGTCATCTAATGGTAAGGGACTCTGATCACATCAAAAAATATTAATGACAATTTTAAATGTTTGAGAAAACGCACCCAAAGACAACGTAGAGGAGGGTGAGCGAGAAGTATGCGCCGGCGTTGAAGCTCATCTCGCGAACGTCGAATGTCAGGTAGATCAGCTGCACCAAACACGCAGCCACCAGGTAGATTGCCTGCAAGAAATATCGACAGATCCAAGTGGACGGGTGGGCGGGGCCTCTTTACATATTCTAGGTCCGATCAGCCAACCATGTCAGAGACGTAGGCAATGATCCAGTACATAGGTCTGCTGAGTCCAGAGACAAGTTGGAGATGGTAGCACTCCGAAATTCGCTCCTCAAGGAAATGCGGCGTTTTTCAAGCATTTTAAACATTGTTTTCCTTAATTTCAAGGAACCTCAACGAGAAAGACGGCCCGGCTGCCTGTGATGACACTGAGAGCAAGCATAAGCAGAAGGATACGGAAGAGCATCCGCATCCTGAAGAGAGAGAGAGAGAGAGAGTGTGTGTGAAAGAGAGAGAGAGAGAAGAGAGCGGGAGACAGAGAGGGAGAGAGGGAGAGAGCGGCAGAAGGAGAGAAAGGGGGGAGACAGAGGGGGGGGGAGAGCGAGCCTTCACAAACTCTAAGAGACTGACTGATTCTGGTTGGTATTGCCCTCAATACTCTCCGTCATCGACTTGTTCATCGGCTGTTGAATTGCCATGATGCCGGGTGAGTACTTAAAGAGATTCATTGAGAGGAAGAGAAAGGATCATTATAAAAAATACAAAAAAAAAATACTTACAGTTGAATTTCCCGCTGAGATTCTCATGAGAGCATTGGATAGGGCATTCGTGTAGATCGGAAGAGACGGCCAGCGTTTGTTGTTGAACCACAGCTGGAATAGTATTATTCATTAGCCAAATACATACATGTGTATGTATTTACGTACATAGCTCTGTTAATTCCAATACCTAATTTCACCTTGAACTATTACTTAAGCTGACGTAATTTACTTTAATAAAAGATAATTTACCTTAATATTGTCGTTGGCATCTAAGCTGTAAACAACTCGCTTGACAAAGTTGTCCATTGTGATTCCCTTGTAGAATTCCGAGTCGTTGCCGGGCTTGGGTGACGGAATCGTCGAAAGATCTAAAGGAATTTTTTTATAGAATATATTTTTTAATTAGTCCTATACTATAATTAATTATGTGTATCATACTCATTTTCACGACGGAGGCGAGACTCTTGAGTGCCTTGGTTAGTGCTGGCCAGCCGGATGCCCGTTGCTCCAGCGCACTCTCGTTTGCTGCCGCTCGGTTACGGTGACCTAGCGAGAGACCGCCCGTGCTGCAATTTATCAGTGATTGTCCTCGCCTGCTGCGGACGGGTGGGCGGAGCCTGTTAAGGTTCTACTTACAAGTAGACGGTGGTGGTCTCGTTGTAGATGTCGAGTGCGTCGTGGGTGATGATGCGCATCTGAGAGATGTTGCGGAAGCTCATGTCCATGATCTTGTCTGTCGTGTTCTCGCCGAAGCGCGGCAGGTCCCATGTCGGGTAGTCTTCCTTGAGAGAGAGAGAAAGAGAGAGAGAGAGAGATGCATAGAGAGAGATAGACAGAGAGAGAGAGAAAGTGGGAGAGAGAGAGAGAGAGAGAGAGATTTCAACGAACCATAGTGCAAGTGTAGCCATCGAGTGTGCAGTCGCATGTCTTGTTGAGGACAATGTTGTACGGAATTGCAGTCTCTGAAAATACAATGCCTTTGCTGAGATTTGATTTGGCCGCGAACTAAATTGCTGACTATTGTCTTCCAAGAGAGATTCAATGGTGAGATTTCCACCGGCGCCCTGGTAGCAAAAGCTGTCGTCTTCGTCGCGATTACTCAAATAATACTCTTTTTAAAAAGCTAATATTTAAAGGAATATAGACTTTCCTCCATATTCTTAATTGGAAATAAAGATAAAAAGGCAGACTAACTGAAATAATCAAATGAATGCTTACAAGTTCGGCTGACAGCGAACGCTCATTCCGGATTCTGTGAGAATCTCACCAGCCACACGTGCAGAAACGCTTGATTCATTCTGATCAACGAGGCTGCAGAATGAATGGGAGTAGAAGTGTTTATAAGAATGTCCATCTTCTTGTAAGCCACGCCTACTTTGTACGAAGGTATCGTATGTACACTCCCACTTGATCGGTACTAACCTGATATACGTGTCGGACTTGTTGAGAAAGTAAATATTGTCGAGAATTAGCGGTCTGATAGGTTCCTAAACAAAATACACTTATTTCTAGTGGTAAAAGATTGTTGCAAAAGAAACCTCGGACTTGGCGGGGTTTCGCGTGTTCAGAGAGATGTACGCCTCGGCTGCGACGAGGAGAAGCAAGGGAAGAGCAATCTAGAGTATCAGTTTTATAATGAAGAAAAAATGTTTCATTTATGCTAAACAAAGATCTTGTTAATACAGCTAAGTCATAGACTCTGACCTCGAAGAAGAGGATGGGCAGACTGCGATTGGTGTAATGGCCTCGGACGGCAAGAAGAGCGTAGGCTTGGCGGAAGACACTCGGGCTGGGCCGCGCGCCGTTCTCCGCGGCATCTCAAAACAATCCCCTTCAATTTTGCGCAATTCTTCGTGTTGCTTCTGTTCACAATTTCACTTTGGCACTCACCCTTCTCTTCCAACCCCTCTCTCCCCCTCTTCTTCTCTCTCTCTCTCTCTCTCTCTCTTTCACTTGCTCTCTGTATGTCTGTCTCTCTATCCTACTCCCGCCCTCTCCTCACCAATGAACTCGTCTAGCTTCTCAGCAGTATTCGCAGCTGCTCCCTCGGTAAGCGCGGTCTCATCCACCTGCTCATCTCTCTCCTCCGCTGTCGCTGCCGTCAAGGCTGCGTTCTTGATTCTTCTGAAATATATATAGTATTTTGCATTTTCCTTATTTTTTTTCATTTTAATGAATTCATGTGGTAATTCATGACTAAACTAAAATGACAACATATTAATGGCGCGGTTAATATACGTTTAATACCTCTTCCTAGAGCGGCAAAGGCCGAAGATGGATGTTGGTGGTGCCTTATTCAGCTTGATTTCTTTCTGCGGCGCGACCGAGATGAAAATCTGCAAACGGGGCGGTTGGCCTATTGGTAAAGCGCCATGCTCCCGCACGCAGACATGGCAAGTTCGATTCCCCCCACTGACATCCTGCAGTGACGGCGCAGAGACGCCGTACGCTCTGATGCCGATGGATGTCTTTGCCTGGTGCAGTTTGCGGAAAAAGTCCTCGAGTAGCGTTGTCTCTGTCTCGATTGGAATGTCCAACTCGAGCTCCTTTAAAGGATTTTTTTTTCAGTTTCAAATGATTTTAAAACTTTTTATTTTATTTTTATCACGTTGCTTAAACCTATCGTACCATCTGATCGGCCATTTCGTGTTAGGAGTTTCCGATGACTTGTTTTTTTAATGGCTAGTTTCAAGTAATTTTTAAAACAATTTTTACCTAATGCATTATTTCTGTTCCAAATAAATACAATAAAAAGCCAACATCATCATTCTCGTCTTCCAAGGTGACCTTGACCTTGTCACTCAGCTCGTTCAGGGCTTTCGTTATCGCGGCCGCGTCACATTTGCGTTCCTGAGACGATTCGGCGGGAGTATTTAATCATTTGAATGTGTCAAACCAGTATTCTACCATCTTAAAAATGGATGAATACCGCTTTGATGGCCGTGAGCGTGAGGCTGCGTCCGAAGCGGTTCTTGAGGAAGATGGAGGAGCCGAGCGCCTTGAGCTTGCCTTCCGAGAGAATGGCAATGCGGTCAGAGAGCACGTCGGCCTCGTCCATGTGATGAGTGGAGAGAAGAATCGTGCGGCCTGAATAGAGGAGAGATCTTTCTCTCTCTCCCCTCTCTCCCTCTTTCTTTCCCTCCTTCTCTCTCCCTCCCTCCCTCCTTCTCTCTCTTACTCTCTCTCTCTCTCCCTCTCTCTCCCTCTTTCTCTCCCTCCCTCCCTCCTTCTCTCTCTTACTCTCTCTCTCTCTCTCTCTCTCTCTCTCTCTCTCTCTCTCCCTCTCTCGCTCTTTCTTCTTCCCTCTCTCCCTTGTTCTCCCCTCCCTCTCTCCCTCTTTCAATCGCTCCCTCTATCCCTCTTTCTCTCCCTCCCTCTCTCCCCCTTTCTCTCCCTCCCTCTCTCCCTCTTTCTCTCCCTCCCTCCCTCCCTCTTTCTCTCCTTCCCTCTCTCCCTCTTTCTCTCCCTCCCCTCTCTCCCTCTTACTCTCTCTCTTCCTCTCTCTCTCTCTTACCCTCCTTGCTCTTCGTGAGCAGTCTCCAGATCTCCTTTCTGCTGTTGACATCAACTCCCGCAGTCGGCTCGTCAAGGATGACAAACTTGGATCCTCCGACGAGTGCGATGGCGATCGAGAGACGACGCTTCTGGCCTCCTGACATTATTTTGAATTCCCGCCAAAACTTGACTTTTCGTAATCCTGAGTCTATCCATACCTGACAGATTCATCGCAAGTGTGTCCGCCTTCTCATTCAAACTAACTGATGCCATGCACTCGGTCACCTTAATAATAAAAAAGATTCTTATTATTATTCCATTCAAACAAAGTCATGATTTACTAGTTTCAAATATTTCTCAGACCTCGTTCTTGATGTGCATGAAAGGCACGCCCTTGAGAGCAGCAAAGAAGTAGAGTTGATCAAAGACGGTGAGCCTGAATTTTAGTGCACTTCACGAAGGTCAATTTGAAAAAGTCGCCAACATGTCAAAGAGGACGTTGTGCTGCGGGCAGAAGCCCAGTGTATCGCGAATCGCTCGCATGTCGTCGCTGGATAAAATTTTATAAGTATTACGGTATTTAGAACACTAATAATCAATAAAAACTAACCGCAGATCTGCGCCGTATACAATAGCCGTGCCAGCAGAGGGCGAGAAGAGACCACATAGAATGGACCTGGAACAAGAGGCCGTAAAGTGGCAATTGAGAGTCTTTTGTCTAAAAGAAAATCCAGAAATATCGTGCTGACATGGTGGTCGACTTGCCGGCGCCGTTGTGGCCGAGCAACCCCGTGATCTGAGACTCGTACATCCGCAGGTTCAAGCCGTCCAGCTGGAAAAGAGCTTGCAAATTATAAATTCCGAGTTGTCTATGAATTCAGTGACGCACCGCCCGCATCCCGTTGCTGTACTCCTTGCTGAGCCCGCTGAGCATCACCGTCATCTTCTCGCCAAGGGGATCCTTCTCGAAGGCGTCGTTCTCGGGGAAAGCTAAGAGACAGCAAAGATACATCTTACATTCAACGGCCATCATTTACAGAGAGGACTTCTTTATGACTTCATGAACGGGTGGTACTTCTATGTATTCCCTGTATTCCCAGCACTCCCTTGATGGTAAAGTTGCGATTATACCTTGCAATACGGGAGAGAAGGAGCTATCGCCAATGCATTTTGATGAGCACCAGTAGCGTCGCGTGAATGGGAAGTACCATGGCTGCGAGACGCCGTGAACTCCTTAACAATACTTTGTAAGGAGTCACTGTAAATATCTTTTATGTCAACTTCATAAAGCATGAATGTACCAGGATGAACTGCACTGATGTACCACGCCAGGATCGTGTAGCCAACCACGTCGATGGCGAACATCCCCAACACCCAAGCGAGGCTGATCTCGAATCGTGAATCTGAACGGAAAAGAAACTCACACACTAATAGAGAGAGGAGAGAGAGAAATAGAGAGAGAACGATTGTGGGTATGAGAGAAGCTGAGGTGAGCTCGAATAAAAGCAACGAACCAGGATAGACGATATCTGAGAAGTGCTTCCAGGTGGCTCGCTTGTCGGAGTCCGCAAAGCTCAGCAGCATCAATCCGTAGCCAAGAGCCGACTGGGGCAGGACGAACTGAATGAAACACTTGTTTTCAGAGATATCCCTTAGGTATTATTAATTAATAAAAAAAAACTTATAACGGAAAAACGAAATATACATACATATGTATGTATAACATCTCGCAACATCCGAAAGAATATATCTACGTACATAATACATACATACATACATATGTATGTACATATATAAAGAAGAATGAAAAAAGAGTTACGCACAGAGATATGCGTGTAGATCGTCGCGCTATGCGATGTGAGTTGATGGGGGAAGAAGCTCAAGAAGTAGAAGATGCACGTGCAAGCAGTCGCTGCAAACTTTTCTCAATTATGTTTTTTCGCTTTATTCCATTTAAATTTTCGCTTTTCACCCCGATAACTGATTATGAAGATAATGAAGAAAGACCTCACTAGAAAAATGGAAACACCCTCAATGGATAACCATCAGTAGGAACACCCTGAATGGAAGTACCCTCAATGTAAACACCCTCCATGGAAATACTATCCATGGAAGTAACCTCAATGGAAACACCCTCCATGGAAATACCCTCCATGGAAGTACCCTCAATGTAAACACCCTCCATTTAAATACCCTCCATGGAAGTACCCTCAATGGAAACACCCTCCATGGAAATACCCTCCATGGAAGTACCCTCAATGGAATCACCCTCCCTGGAAATACCCTCCATGGAAGTACACTCAATGTAAACACCCTCCATGGAAATACCATTCATGGAAGTACCCTCAATGTAAGCACCCTCCATGGAAATACCCTCCACGGAAGTACCCTCAATGGAAACACCCTCCATGGAAATACGCAAAGTGGAAATACCATCAGTGGAAACACCCTCAGTGGAAACACTATAAGTGGAAACACCCTCAATGGAAACGCCCTACATGGAAACACCATAACTGGAAACACCCTCAATGGAAACACCCAAAATGGAAATACCCTTAATGGAAACACCGTCCATGGAAATATCCTCCATGGAAATATCATCAATGGAAACACCCTCCACGGAAATACCTCAAATGGAAACGCTCTCAATGAACTCAGACTCACCCATGTTTGCATTGGTGAAGAGTGTCGTGAGGAAGAGTGCCTGGGCGATGAGAGCAGCAGAGAAGAAGGCCAGAAATACCATCAAGAGAGATGCACTCGTGAATGGCATGATCCGGCCGTACTGGAAAACATTTTATTCCGTCATTTTTCATCATTTTTGTGTTTTTATACCCACGAGGAAGAATATCGATTGGTCAATTTTAATTAGTTGGGTCAGATTTCGCTTCATTCATCTCTTTGACCAACCGAAAGCATGGCCGAGATGCCAATAATGGGGAAGATGTTGATGACAAAGGTGATGGCAGCCCAGCTCACGAAGTGGACGGCGTCTCCCAGTCCCATGATCCGCATGATCTCCTTCAGTCTCTGCTGCTTCTCGTACACCACATTCTTCACGAGCATCGCCGTCGGGATCATCCACGACAGCAGCGCGAACAGCGCAACGTAGGGCGCCACGTTGAATCTGCAAGGTGTTTGCTGTCAGTACGACATCTCCCATTTGACCCATATCCAAGATCTCTTCTGGGAAGACAAGACATTGATTGTTAGGGCAAGAACTAACTCATCCTCAACGACACACGGATATGGCTCCTGTTGCGAGTAGACGCCGACAGGCGCAGACAACTTTGCTTGCATCTCTGTGATCGCGCGCTCCACGGCCTCCTTTAATCATAACACAACTTTTTAATACTTTGTTATAACAATTAGCAAGCCCGTTCCTCCAAGCACAACTGACCTGCAGATAGGAGAAGCCAAAGGTGACATATTTAAGGTCGACAAAGGGATCGTCGCGAGATGTCTTGCGGGCTGGTCCGTCTTCCACGTATCGGGTGCCTATAATTTTATTTATTATTTAAAACCTATATTAACTAAACATGTTTTAGACTTGAGTTAGATGTATATTTATAAAGGTTGAGATAATTGACAATGCTTTCATTGGAGAACAATAGGAATGCAATCGGGAGAAAGCTGTTCTAGAATGTTGATAATCATGTAAACGGGGAATAAGCATTATGAAGCAGGGGGCGTGAGCATTATGAAGCATGAAGATCAAGATACAATTCTGGATATACATACATATGTACATATGTATGCGTGCTAATTAGTTATTGACCATAACACTCTAACAAAAATTTAAAGTTACAAGAGAATGGTGTCAATTTTCAATCAGTATTACTAGTGCATTTAGAAAGGGATAGCAGCGAAGATATTAGAAAACTGAGAAAAGTGGTTACACCAAGTAAATTGGGCCGTGATCTTGATGGCCTAACATGTCGTGTTAATCATGTTGAGAAAACTGACCCTAGTTTTAACAATTGTTAATGGAGATTTAATTCTGAGCTGAGTGAAATTTCTTCCGTATAATTTTTAAGGGTGTTTCATAAGAACAGTTCAGGTAGAACACGTTCACACTTTTTGGTTTAAACTTGGCCTATTATAAAATTAAAATATCGGAACTGTTTGCTGAAACTAGTGCCAGTTTTCCACGGGGGCGCGAGATAGTGTGCAAAACTGAGAGAACAAAGGTTAGTAGAATTTTTTTTTAGAATGTTGCATTCTCTCACTTTTGCTCACACTCTCTTGTTAGAAATATGAACAGTAGTGAGCATAGATTGTAAAATTCGCGAAGATTCGCGCAGGATGGCGTGATTGTGAACGAAGTTAACCATTTTCTATGGTAACCCGGCAAATAACCTGCACTCGTTCATATTTAACCCAGCTCTGGTTTTTTTCTTGCAAGATAAATAGCCCGCCTGGATTCTTCGTCGGTCGCTTGTAAGCAACCGACGATCTGCCCTCCTTCCGCAGGTACTTAGCGTGATCTGTAATCGATTGGAAAAGGAGGAATGTGTGATACTACTAAGACAAGGAAGTCTAACACAGAAAATATGGCGACATTAAAGGAAAGGTAAAGGAAAGTCATAAGAAAGCTGTGCAATTTTTCATACTTTCAGATTTGAAAGTGACACAATCACAACTAACAAGTATGACAGAATTTTTCACTTAACTAGAATCGCATAAGCATTCTTACTTGCTTTATAAATGGCAAACAAATTAGCACAACACTCACACTTAGCGAAATCGTAGGCATGATAAATATACTATTTCTGCACATCACAGAACAACACCAAGCGTGGGAAAGAGAGTGATATAAGTGATTAGAGATCTGAAATTGGTTCATGAACGACTTTTTATTTATTTAAATAAGAAGCCTTCCGTTAAAGTTATGCACGTACTGTCAATGATGGAGTTGAGATGTCTGATTCGATAGAGAACGATTTCAGGCAGAGTCGTCGAGTTCGCGGTGACGTTGTGGATAACAATGCCTGGAAGAAGAAGTGGTCAGAGTTGTTCTGGCCGTTCAAGATAACAGCCGGAACACAATAACATTTTCTTATGCTTCACAAAATATATACAGTTCGATCTGTTATTATTAGGTTAGCACGCCTAATAACACCCCTCATTTGTAAAATAAGCGCAAAAGATTCCTCTTATAAATGCTGACCGGAGAAGTATTGATTGTGCGCCTGAAGGCAGAGTGCCATGTCTTCCATGAAAGTCTCGTTCGCCACGATGACAAATCGGTCGGCCAGCATGCACTTAATGATCAAATGTGCTTGCTCAAGTCATGGCTACTCGTGGGATCGAACAATTGCAACTTCCTGACCTGAGGAGTGGCTACCAAATTTTAGTTGAAATTCTACATAGAATAAAACTGGGAAGATCGCATGGTAGGGGAAGAAGAGGACGCAGTGGTGCCGAACCGAATTCCACTTACTCTTGGTTATCGCACAACCACAGAGCCATGTAAACCGTAGAATACCTCAGTAACATTCGTGAGGAGTCCAGCAGCAGTCTGGAGGAGATGCGCGGCAGACTTCTCATCAGTCGGCGATGCTTCGATGAAGGCGCGCGCCTGGTCAAGCAGATCGGCCGCGTGCCGGGCGGACTCGCTCGCGTTCACTGAGCTGCGCAGAAGGTCGGCGGCGACCTGGGAGGACAATAAGTGAATAGGGCACGCCCACCCGTCCATCAATCGATTACTAAGCCCCCTCCATCCCGATGAGCCGAAGGACAAGGAACCTTCATTGCCGCCGGCACGTCGCTGCTATTCAGAGCGGATACAAAGGGCGCTGCTATCTGGAAATATATCAGTATTCGTCATCTTTTTGGCGGCAGACTGCTATTTGAGTTTCGGCTTGAACATTTTAATTGCCTTTTCAATTATTAATTAACAGGAGAAATTAGCGAATTCGTATAAAATAAGAAATTACATGGAACGTGCCTGTGACAAATCCGGAAAGAGCGAGGCAAAGAAGGCGTAGTGGCGAAGCGGATCGTTCAACTGAAAAAAGAATAGAGTAAATTGAATGATTATACGCAGACGATACAAATGAACCTTCTCCACAAGTTTCCTCGTCACTGGACTGTCGGGCGCCACGACGATTCTGCCAGTGAGCACAGGCATGAACTGAGAGAGCAAGGCGATGTCCTTCAGAGGGCAGTGAATCGCTAGCAATGAAGAGCAAGGATTGTTTCTCTAGTTCTATTGACATCATATACAAAATAGGTCAATACTGGACAGTCCGAGGATATCCGGTCCTATCTGCCTTTACTTGATCTATAGAAATGAGCAGGGAAGAAAGCTGACAGTTCAGAATGGGCACGTCGAAACACTTAACGTCTTCCTGCTTGCTGTCCGTTCCAACGTGGACGTGGTTCACGTAACTAAAATACCCATTCATTTAATTTACTTTCTTTGACCATAAAATAGAAAAGTTAAAGGGAAATTCAGTCAGTCAAAATGTGAATCTCCATCGCTAAAATATCAATATGTTCTGTGCTTGAATCGAACTTGAAGATCTCAGTGGTGACTCGTGAGAGAGGAGTTGAGCGAGGCACTCCCTTCGAAGCCACTTTCGCTTGGCTACCACCGGTTGCTTTGCCTGCAATCATCCTGTCTTGGTCGCTGTTCTGGCATAACAGAGGCATTCCAGCACAACCGTGGCAGTGTTCACTTGCCAAAGTTTTGTCCACAAGTCGCCGCCTTCAAAATATCGTTCTTCTCCATGGAAAGCACCTGAAAAAAAATTATTGCGTTATTTCATTGTCCACTACGATGACAAAAGCATACAGCAAAAACTTTTAGCCATTCTCTACGAAATTCGGTAAACCTTGCGAATGAAGTCAAAGAGAGGATGGCCGAAGAGAGTTGCACCAGCGAGGGCGCCTTGCATGCCTTTGCTGGTTAGCGGCAGGATCTCAAAGAAGAGACACTATTCGGAATTGTCAAGTGTTCAATATAATACTTTTTTCTTAAAACTGATTACGTCTTGCTGGTGTAATTCGTAGCTTGACCGGGCAAAAAATAGGATGGATGAAAGAACACGAACTCGTCTCTCGACAGTGTCAGTGTTGACGGCAGTCAACAGTTTGTTCTCCTTCAGGAACTCGGAGTACAGGCGCTGCGGAGTCAAGGCACAGAGCGCGTCTTCATCTTCTGGCGCCAAGTTGGCAGCCGCGGGCTCGCGGCCGCCAGCCGAGCGGAAGGACGCGTCGCGGACAGTCGCATTGCACAGCAGTGGGAACGGCTGGAAAGGCAAGGAGGTCACGAACTCTCACTACTTTGTCATCTTTAGCGAACTTAAGATTGACTGCAACAGCCTGTAGCAAATAATCAAAGCGGAAAAACTTAACGAGGCACACGCGCGAAATTAATCAGGTGTCAGTGAAGCTCAGTTTTAAGAAATAATTGAAAGTACGAGATGGGAAAACAATTTCGTTGTTAAACGTCTAAATACCCCCCTCTGAAATAGAGCCTGATTCGCTAATATTTATATAAATATCGGTGAAGAGAACCTCGCGGCGCGCCGTAGGCTTTCTGGTAATTGGCGTCTGTTAAGAAGAGGAGAGGGTAATGATGGGAAATTAAGAGTCAATAACACACGATGTCTTGAAAAACGTCATATACTTAAAAAAAATTTAATAGAGAGTTTGTATACCGGAAATTAAATGACAATATTACCTACATGCTCGACGATTTGTTGCAGTGCAAATTGCTATTTAGCCACAATGAATGAAGGCTATTTTACATACCTGAAAGAAGTGAATCGAGAATGCATTCATCGGATTGCCGATGAGATCCTTGAACCGAGCTGACTGAAAAGTTTCAACTTACAATTTGCTTACTTTCCAGCCTCGGCGAATATCTTATATATTATTCATGCGTAGAGATAGATCTTCCTCTCTAAAATATATGTTCATAACAGAGCCAACCTCTTTGGTCAGTTGCAGAAAGAATCCTGGAGTGAGCGTGGCAATGGACAGGTTTTGGGCAAGCGCCTTACTCAGGCCTAAGCCTTGCAGCTCGCCCGAGACGTTCACGCCGGGTGAGAACAGCTGCGAGCAGATTACTAATATATTTAGATTTAAAATAGAATCTTAAATCCTTTATATGCACATAAGCAAGGGTCTACTGGGCGGAGTTTCGTCACCTGATGAAATTCGATGGGCACGACGCTAGAGTTGCCATTTGCGAGGAGGTGAATGAGATCGCCGAGTTCAGTGATGGTCTTGTTGAACTTGGCCGGATCTGAGCCAATCACCTCGAGCTGCGCAGCGAACGCGCGAATTCCTTCCACGATTCTTAAATAATGTATTTTTTGTCTCTTATGTAAGTATTTATGAATTAAGCTGAACTGATAAGAAATGGCTTATTACACACATAAATTATTAGTCACTGGAAGAATGCAGAAAATTCTCTTTCAAAGATGGCTTGATATCTAACAGAGAAGTTTGGTTGAGATTGAGCTCCTCGGCCTCGTCGCCGGTGGTTGGCCCGCTGGCGCAAGGATTCGTGAACGAGCAGAGGAAGCCGTTCAGGAAGGGCGCCAGGCCCGCTGAGGGGAACGCCCGCGAGTTGTAGTGGCCTGAGGGAGGAGTACGGTAAGTGCCAATGAAATATTTTATGCCTTTATATTATCATTATATGGAATAACAAGGCTGACAGAGTGGATAAGTCGTTGTGAGATCAGTGAGACGAATCATAACCAGCGTGAGGAAGAGAATCATGGGCACGAGCAACTCGACCACGAGCCAGAGCTATAAAAAAAGACTACATTCAAAATTTTACCTTGAACTAAACTGCTAACAAAGTTTATTTCAGTTCTTAGTTTTTGTGGTTATCCATAATTTCTTTAAAAGTATCAAATTGTGTGAAATATTAACATTTATATTTACCTTTTGCCGTTGCTTGATTTTGACGGCCTTCCATAGAAGCACCCGAAGCTGCCGCCGGAATGGAATCATCCTTCTCCTTGGCTTCTACTTTGATGGAGAACTGGACAAGTAGCTACCGTTCTCGTTGTGAGAACAGGATTCCGTAGCTGACGGGGAGACGAATCACACGACAGGGCTAGACTCCCATCTAGATGAGAGAGAGAGAGAGTGAGAGAGAAAGAACGAGGAAGAGAAAGAGAGATAGAGAGAGGGGAATACAGAGCGAGAGGAGTTGGAGAAGCGACGTAATAAAATCATTTGAATTTCTATTCCAAAACGGTTTTTTTTTATGTTACACCTGGATGCGAATCGAAAAAATTATGATGTTATGATGCTATATCAAAAACATCCAAAACACTGTAGAGATGCCAATCTTAACGAAGGGGAATTTTAAAACGCCAGTGAGACGAGCGAGTGCATAACTTTAGATGAAGGTAGCCGTCGGCTACAGGGATTACATGAATAAGAAAGAGTGAGAGATACTTGGCGTGTGAGAGAAAACAAAACGGTAAATCAGAGAAAGATATTACATGAAGCAGATAGAGATCTTCAAATGTATTCTCCCCTCGCCTCGGTTCTCTCTTCAACCCTCTGTCAGTCTCATTTATACCAGGCTGCTGTCCTTTAACTGAGTGCTAAACGTAGAAAACCCGTCAGATATAGGGTGCATTAGAAACGGCGCTTACTTCAGGCTGCGGTAGGAAAAATTTAGCGTGCTTTGGCGAGAAGGTGGTGCTGGGAGCGACATAAAGCCCCCCTAAAGAGTCTCCCGGGAAGGTCTGAGAAGAGGTCCTTGAGGCCCCTAGCAGGGGCAGCTCGTCGAGTGAAGCTGGCACCGTGCCAGAAAGACTCGGTCTCCGCTGCCCGCAAGGGTTGCGTTGGGAGACGGTGCCGACCGGCGAACAAAGTACATGCTAAGTGCGATCATCACACGAACACAATTCAGACTATTCTTTCGCCAGAGCAAACCCTTTTGTCATTCTACATTGGGTATCACGATAAATTTATATTTGTAATTTATATTTCAGTAACTAGCCGGAAAAGACCAAAATTAAGTTGAAGAAGACACACAATTTTTGAAGAGAAGAAATGCTGGAGTTTCTATTTGACTTGGTAAGCGAAGGCTGTTTTCATGATGTAATATGGCACTTTTGAATAGATTCTTGATTTTTTCTTCTTAGGTTAATGAACGCTTACTTCACTCTTTCCTGGTTAAATCTTTCACAAGTCCTTCCTCGAGCTCACTCGTCACCCCTCCATTCTGAAACTATCCTGCTGCCCCTTCCTGCTTCGCTTTATCCATCTCTCCTTCTCTCACGCTCTCGCACTCCTTCACAAATGTTGCGGCATGTGCATAGACCGGCGTGGTTCATAATAATGAAGAGAGGGACAGACAGATTGACAACACGAAAAGAGAGATTGAGAATAAGCGTGTGCGAGTGAAACAGAGACCGGGAACAGAGAAAAAAAAAAGAAACATCAGCATACATTGTATCTACATACATGCGTATTTGCTGTTTTCGTCTGTTTCCTCTTTGCTGACTCTCTCCCTCTCTCTCTTTCCATTTCTCTCAAGCAGCATGCCACTCTCGGTCTCTCTAGGACTGGACATCTCTCCTATTTCTCTGTCTGTTTGTCTCTCACTCACTAGTCTCTCTCCCTCCCTTTTCTCTGCCTGTCTCTCTCTCTCTATCCTACATTTTTTTTCTAGTATGTAGTTGCTTCACATCGCCCTGGTTACCACTGAACGCCGCCACGCTGAGAGGGTGCGCAAAGGAAAGTCCAAGTAACCTTCCGACAGTTGCGCAGGAGACCGAATGGAAATGTTTTCCTAGTGAGAGGAATCATCGTTTGCAACCTCATGACTGTTTGTGCAGTATGTGAATACACATAAAATATGTAATTTGGGACAAAAGCAAACTGAGAAAACGACAGTTTACTACGGCGGCAGTTGAGAGTAGTGGGAAGTGAAATTACAGCGGTCAGAAACAGTGTAACAAAGGTTGAAAATAATAGCCTCGCCTGCATAAAATTTTCGCAAAGAAAAAATTTCCATATGTGTCCTTAATGATTTCTCTTTGAGGAGGAAGCAAATGGATCTGAATGTAAAGAAGATGATGAAATCAGCTGATTTCGGAAGAGAGAACTCGAAGCGGAAACGGAAAGACGGAAAATAGGAAAATGATGAAGAGGAGAAGGTGTGTTGCTAATTAGTTAGGGATAAAAAAGATGAGAACAGAGACGGAATATGTATGCATGAGAGAGTGAGAGGGAAAATGAGAGAAAGAGAGAAGAGCCTTTGGCAATCTCTGAGAGGTCTGTGAAGCACAAGTGGAGCAGCTAAGAAGCAAGAGAGCAAGGAAGCGGGATTCACTCTCGTCCACCCACACATCTCAGTGCGCGACCTGTGCTAACTGACACGTTCTCCCGTGCAAAATCTCGGACGAACTGTTTTCCTTTCTCTCTATCTCTCCCTACCTCTCTCCATCTCCCTCTCTGCCTATCTCTCTCTCTCTTTCTCTCTCTCTCTCTCTCTCTCTCTCTCTCTCTCTCTCCCTGGCGTGCACTCACTATATCTCTTTCTCTTTTTTCTTCTTCGCTCTCTCCTTCTCTCTCTCTCTCTCTCTCTCTCTCTCTCTCTCGTTCCAGAATAAACAGAAGTTCCTCCGAGGCGGTGCACGAGCACGCTTCCTGTGTCACCAGAGAGCACGTGTTTTTTTCTGTGATACTGAAAATTGTCTAGTTGGAAAGAGAGAAAAAAAGCAGAAAATGTGCGTGATAGAAAACGTCTGCCAGTGCTTCTCCACTATCTTTATGAACCCGTTCTGAACCCAGCTTCCAGCTCCAGGCATTTGAAAAGACTCCTAGAAATGTCGACAATTCGCCACTTTGTTCCTATTATGTACATAGCGCTAATGCTAAGCATTATTTGACCATTCCGAAATATCTCATGCCCACGTGAAGAAATATAGATATTCGTCATCATTTTTGTTGAATCATACAAGTACTGACAAGCCATAATTAAAAAAGAAATGAATAGAAATGTGCGAACTTGGCCGCAAGATGGGTTTCAGAAAAAAGGAGAGAAGAAGTGTACGAAAAGACGGAATGGGCGGAAAATAAAATAGCAAACCGAGGAAAAAATTTCTAATAAATGTCATTATGGACAGAAGACTAATAATCAGAGTTGAAGTGTGAGAGAGAGTCACATCTGAAGGGTCACCGGAACATTTATATAAGTTAGTTCAGAGATCTACCAGAAAATATTTTACGAGATAGCACAGATGTTTGTATGTACATAGATCGGCCCGGAAACCGGAAATATGTACAGAACCGGTCAAAAAGATACGAACACTAACATATTTTGCTATATTTTCCTTTAAAGTTTACGAAACTAAATGAAATTTTCAGGGTTATTTCTATGTACTATCATACTACTAACAGTAGATTATTGGTTTCATTGATCGACAACAGAGTCATAAAAAATCAATAATTCAAATTTCCCAAGTTGCACATTTATAGGCGTGCTAGACAAAATGAATTATTTCTTTGATATTCGGGTAGTTTATATTGGATAGATGGTTGATATGTATTATACAACATCTCGGCGATAAGCTTTTGGCACAATTATTATTAAACCATATGCCGTTACATGTTCCCTGCCTTCAGATCGAGATTCATTCACATGGCCTTAGATGCAAAGGGTTAGCGGGATAAAATCGATTAGTTACTGCTATGCCTAGAGTATCAATGATGTCGAAATATTCGCAGCTAATTACTGAACAAATTCAAATGGTTAATTGAGCTGTGGAAATTAGATGCTAACTGTTTATGCACACTTTGAACACCGCAGTCAACTTTGGCCCGCAGCGCAAAGGTGCAAAAACTGATGTTGTGCAGGGGTCCGTGTTTGGAAATCGGTTTTACCTATCTATAATGATACTTAATAGGTTTTTCTATCTGTAGCAGCCATATTTGATACTTGGCCACAAAGGGAGGGGCAGATCGTATGAATGTACCCTGGCGTAGAATAGTGCTTTGCCGTATAAGGGTGGAAACAATCGAAAAGTTTTTAGATCGAGTCAAAAATCGCTTTAATCGATACAACAGAGTGTTCTGCAATAGTCTAAAGCTCAATTAGCTGATTTAAAAATGTGATTGAGCTAGAACAGACAGCCGTCAATACACCGTACTACTCTATGCTAGCGTACATTCAAACGATCTACTGTTCCTTGTGGCTTCATCAAGCCAAGGATGAAATAGGGCTTCTGAACATGAAAGAGAATATTTGCTCTCGTTTGAGATAGGTAGAATGGATTTCCAAACACGGACCCCTGCACAACATCAGTTTTTGCACTTTTGCTCTGCGGGCAAAAGTTGACTGCGGTGTTCAAAGTGTGCATAAACAGTTAGCACCTAATTTCTACAGCTCAATGAACTATTTGAATTTGTTCAGTGACTACCCACGAATATTTGGACATCATTAATACCCTAGGCATTGCAGTAAATGATCGATTTTATCCCGCTAAACCTTCTGAATCAAAGGCCAAGTGAATGAATCTCGATCTGAAGGCAGGCAACATGTAACTGCATATGATTTAATAATAATTAGGCCAAAAACTAATCGCAGAGATGTCGTATAATACATATCAACCATCTATCCAATATAAACTGCCCGAATGTCAAAGAAATAAATCATTTTGTCTAGCAAGCCTATAAATGAGCAACCTGAGAAATTCGAATTATTGATTTTTTTTGCTCTACAGTCGATCAATGAAACCAATAATCTACTGTTAGTAGTGTGACAGTACATAGAAATATCCCTGAAAATTTCATTCAGTTTCGTTGACTTTGAAGGAAAATATCGCAAAATATGTTAGTGTTCGTATCTTTTTGGCCGGTACTGTGTGTGGTTGCAAAAAAGCAAATATTTCTAGCCAAATGAATTGAAGATGGACAGTTAATTTCCATACAATAATCCCATACAATAATTTATTTCCATTTCTGATACATGAAGGAAAAACTAAAAGTTATAAAAGAGTTTGGCGGCAAGAAAAAGAGTTGATTTGGCAGGAAATGACGTTGGGAAAAATGGAGTCAAAGAGAGCAATGAAGGCTTTAACGCAGAGAGACAAAACGAGAAAGCGCAATAGAAGTGGATGCATGAACATAGTATGTAGGGAAAGTAAGAAACACCTGTAACAAAAAAGTTAAATATTTTAATGACGAGATTCTTAGACAATCGGGATGACTTTTTTGTGTCGTCATTACTATGCAAGTGTGACGATTCAGGCACAAGTTTGGTCGAGTAGAATCGAGCCTCAAGGTGTCATCCGAGTGATGATAAGAGCGAGGTTGAGAGAGCTAGAGGAAAAGTGAGAGAAAGAGTGAGAGACAAAGCGAAAGAGAAAGGGAAGGAACGTTGAGAGGGGGCAAAGTCATCGCGTCTCTCCAGCAAAGGAAAGAAGTAAGAAAATCAGCAGAACAGATGGAAATGGCAAAAGGCCTGAATAACTGAGACAGAAAGAGCGAGACAGTGATAGAGAAAGAGAGAGAAAGAGAGAGAGAGAGAGAGAAATATAAAAGAAACACAATAAGAAGCAGACCGGAAATGGGGTGTATAAAAAGGTGAGGGTTTCACACAAGAATGAGGAAAAGCCTGCAAGACGACCAGTGATGTGGGAGGAAAGCCGATATTATCTGAGACGAAGACGCCAAGGGTGAGAGATAGAGATAAGGAGAAGCGGTAAAGTGGAAACGAGAGGTAGAGAAGAGGAGAGAGAGATAGAAAGACAGACAGAGATACCATAATATAAAACAGAGAGAGCAAGGAACTTCATGCACCGCTTATCACTTCCGTTACTAGAAGTTAGTGCCTCAACGAAGTCTCCATCACTGCCAGACTTGGATGACAGAGTAAGAGTAACGGACTGCATCTACATTCACAATGGCAAAGTGAAGAGGAGAATGGAAGAAGGAATGAGAAGAGAGAGAGAGAGAGAGAGAGGTGGAAGCGAGAGAGAGGAAAAGAAGGAACAGAAAATGACTCATTTCGAATGTAAGCTCTCTGGTTCAATCATGAGTTGTGGCCTTTTTAGTCAGCTTAGTGCGTGTAATCTTCGACCTGTCTGTCCCGCGCTTTTTTTAATGGTTTTTTTTTCTTCTCTCACCCATTTATTGATGTTGCTCTCGCTCCCTTTCCACTTTACGGGTTACTCATAGCTTCATTATTTTCGCTCGATCACATCGATTAATAAAAGGGCATTCCACATCTACGAATGCAGTGTTTATTTCCTAGAAAATGATTTTTTTTATCTATGGGCTATAATCGGCAATGAAGAGAGCTGATAGTTGCCAGGGCTATGGCATGTAGGTCCACTTTTTCTGCAGAAAGTTAGAAAGAGAATGAAAAGGGCAAATGACGTTGAGCGAAAGGGTGAAGGGAACAGAGAGAGGGAGAGACCGAGAGAGAGAGAGAGAGAGAGAGAGCGAGAGAGATAGAGAGAGAGAGAGAATAAAGCGAGATTAAGATATCGCCTTGTTGGCGTGGCAACAAACGCTTTCCCGTGCACCCTCACTCCCGTCCTTGCCCCCCCCCCCTCAACAGGTGGCAATCTGAACGCGGAGAAGCCTAAAGGAACGCTGCCCTGTTTGAGCAGCTGGGGGTTACGTCATCGTGAGTCAGCCAGAACGGCGGTTATTTCCTGTAGTTAAAAAATATTCCGAAAATAAAAAATTGAAAACATATACGTTACAAAGAAGAAGAAAAATATATATATATAAGTTTTGATAAGTTGTCCAACTGAGATTCGGAATCTTTCTGATGCTTGATCATAAGCGCGTTCCCTTTTGCAAGGAATGATAAGAGTGAGATAACTATGATAGGGCGACCAAATGTCATTTCAGCAAATACAAAGGAGAAGTAGGCTACACTCTCTGCGAAACAGTCAAGATCAACTCTTGCCATTTATATAGGGATTATTCAGATGTCATAATCGTGAGTCAAATGCAAGCAAACGATTTTCAACGACAAACTCATGCTTAAAAATTCTTGGAAGGTTATTTCAAGTCATCCCATGTGGTGGGGATGATAATTTTTGCAGCAACATCTTACGCCATGGTTTTTTTTCTCTCACTCTTCTGTCTCTTGTTCTCGCTATTTCTTTTTTACTCTTTCTCTCTCCCGTCCTCTCTCTCTCTCTTGCTCTCTTCCCCCTCTCTCTCTCTATCTCTTGCTCTCCTTCCCTCTCCCTTTCTTTCTCCATCGCTTCCTTCTGCCCCCTGATTTATCTACTTCCATACCTGTTTATACCCAGACAATCATGCGCACAAACACATTTATGCCTTTTCATGTGGTTTTCCGCCAAGGGAAATTACACAGAATGGAATATGTCAGGAGTCTCCAATCTTAAAGGAGGTATCCGGGGAATAATTAACTTAAGTTTTTTTCTATATCGATAAGTTCATCTTGGTCTTAAACATATATCCTGAAAGTTTGAGAGATTTTCTTTCATTACATTCTGAGCAATAGTAACGTGAAAAATAGCGGGTAGAGAATTAGCTACGGTAGGGCAGAGCCGCCCTTATATTTCACATGCTCTCTCGACAGCGACAGGCAACTTTATGAGCGCGCGCATTCAAACGGATTCTCTGGCGCTACTGTATAATGATTCGTCGGATACTTCCTTTAAGCTCCATATCTATCTCTCTAAAGTCCTAACTCTTCGCTTTCTCTGTCTTTCTCTCTCTCTCTCTCTCTCTCTCTCTCTTTCTCAACACACACTCTCTCTCTCACTCACTCTCTTTCTCAACACACACTCTCTCTCTCTCATTCTCTCTCTCTCTCTCTCTCTCTCTCTGTCTCTCTAACCCACTCACACTCTCTTTATCACTTTCTCTGCCGCTTTCGTTATTCCTGGTCTCTTCATGAAATGCCCCCATTATCCTAAATATATTGAGTGCACGGAGAACACGCAGAGAGACACTCGAGGGACAGCCTCAAGGCAGAGACGGAAAACACGACACACGCCATGGGCAAGAGAGCGGAGAACGAGGGGAAAGTGACGGCAGCAAGCCAGAGAACAGAAGATGAGAGGAAGTCTGGGAATATTATGGAAATAGAGAATGAGGAGAGAGAGAGAGAGAGGGAGAGAGAGAAAGAGAGAGAAGAGAGAGAGAGAGAGAAAGAGAGAGGAGAGAGAGAGAAAGAGAGAGGAGAGAGAGTGAAAGGCAGTACATGAGGTCATAGAATATCTACATATGTCGAAATATAAAAACTGCTAGAAAATAAAAATAAAAGCGCGAGATAGAGCGGATGATAGCCGGAAGACCGGACATAAAAGTAGCGAGCAGTCAGATATTACACGAACATGATAAATTTTCCCGTCGTTCTGACAGGTCTGACGATATTGTCACTGGCAATAAGAGTAGACAATCTGATGGCGGCCATCTTTCATTCCATTCTAATCTTGATTACTGCCCTTGAATGCCAAGCTCTTTTGTATCTCAAATATCTCCTCACTTTCTCTTGCTATTTCTGCTTCTCTCTCTCTCAGTCTCACTCTCTCCCCCTCTTGTTCTCTCGCTCTCTCTCCATCCCTACTCGCCAAAGTCCATGCCGTCGCATGCATTGAATACTCAGCTGCTGCTGCTTCTGCCGCAGAATCCTGACTACTCTTCTTTTTCTCGCCTCATCGTCATCTTATTTTCTCTTCTTCCTTTTTCCCTCATTCTCTCCTCATTCTCGCTTTTTTTTCTCCACACTCTGCCTCTAATGTCTCATGCTCTCCGTTTTTTCCCATCCCAAAACACTCTCTATCCCACTTTATCCCCGATGCCAGTGTTCGTCTGACACACCGAATGGCGAGCGACAAGATTGAACTGAACACCGTAGTCATGCGAGTCCTACACGAAACGCATGAGATGTGTGAAAAGTGTGTTGAAGGAAACACGGAGTACTCCGGATCAAACATAATCACTTTGGCGACAGTGTGGTAGTTCTTTTTACATTAGGTTTTTGCCGTTTTTGGAGCGTAAGGCTCGTGTTGCCATAACCTTATTGTGGAATTAATCGCTTAGAAGGAGAAAACGAAGTCAACTCAATTTCGTTGTTCATCGTTTTCTTTGTATTAATGGAAAATTATTCCGGTTTGTCTTTTCAGGGATGTCGCTGAGTCGCTTCACCCCGCGCGCGATTCCCTCGCAGACGCTCACGCGTGTTCTCGTCTTCCGCATGGCGCACACGTTAGTCAAAGGAAAAATGGTTTCTTTCCCAAGGTTCTTGCTATGGAAAATATTCAGCGTTGAGAGATTAGAAGACAGGGTTGGTGCCGTTCACGAAAAGCTTTGTTTTCACTGGTTGCAGTTTTTGAGTGGTTATTCGGTTGTTGAGGCGATTGCTGCCAGGTTTCCATCTCCGCTTTCTTTTGGAGGAATCTGCAGATTAGCGATGCTTATTACCATAAACTGGCTACACTTCTGAAACGGACTATTTTCTGTTTCTAGCGCGGCGAGCCCGGCGCCAGCCCGCCAGCAGGTCACCCTGAAGGACACCACCGGCTTCTTCAAGTACACCCGCGACTGGTCCCGCGACAAGCGATACGCTGCGCCGCACAAGCCGGGAGACACCCCCATGAGGTATACGGCCGGAAATGAATGCTAGCTTTTTCTGCGGTCAAGGCAATCGGTTCATGCACTTGGATAAATCCGCAGACTGTATCGTATGTTCTGTATCCCAAGGTTTCTACCTTTTCTGCTAAACCTTTTCAATTTCTAAATTCTTCAGTCCCCCTTGCTTACAATTCGGTAGTACTCAGTGAATCTTTCTGAGCAAACTATGGTAGGTGGAAAATGGGATCTTAAGACAGCGTGGAATATTACTTAAACCAATTTTTCTTTCGTCTATTCGGTTGAAACAAAACAATGAGTGCCTGCAAATAGAAAAAAGGTCTCTTCAGAAACATAGTTGGGTAATTAAGGTGCGACTAAAACAGGGTTGGATGCCGGAATCTGGAAACCATTTTATTCTCTGGTGGTGCTCCTTACGACTAAGAGTTGAGAATGCATGCAATTATTTGCTGGCTGAGTTGTTGCAGGTGTATCATTATCGGATTATTTAGCAACTCGTCTCCTTCTTCTGCGTTCTCAGAGCTTCTGTGCCTGTTTCTGATTTAGGGAAAGAATGCCATTGTTGACAGTGTGGGGGTAGGGGGAGAGTAAAACTATATCTGTACATCAAACTATGGGTGAGGCTTGGCTCGGGAAAGTCGCAGTATCAGTATTGGCTTATAAATTAGACGGTACCTTTTTTTTACCCTGCTCTCATTTCTTCTCTAACTATTCGTTGTGCCTTTGCAGATTCCTTGTTCGTCGCCTCGGGCACGCCTTCGAGATCTACCCACTCTTCATTCTGACTGGCGTGTGGTTCGTGCTCTTCTGCTACACTGTCTGGTACTCCTTCGAGAAGCAGGAGATCTGGCTCGACCGCAGTCAGTTATTCATTCACTTTATTGCGTTATTGGAAAGATCGGCAGCATTAAACTGCTATTTTGGGTTCTTTCTTCATTGTCAATTATGAGACAAAACTGGATAGAGACGGAAAGATTTTCTCCTTATGGTTTCTACTGTTTGAACAGCGTTAATATTCGCTGCAATAGACTTTCTTGCTTGAGGCCAGGACAAGGCTCCGTGGGACTGGGAGCGCATCCGCAACAACTACTGGACCAAGCCCACTCTTGTGTTCGTCTCTTTACTCTTCTTCATTTGCCACTTATTGTTCATTCATTACCAATTGAGCTACCTTATTTCCTTGATTTTCTATAAGTAATCAATTTCTTTGTTTTATTTACCTGACGAAACTGGTGTTTGAACGTTGCAGCTTCGACACGGAGGGCATCACCCACCGCCGACTTGAGATCATGGAGAAGCTCCAGGTAGGCATGTTTTATATAATGAAGAGCTTTTATGATATTTTAATAGATTACATCTTTGAAGAGTGATGGTTTTGTGTCATTCTTTAAAATCATATTCGAAATGTTACGATATGGTAAAATAGTAAAAAAAAAACAAGACTTGCTTTAGTTGTAACCATTCTTTCCTTCCAGGACGAGATGGTCGCTGCCGCGAAGGCTCGCGGCACCAGATAGATGATTCCGTACCAAGCAGCAACATCTTTCTCTTCTTGACATGTCTGTGATGAGAACTACATCCTCTTCTCTCCCCGAACCTCTCTTTCCCCACTCCAGAGTTGTAGCCCACTATTCGTAGCCTCTGTATAAAGAACTGACAAGAGAGAAGGCAAGAGTGTTGATTGCTGGAACCAATTTATGTTCATTTTTTTCTATTAAATAGGTTTGAAAGTTTTTCTTATATAAGAAGAACGAATTATATTGGATTCAGGTGCGGGGTCAATAAATGAAGAAATTATGACTTGTGGTGCTGGGCAAGCACTCTTTGTTTTCAGGAAGGTCAGCGTATGTTTCCTTTTGGAATAGACACACATGGAGGATACGGGGTTTTCGATAAATGTGAACACCAGAGGTTTTGAAGAGAAGTCAGGGACTGAACGATCATCCGTCACAAAATGGAATGCATCCCACCCAGAAAGCGCCTATCTTGAAATGTGCTGTTCACATCTGTCAGTGAGGACATCGTTGGACTTTCCGTCCGCTTTCGAGGCCATCATAGCTAGCTCCAAATCATTGTCTCAAATACTTGCTGGAATATAAAGGCAATAACAGTGTTTATCAATAAACAATGAAAACAACGGCCATCTCCACACACAGACTCCTTGTTACTTGAGGGGAATGAAGCGAGAAGAGTGAGTGGCTCCGATACCGGGACGACCGTGCTTGACTGGCTTGTATGAGATGGCGAACTCTCCCAGATAGTAACCAATCATCTCGGGCTTGATCTCGGTCTAGAAATAGGGATGATGTATTCCAATGCTTCTTTTATCCAGAGTTGTCTCAACTATTCATCAAGAAATGGCCGTGCTTCGGCACTTTCGTAGGACAATTGCCAGAAGAAAATAAATAACAAGTTTTTAGAAGAAGAAAAGGAGATATTATCCCCGAAATTTCTGCAAAGAAGTAAAATAGCAGACCTGGTTGAAGACCTTGCCGTTGTAAATGCCGACGACGGAGCCGACCATCTCGGGGAGCACGATCATGTCACGGAGATGAGTCTTGATCGTCGCAGGCTTCTCGAGGACGGTCGCGGCCTACAAGGATTACGAAGACGTAGCTATTATTTGTCACTCAAAATTGGCTTCTTTAAAATGTGGAGACTGCGCCAATTAATAGTTTATATTAAACTAGCCAGAATATCCAACAAACTCTGATATCGATTAGAAAAACACATAAAAACAAATAATATCAGAAAATTTGCTTTAGAAATGTTTTCAATAGATGCAAGAATTCGACGAAAATATAAAGAGACTTCTTTGTAAGAGTGAAATAACAGTAGTATCAAACCTTCTTGGCCTTCTGGAGACGAGCGAGGAGCGCGAGATGTTTGCGCTTGAGACCGCGCGCGAGACGGCGGCGCTGGCGGCACGGGAGCAGCTTGGCCAGCTGACTCCTGAAAGGAAAAAGACAAATTTAAGTGCTTAAAATTATTCGTATTCAGTTTCATAACTTATTATTAAAAAAAAAAACTAAAATAGAATAGCGTGAGTTGATTATGAACTGAATGGACTTTCGAATTCTGTAGAAAGCACGATACTTCAGCGAAAAGAAAGGTGCTTGAACCGGAGAAAAAAAAGTAACTTAGGTTGTTGAAAAAAGCCAAATATTGCAAATTTGATGAATAAATTGTGGACGTCAAAGAATATGAAATATCACGAACCTCTCCATGTCGAGCAGCTGGTCGAGATCGACGCCGCGGTACGAGAACTTGCGGAAGGTACGCTTCTTCTTCAGCTCGGCGAGATGAGCCTCATCTTGCTGCTCAGCCATGACTACTGATCACCCTACAAAATAGTCTGCATAGAAATAGCATATAATAAATAAAAACGTGGTGAAAATGCGCCATAACAATAGAGATCGGCATTTTTATTATATGTTAGAACATAGCGCTATTAATTCTCCCTTCAAATTCATGAATTGAAGTGCAAAAAGTTAATAAAACAACAATTCCACCACGATATAACAAAATTCCGACGAAAACTCGCCTCTTTGTCCCGGCTCCGCCCTTCACTCACTAGACTGAGTATCGTAGTGCTCAAGAGTTGATGCGAAGGATATGCCTTGGCGGTAATTTAAAACGTGCTAACTGCCTGTTTTTCATTCGGGTGTGACTCTCTGTGTGATCAGCTCGTGCTCGCGGCCTCACTATCAAATCAATTTTACTCACACCCTTATTCGATTGCTATCACTAGAAGAAGTGGGTGCAGGTCGAATGGATGACTTCTCCCTGATTGTGGTCTCTCTTTCTTATTATTTTACAAGCATTATATGATAAGTTATGTTTTTTCGTTCTATTCTGGGCTTTGTTTCTATCGAAAGCTTGTTTTATGACATATAAAATCGTGATTATTTTTTTAATTGTCGAGTTTATAAGGAACAACCGTGATTGAATCGTTGCTCAGCAATCATTAGAAATATTTAATTAGTATCCTTAAATTAAGATACATCGTGGAATCGAGCGTGATGTGGAGATGTGTGGCAGAGGCTACGGCGTGTCTTCTTCTCTCCTGAATGCCCACTCTCTGTTCTTCCTCTCTCTTTCTCTCCTAGTCGCTTCTTCTCTGGATGACGAATCCATCCATCCTAGCAGCGCGAGCCGAGTGGATGCCACTCCGCAGCAGATTCATCAGCTGCTTGGACGAGCACTCGATGAGAGACTCGTTCAAGGTTTCCATTTCTCTTTATTTATTTTTATTAATCTGTCTAGTGGTTTCATTTGTTTCTTCACCAACTACAGTGAATATTTTCCCAAATGTGTCCATTTTCCAAATAATTCTTGAGATGCTTCTATTCTAAGAATGAATAACTGATTCAGTCGGCTACCCCGAGCTGCCCTTCTCGAATGTCTCCTCTGCCCTCTCTGACAATCACGTCCCTATGCGGCGAACGAATTCGACTGAACACAGTAAGTGATCGGAAATTAATCCTATGAAATAATACGTTCTTTTTCTTTTTTTATCTAGTTTTGTTGACTTATTTTTCCGGCTCTTTACTGTCTTTTATTTACAAGGCATAAAAGAGAATGCAGAGATTGTAGGCTCCACGGAGAGCTCCGACGACGAGGGAGTCGATGACGAAGATGAAGACGAATCCTCCGAGATGGACTCGGCCGAGCACGACGACAAAAGTGACGTCAGCGACGAGATGTCAGTGGCCGAGAGAGAGAGAGAGAGAAGAGAGTGAGATGAGAGAGAGAGAGCGTCCTTTTGATTAACTTTTGTAAACTGGAAGCTTCTGACGTAGCTGATTCTGCTTTGCTTAATAATTCATCTATTATGAATTCCGCGGTAGTAGCTGCACCAAAGTCGCTTTCTAATATAGGTCAGAAACGTTTTAAATATATTTTTTCCATGAAATACTTAAGAATCGTCTATTATTATTTTTCGAGTGTTCTAAACGCCATATTTTTGTGTTTTCTGTCCCATTTCTGTTCCCATCCTTAATCTTCTTCCTTATTACAATGTTGCTGCCCGCCATGCAGTTTAATTTAGAAAATGAAGGAAGCGGGATAAAAGGTTCTGCAAAACTGTTGTCCTTATTCCCAAATTTGTTCTACTAGTAACGCTTCTGTCATTCCAGAAATCCACTAGACAAGAAGAACAAGGAGAAGGCAACGGAGAATGCAGGAGAACAAGTCATCTCGATGATTGCACAGTCCTTCAGTAACAAGTCAGTGCCTTCTTCGTACTGTATTATTAAACTAATGTTGTGTGTTATTGTTGATATGGCTTACAATGGAAGACGGTACGGTTGTGTCTTCCTCATTCCTCTTATCTTCCCAACCTTTCTCTCTCTCTCTCTCTCTCTCTCTCTCTCTCTCTTTCTCTCTCTCTCTCTCTCTCTTTCTCTCTCTCTCTCTTTCTCTCTCTCTCTCTCTCTCTCTCTCTCTCTCTCTCTTCATCTCTCTTTCTGTTCTTCCAGGAAGTCGTTCAGTTGTCCTCGAATCAAGACGGACCTGAAGACGGGCTCTTCGATAGGCGACCTCAGTCCAGAAGACATCCGAGTCATCGCATCCATGGGAGACGGCGTGCCGGTTAGATCAGCTGTTTTATTCCTTCTTATATTCACTTTATTCACTCATTTTATAACTGTATCTTATATAATTTCACCACTTTTGGGTAGTGTCAATGGATGACTGTTCTCCAGAATTGTGCTACACTTAAAAAAAATTAACAACAGTTTTAGATTCCACATTAGTTCCTTAGAAGGGCTCTCAGGTAAAGAAACACAGGAAAGTGTTTTTTTTTTACTTTTCGAGTATTGTGACGTCTCGTGCGGACTTCTTAACACACCTCGATGAGTCCTTGTGAAGTCTTAAGTCTTCTTTACAGCCTGTAATCTTCGGCAATCCTTTTTTATCAGTGCCTTTTCTCCTCTCGCTTGGTGACTTTCTTGTGACGAAAGAGAAATGTTGGAATGAGCAATCTAAGCATGCCTATGTTCGAAGAAACTGGACACGGAGGAAATCGACTTGTTACTCTAATTGTTTTCATAGATGAAAAATTAAGAAGTAACCATGTTGATGAAGAAGTTAAGCAGCAGTGTATTCTTTTCTAACCAAGTCGATTTCTTGGCCAACCCGTTCTATGCGACAAGGTTTATACAGTCTTGTTTGAACTCTTCTTTTTGCATGTCTGAGATGTAAGAAATGTCTTGTTGAGAGTGGCGTCGGCCTTTTCCCGCAAACGGATATTGAATTCCGCGGAGCTGCCTTCGCGAGTGGAGGAGATGCAACAATTGATGGACTCGTCACTATTCCAAGTAAGAGGATAAATGGATTTGGAGAGGAGTACGCGAGGGGTCATTTGAACCTTCATGAGGAAAGCTCTGAAATAGACGGCCTAGTCATATAAATGGGAGGGTTATTTGAATGTATTTAAATATTTTGGTTTAGAGAAGAATATGAAAATGATAAAATTAGGGTGTTCATGTCTTTCGGTGTGCAGATATCCTGCGCGAGTTCTCGCCTCATCTGCTGGGAGTCGCACACGGAATGGGCAGCGTGGATAGTCTGCCGCAGCAGCAACTCTCCGTCTCACAGAAGGGCGCCACCACCAAGGACATGCCCCTGCAGGTAATTACTTCTATCATTACTAAGGTAATAAGAATATTTTTGAAGAGTTGTGGTTAGGTGTTTGTCTAAACTCTGAATGAAGAGGTGCCTGTGATGTTAAAAAAAGTCGTGAACTAGAGTTGCACATTTCCCAATTTAATGACATTTGGCTGAGCGTTGAATTGGCGCCAGCGCGGAGCGCTGGCGCTATTTTGGTACCGTTTCACTTCGGTTGCTGTCTTTGCTTATCAAAGGACGTCTTAATCTCTTAGTTCATTCTAGGAAGGATGTTTGATAAAGTTGTCGATAATTCAGGCAGACGAGCTAGTCCGTCGACTGGGCAACTTGAATGGATACAGTAGCCGCGACCACTGGGTGCTGGTCATCATCGCCGTGGGCACCGAAGAGGTCTGTGGAATTCCCCCTAAACTTAGATTAGCTTCGAACAAGTCAGAACGTGCTAGGAAGATATTCCTTGAAGAAGAAGAGAAAAAGAATGACAGGTGTGCACGGGCTGCGGTGGCCCCGATGGCAAGTCCCTCCAGCGAGCACTCGAGATCCTCCAGGCTGCCATTCCTAAGGCATTCGTCGTCCTCCTCGGTCCCATGCACGTCGCTTCCTCTTACGACCAGAAGAAGAATATGCTCAAGTCAGAGATGGTTTATTCTTCCTTTTCTTTTATCTTTAGATTTGCATTCAGACAAAAGTGCACTTTATTTTATTTTATTCCACTTAGTAATTGGATTTTTGGAAATATGGTTTTTTTTTATTTCTGTGTGGTCAATTTCTTTGTTTTAGATAGTATTCCCGATTAATTAATATGAAATTAAACAAGGAATTATAAGTGCTATTAGTTACGTTCTCACGTTTTCATTATGTGCTCCTTTATTATCTTACTCTTTGAGGGATCGCTGCGCCTGTTCGAAAAACAAAGAGTCCGGTTTCATGACGGGGATTGGTCGGCTCTGGGCAGAGGCATTCGAGGACATCCAGGAGCACGTCGATACGCACAGTGTATGAATGATTACATCATTGTGTTTGCCTGCTTTTACTCTAGAGGTATTGGAATGATAGAGTCCTAAGGAAGACATCGAGATAAGATTAGGATGATAAGGTACCGGGTGATAATATGGAGAAACAGGAATATACTGTAGAAAGTGGGTGACTATTTGCAGGGACCGACTTTTGGTATTTTGGCGCTACCTCTTCTGACGATCACCTCTCGTTACCCGTCAACTCTCTTCGTGACCGATACACCTCTCATGAACCGGAAAGGTTATCATTGTTACATTCCATTCTAATACCATAACTGATTTGTACTGGTACATTGGCGACTTTCAGGTCACAGCTACGTCTCGAAGTGGCTCTGGAATCGAATGATAACAGGCGAGAAGTACAATTTGACAAGCGCCACGTTATCATCCGACTCGTATTACTGTCCTTCTACGGTAGGCCTTTCAAATTTTGTCCGCTTATTTTCTTTTGAAGGAGAAAAGGAAGATGTATGCATGACATTTACAGATAACCGCGATATATCATTCAATCTTTACAAAAGCTGTTGCGTTCCGCCGATAGTTTGAGTAGCATACAAATAGCAGAGAAAGATCTTGTGAAGATGGACAAGAAAAAAGGAAGGATTGAAAGAGAATATTCGTGTTTGAGGGTTGCCCCTACTTCCGGACCTCGGCGAACTCTCATCGCTGTGCATTGCTTTCCCTCGCAGAAGCGGCTGATCAACAGTTAACACTTGGCGCTGATGGAGTAGTGCTTAAGGGGTTTGTTATTTGATCATTTTTCTTTTTGGATTTGTCTCCTATGGTACATTTTCAGGAAATGTTGCCAATGCAAAGGTTGAAAACGGTGGTTATTTTGCTTGACCAATTTTATCCATCTTTTCATAGCCTGTTTATCGCATGGCAGCAATTTGAATGAATAAGCTTTGTTATTTCTATTCCATTATGTGAAAGTGCCCGTTGATTTCAGCCCCGCCGAACTCGTCGTAAGTTGTACACGATCGCGCTTGTTATTGTTGTGACTGCCTTCTTCGTCGCTCTCATCATTGGCATTATTCTCTACAACATTAGGTATTCTCTATTATTCCAAGAATGTTGGAGTCCGACGCACAGACCAAACTTGTATTGTATTTTAACATTAACTTTTAAAATGTCAAGAAGCGGTTGAATTACAAGAGCAAAATGATAAAATAAAGATTTGAGCAAACGTAGCGTGCTCGGTCGCTTCGAAGAGGTTTCAGATCCACCGCCAGATTCGCCGCAGCCTGATCGGGTAATTTAGTGTTCTTTTAGTTTTTATTCTTCAATTGTTGGTGGTGCTGTTTTGAGTTCAAAAATAATTTGCCTTTGAGATTTTTAACTTTTTCTGGTGCGATTAGTGTTATTTACATCATTCACGGTCTCTTCTAAATGTTGTTCATATTATTTTTTTAGACTAACTTTATTAACCGTGAACTAGCGTGCCTTCGGCACGCTACGGGCCTTCGGCCCGGTCAATGGCCACCGGGGCTATCGCCCCGGTGGCCATTTCCCGATTTAAGAAGGTATAAGTGGGGGTCGTTAGTCCAGCGAGAGTTGATTTGTTGTGTTTGATTCAGGTTTCGCTCTTCTAGCAAAGAAAAACTTTGAGAAAAAAAAATTGGAGAAAAATGAGCCAATCGGACCCAAGCATCGGACGCCAGCACGCATTGGATGCCTGCGTCCGACACCTGCGAGCAGCTGTTAAAACAGCCGCCCTGCATGCCTCCTTAAGCGAGCCGAATTGCTTGATTGCGTTTATGCTCGGCCAGCCCCATCCAGCGGCGCAACCTATATTAGACGGTTTTTGCCACAGGCCATTTTGTGAAGGATTGCTGGCCCAAGCCCGAGTTCAATGGGAGGAGTGAACGTAATACCAAGACGAATATCTCTCTTTGTTTTTTATTCTTATATCTTATCATTATTACTAATATTATTATTATTATTATATGTGTGAGTCGCTTAGACACGGTAGATTGGATGCATATACAATGAATTCGCAAACGCAATCGAAAAGCACTTGATCATGCATGCACTTGACCACGCACGTAGTATTAAAACCTTTAGAATGGCTCTTTTTATTTAATTTTCTTTAGTTAAATAAGATTTATAAATAGAAATTAAGTTTTCCAAAATGTGCAAAAACTTTGTACTCGGCCGGGCATCGAACCCGGGTTCTTTGGACATCTCAGTGAGCTCCTTAGCATTAGACCAAAGAGGCTTAATGCTGACTTCACTCTGCCTTTCCCAAGTCAGCGGTGAGATGTTAGATGCAGAATGGCAAAGAAACGAGGCTCATATTCACGTTCGTGCCCATATCTTCGTGCAGAAGTATCGGATTTTCATAATCTTGACGGCAGAGAGCTTGTAATCCGCGACTCTCTTTAGAACTAACTTATGAGCCAAAAATTCCAACTCCTTGCCCTAAAAAAATACTGACCTACGAAATATCGATTTTTCCAGCGGTAACATATGAAATAAAATAGCTCATCATACTGCTTTTTTCATCCTTATGCCATTAAAAATAGTCCCCCCGAACGTTAACTCGAGTATCAGGCCTAAATTTGCACGAGAACATGGTCGACCCCATATGTAGATCAAAAATGCATTTTACGCAAGAGTTTTGTATGAGAGAATTGTTACCCTATTCCTAAGCTACGGATTGGTGTATAAGATGTAGCCATATGTTCTAAAACCGAGGAAAAAAATGTCAGGAAAGTGACCTAAATTTCACCTCACCCTCAGGGCACTTTCCCGGAAACCCAGCCTAACCCAAATAGGCTCATATGGAAGCCAGTTCAATTCTTAACAAGATGCTCCTAGTCCCATCCCTATACGGTCCCTACTTCTTCAGATATAAAAGTTCAAAGTTGGTCCCTAACAAAAAAATTTTCCAGTTTTATCGATTTTTGAGATATCCCCCATGCGCAAAAGTTAACAAGTCATACATTAAAAGATGCGCATTGAAAAACTGCATCGATAGAACCCGACAATCAACCAATCGTATTTACAGATTTTGAGAAAAGGGGCAAAAACATGCGAAAAAGTGCTCATTTTAGATAATCCATTCCCACCGATCTACCAATCGATCTACGGAATTGAACTTCTGGTCATTGGTAGATTCCCCCATGACGAATCGACTACTATTTTTGTTATTTTTGTAGGTGCCCTAGAAAATGAGAAATTCGGCCTCAAACTTTCTCGAGTGACCCCCTTTTGCGGCACCGGCGCCAACCAAAAATTTCCAAACCCTCATAGGACGATAGCCGAGACTTCAATGTACCTTTCTGGAAAGTTTCATCCAAATCCATCAATCCTGCCGCCCACAGGAAGCAATCTGCCGTAACCAGTCAATTACGTTTTTACGTTGTTTATATTAACCGTGAATGACGTCCGATAATTTGATCTCATTCTTTTCTTTTTGAGGCTTCCGAAGCGCACGCCCCATTGCTACGGCAGAACGCAGTGAATCGCCAGTCCACCAAACAGAACAAGGACGCCTCTCCCGCGCTCATTCGAAAGCAGGAAGTTTAGAAAGATGTCAAGGATTTGGATTCAGGCTAAGTTTCTTTTCTTCCTCGATCCTTAGTCCATTCCGTCCTTGATCCACCTTCCACAAGTCTAACTAACACCCGACTACTCGTGCCAACAATTGTAGTCTTTCGATAACATTCCATAAGAACATCTTTCTTCTAGATCTATTACTACTTTTCACCCCACCTTTCCTTACTCTCCTAAACATTATTCACTTCACTCGCAGTTTTTTTTAAGTAATTGGCCATTTTATAGTTTACTGTTGTATTCGTTATTTTCTCGTATTAACACTGTATTATGATTTGTATGTGTACAAATGTATGCTCAGGAACAGCAATGAACATGTTGTATGTGCCTTTGATGTCTCCTTCGATTAGCAATAGATTGAATTCTCTTCGGTTTCTCTTCGTTCTCTCCTTTTCACTCACCCATGACATGTCTCGTCTAAAAAGAAGAAAAGTCTATTCTTGCGACAATTCCAAAAGAGTACCTCGTGCCGAAAGCGTTCTTTTTCACTTGCTATTTTATGCGACATTGCCTAACATAGATATATTGCTCAGATTTGCTCAGATTCAATTGTATTCCTAACATTTTAAATCCGGTTATAATAGGTGCCTATTCTACACACCACTAGACATTTCCTTCCTGTTTTACCAGAATTACCAGAATTTACCCTTTCACGAGTTCTGAAAAGCATTTCCTTATTGAGTTTTATATTGTTTTAAGATGTATACATTGTATCGAGAAGTTGCCGACCCTAAGCCAATATCTTGTGATTACTGTAAAACGGTGTAAAATGCGATTCTTATGGCGCACGTTTTAGTTTGTGTTGTCGATAAACCGTGTATGTTTTACATGTTGTCCTCATTCACAAGGCATTCATGAATGAGGTGGTATAAATTATCGAAGTTGGAAGTCGAAAGTGAAAATGTGCTATCATGTGAATGTAGAGAGAGAGTTAAACTGAGTGAATTAGCATCTTTCGGTCATATTTAAATGCCTCAAGTGCACATTGCTTGCCATAACTTGAGACTCCCCTCCGCTGGCTCATTCCTGTCAGCTCTTCCCCCGGAAGTAGGTCGGGCCTGTCTTCGCTCCCACTTCCTCTCCCCTTCCCATCCTCTGAGATGACTGCTCGCCTGATCCGATCCTCCTCGAGCGTCTCACAAGATGGGGTTCTTCTCCGCAGACTCGACAACAACAGCAACGAGAACAACTGCATAGCGCGCATCCTTCGGGTTCGGCGGGGATTCTCGTTATTATTAAATTAGCTTCATATATTTGTAATTAAGAAACAATTTGACTTGATCTTTCTCAGTAAAATATATTTTAAGGTTTAGCAATCAAACAATTATTGAACTTTTTTGTCTTGCAGTCGAAAACGAAGGAGGTGGACAAGTTCGCGGCGTCGATCCGCGCGTGCGCGAAACAGATGGAGCAGCTGGAGAGACATGTCGCATTAGTGCAGCTCAGACACAGGGACGAGCTCAGACAAGGACGCCAGCTCACGAAGAAGGCAAGGCAGAGGAGAGATGGACGAACGTTCAAATACCGGAGTAGCACGACTAGATAAATCAATCGTTTGTTTCTTAAGGCTTGAAATTTGCCTACTCATGAGACTTCTGCGAATTTTTCTTAGTCTATATGTGCATATTAAAGGAGTGCGAGCACAGAGAAATTCTGTGAGGTTACAAGTTTCTGTGGCCTTTCACACTCATTCGCGCGTGCAAATTTTTACACAGAGAGCGTGCGACTTGCGATATAGTACGAGAGATTCAACGCACCAATTCGAATATGCATTTATTATCGTTCTCCTTTAAAGTTTGGATCCTGAACAAAAGTATTCAGGTCGGCAGCGATAAGAAGACGAACAGGAGCTGCTCTGATGTCACTACCGACGACAATGAGGCATCAGCTTTTGCACTTTTTTCTTGGCATGCAGCCAAAAGAATTGACCACTAAATGTCCTGGAATATTGTCAAGTCCGCTTTCCCTTGTAGCCCTGCCCGTTCGCTGTCCACTTTGGCCTGTCGCAGTCGTTGTGCTGCTCAGTGTCAACGGAGCTGCGGAAGAGCAAGAAGAAGAATGGAGAAGCAGAGGGACACGTCATTCCTGAGCTGAGCGACAACGAGATGGTGCACATTTCATTTTTATCTTTAAAATGTCTAGTTAAGTTAAGGAGTGATGTAAAGACTTAAACGAGAAAATTTTTTATTAAATGTATTTTGAAAAAAGAAAAGTTTTCAGATGTTTCTTGCGCAAATGGAAGACCTGTGCTGCGATCGTTCCTCGTGCTCGTCGTCTTCGTCCTCTCGCATCACCAGTCGCCGAATGAAAAGGAAGAACAAAGCCAAGCGAGGCACCAGCTCCATTTTCTCCTCCAAAGTCCGCACAAAATATCTACCATCGCATTTTCTCCTTGAATAAATTAAATTAGCGTCGTCCTACCTTGAGCTGCTGACCTCTTCTCTCTTTTCTCGTCGCTCCATCTCGTCCTGCTCTGGAAACTCCGCCCACCCGTCCTCCTGTGGAAGCTCCGCCCACCCGTCCTCCTCTCGAAACTCCGCCCTCCCGTCCTCCTCTGGAAGCTCCGCCCACCCGTCCACTCCTGTCTCCTCCCGCTGTTCTGGGTCCTTCACCATTCGCACATCTGCAGGAAGCATTGGTGGCAAGGCCAGAACTGTCAGATAGCTCTTTCTGATTCACTAAGATAAAGAAAGGCATGACGATTTAAAAATAGATGAGTGTTTTCAGAGCTGCGGAAAACCCTAGCCAGGCGGCAGCAGATTGTATGAGAGGCCGTCTCTTCCATTACGGCCCTTTTTCTCCTTTTGTATAAAATTGTTGTCTCTATATTCCCGTTTGATTCCCACAGCCTTATTTCAAGGAATTTACGATGAACAATGTATCATTGGAATTAATGGATGGATCATATACTTGAGCCATGTGCTGGACTGTGAGGAGTTCATTTGTTGTCATCAAGACGGGCTTTTCTGTGAGCTTATTCAAGGTAGTTTAATGCCTCAAACGTCTAGCATTTCTACTAGAGTTTCTGTACGAACATATTTCTTCTTCTCTTGGCAAAGCGAAGACGGAGTGGCTGTCTGCAGTTTGCTGTGTGCGGAGACTGGCTGCATTGATGAACATACCAGAGAGAGAGAGAGAGAGAGAGAGAGAGAGAGAGAGAGAGAGAGAAGAGAAAGCAAGCAAAGGGAGGAGCGTTGACTGGGGAGAAGACTCGCTGAGTGGAAGAGGAGATGCTGCGACATACACACTCTCTCACTCGTTCTCCCACTCACTTCTCTCTCTCTCTCTCTCTCTCTCTCTCTCTCTCTCGTTCTCTCCTCTCCTCTCCATACCCTCCCTCTTTCTCTCTCTCTCCCTCTCTCTCTATCTCTCTCGTTCTCTCCTCTCCTCTCCATACTCTCTCTCTCTCTCTGTCTCTCTATCTCTCTCGTTCTCTCCTTTCATTCTCTCCATACTCTCTCTCTCTCTCTCTCTCTCTCTCTCTCTCTCTCTCTCTTACTACCCAATCTCTATCTACCTCTCGCCACCCCCTCCCCCCTTCCATCTCTCCATTCTTGGCTATGGGCCCACGTCTGCAGAGCCGAGTGCAGACTGCCACTCATTGCTATCTCTGACTCTCTTCATTCTGCACGCTGCCTCTTCTCTTCATCTCTGCTTCTCTTGTCGCTCTCTCCTCACTAGGTCGACTCTCATCAGTCAGAGAGGAGAACCGGAAGGAGCTGTAGAGTCAGAGTGGTTAGTGACGAAGAGAGAGAGAGAGAGAGAGAGAGAGAGAGAGAACGAGCGACAGATAGAGGGAGAGAGAGAGGAAGAGAGATAGGAGAAAGGAGAGAATTAAAGTGGCAGAGACAAGCAGACAGCGAAAGCAGTGAGGGCGTTTGATGAGAAGGAAGAAGAGCAGAGCTAGTGAAGAGAAGGGAAAGGAGCGGGTGGATGGGGGGGGGGGGAGGGCTGTCTACTCCCCTTCTCGCCACTCTTTGTGGAGAGACTGGATGCAAGCAGCAAGGGGAGGAGGAGAGGAATGAGACAGTGAGAGAGAAAGAGAGAGAGAGAGAGAGAGAGAGAGAGAGAGAGAGGAAGGGAAAGCAGAGGAGGCGATACCGGAAGAGAACACAAGATAGGGAAGCCCGTCGATGACAGAGCGAAAGTGGAGAGCGAGACCCACCTTCTGCAGATGGCATTTGCTCCTCTCCTGCACTTACCGAAGAAGCAAGCAGGACTTCCCTGTCTCTTTCTTTCTATTCGCTCTTTCTATGCTTCATCTACAAATCTTTCTCCGTGTCGTTCGATGTCTGCTTATTTCTGAACTTCCCTATGAATCTGTCTTTGACCTTATTTCCCCTAACTGCGTCGATTTCTACCCCCCCTCACCTAATTTTACTATTTTTGCAATTGAACGACGACCATGCTGTCACATTGAAATACCTTATTTCATGTATGATAAATAAATAAATAAAATTAACTGTCTTTGTTCACTCACTAGCACTCCTTTTGTATTCCATATTTCTTTATTCTTCTATCTCTCGATCTGTCATACTCCCTGCCCCTCTCACCTATCATACATATGTAGCTTCATCACGTTCTGTATCTTTTTCCCTCTCCGTTGCCGCTCATTTCCTTATCCACTCCTCGTTGAATGGTCTGCATTTTTCTTTCACGTTATCTACCCTCTCCTTCTCTAACTCTCTAGCCCTTTCTCCTTCCAACCCTCTCTCTCTCTCTCTCTCTCTCTCTCTCTCTTCTCTTCATCATCAGCTTCCCTCTATTCGTTGCCTTCTCCAGAGCTAGAAAGTGAGGGAGTCTCCCCTTCGCTCTTCTCATCTCCCATGGTTGCTGGTTCCTTGCGTCTGCTATTCGCTTCGTCCATCCCTCTCTCCCTCTGTTCCTCCTCTCTCTCTCCCACTCTCTCGTTGTTTCTCTCTCTCTCTTGCTCCTTCCTCCTCTCGGCTCCTCTCCCCACCCCTTCTCTCTTCTTCATCCTCCCCTCTCCACTCGCTACTCCTCCGTCTTCCCATCTCCTTTGAGCCTGCAGCCTCGCAACTGCATACCGACTACTCCACTTCACTCTGTGTGCATCTCTCTCTCTCTCTCTCTCTATCTCTCTCTCTCTCTCTCTCTCTCTCTCTCTGCCCTCTTTCTCTTCTCCGGTGCCACTCCCCTCCCATTGCTCCGTACCTTCATCTTCCTCCTCTCCTCCTCCTTCTATCCTTGCTAGCTTTCTCCCTTCAAGAGCTGCAGCTTTCCCCACCCTTCCCTTCTTCTTCTTCCTTCTCATCGAAGCTGCCATTTCAGCCAAATTTATTCCACGGCAAAATAAAGCCTAGCTGAGGTCTCAGTACTGTTCCATTCTTATCAAATATATCCTCAAAAAGTATTAGTTTTCTTGAGGTTGGTTGATTGTGGCAATGTTATGTCGTTGTAAAATATAATAAAGTGGCTAAACTTAAGGAAATTTGACGAAAATAGCTAATCATATTATTCTCAACCTGGACTTTGTTTAAGTCGTGATCGTGAATATGTATGCACGCAATTGTCATTTTCTCTCAACTGTTCCCTTTTCATCTGATAGCGTTTGCTTGGTTGAATAACCACTTTAAAATTCTTCAAAATATATTGTTATTGCATACTCTCGCATGCTGTATCAACAAATAAGGATAGTTAGGGAAGAAATAAATGTTGAGGCTGAAGAGTTGAGAAGAGCGAGACAGCGCGCGAGACGAGAGAGAAGAGAAGAATCGTCTTCCTTTTGGATGCCCGCGCGAGACCCGGCCGATCTACTGGAACATTCCACCGAGTTGCTGCCAAGCGAGACGCCCGAGACGCGCGAGACCCATCTTAATGTCGGCAGGAATTTGACTATTGTTAAATTATAAAATGTAGAAGTTGGCTATTATTAATCGCGAAATGTAGAAAAATTTAATTCTTTTTGCTCTTTTCCAACTATGTATAACGATAGTGATTGCAATAATTTTTTTATCGAATATATATTTATTATGTCTGCCAAATTAGTTTTACTCGTTGTTTGCTGTAGCCCGCTATTGCTCTTTCTGTTGAATATCTTACTACCTTACTAAAAGCAGGCAAAATGTGTGATGGGCTCACGCGTACTAACAAAGCTCCTGCTCTCTGCTGCTCTACTTCTCTCTCTTTCTCTCTCTCATGCTTGCTCTCTATAACTCTCATTCTCTCTCTCTCTCCATGTCTCTCTGTCTCTCTGTCTCTCTCTTGTTCTCTCTTCTCTATCTCCCTTCCTCTCACGTGCACATGTACGGAAGCAAACACAAAGCAGCTTCCCTTTTACTGCTCCCCATACTTTTGCTATTCTTCTTTATTCGCTTGCAGATGTTGCAGAAGATTTGGAAACATTTATTTGTTGCCAGTATGGCAAAACTAACAATAATAAAAAATATTGCGACAGCTAACAGTTTATTGTTAAATAGTAAAATATCTTGATAAATGATAATGTTAAGTCTTTTTAGATGACGCTGTCGGCCTTCCATTCGAACGACGTCGACCAGAGCGGAGAAGACAGCGACGATCTTCGACACGAAGAAGGCAGCGATAGTCGACAACTCGGTACTCTTCTATTCAATCCTGTCATATTCTACATTTTAAGCTTATTACGCCAGTAAACAGATATCTCCTATTACAATTCTTTTTTGACAATATATGTAGGTAATATATTTTCTATTCCAGACGCCCACATGGCCGTTCGACGAGTTCTCGAAGTGACGATGGAAGAGCTGAGGAGAGATGTAGAGAGGATCACGGAAAGGCAGAGGTTGGAAAGGAAAAGGTTCCGGGAGAAAAACGTGGGTCGGAGAAAGAAGTTACAAGAGAGAAAGGGAAAGATGGAGAGATGCAGAAAAGAAAGGAGAGAGAGAATGAGAGATCAGAAGATTTTGTGAGAATGGCCCTAGGAAAAAGGCAGAAAGTAAGGCTCTCATGAACATAGTAAATCATGCAGACTTCCGGATGTTTTTATCTGTTCGTTTCTTGTTCGAATGAGCAGAGAAAAGAGAGTTCGTCTTCTACTGAAAGAGAAGGACTATTAACATTCAGTATATTTATGCACAAAATACAATGGAATATTTCATCCATGATCCCCGTATGACAATAGGAGATTATTCTATAATAAATATTTTCTGGTAAATGTTTTTAAAAACGACAGATGCTTTTAAAAGAAGAATCTTCCTTGAGGACAATGCAAGGTCTTCTGGACGCGTTCATCGCTGGCTCGTCGATATTCACATCACCTGGTAAGGTTTTCTAATCTTATTATAGCAATTCTATCACTCTTTTTTCTATTTTCATGTCATAATTACTTCCGCTGTCTTATCTTTATCTCTCTTTCTCTCTCTTTCTCTCTCTCTCTGTCTCTCTCTCGTCGCTTCCTCGTTTGACATAGTAATGCTGATACTTTCTCCTCGCACAGAACCCGCACTCGCGCGCGCCGTCCCAGTGACAATCCGCGCCGGAACGTTGCTGGCCGGCGGCAGCAGCGAGTGCGGCGGGGCGCGCGAGGGCCGAGAGGTCGCGCGCGAGGTCATGGATATCAAACCACGAATGCGTGGAGACAACGGCAGCTGTCGGGCGAGGGAGTCCAACGACAATGACGATGACATTCCGTTGAGGTTAATTGTCACAGACATTTTTATTTTATTTTTATAGCGTGGGAAAGTTCAATGTCTGTTGTTACATTCTCATATTTTTTTTATATTTGGCGTAATTAACTTAGAAATAGTAATGGTATGCCTATTAAATGACATTTTTATTAAGCTTACTCGGGCTGCACGCGGCAGCAACGGCAGCGGCGGCGGGGCGCTGCTTCACAAAAGGAGAGATTGAGAGAGATGGAGACGAAGAGGGAGAGGGAGAGGGAGAGAGGGAGAGAGAGGGAGAGGGAGAGGAGGAGGACGAGAGGGAGGCAGAGAACGAGGAGGAGGAAGACACGCAACATGGAGATCGAGTCATGCTCAGATACTCCGTCCCACCTCGTCAGTCAATATTCTCAAAGGAACCAATCGGCTTACGTACCGTACCGTAACCTCATATTCAAACCAGTTTTCCCTTACTGTTTTGGGTTCAATGGCAACATAATTACATCTCAATAAAAAACCGATAAATTTTCTGGAATGAATATATCGTGACTATTTTCGTGCATATTTCTAGTGCCATCGTATCCGTACATTTGTGAGGAGGAAGAGATGGGCAGCTTTGTCGAGGCTCCCTCGGCCGCATCCTACGCTCGTAAGCTGGCGCGTCTTCTCTTCAAGGAAACGCTTCATCTCTTCTTCAAAGTAAGACAGGATTTATCAAGTATTCCTCTTTTCTTGCTTCATTCAACAATCTAGCTACATATGTATGGCATACAGACAAAAAGTTACACAAATTGGGATAAGATGTAGTAGATTTTAGATAAACGAAAACAGCAGGCACGTGAATATGCGGGGAAAAAAACGTTGCAGGACCAAGAGGAAGGGAAGCGCGAGTGGCTGAGAAATGCCGTTGACACGAGATTCCCCTCAAACACCAAGAATGTCAGTTCAAAAAACGGAAAATATGAATTGGAAAATTTTCTGAATCTCTTACAAATATTAAAAAAAAATTTTTAAATTAGTTTTAGGCCTACAACACCAAGTGGAAGCTGTGCACCAGTGCCATCAGCAAGAACCGAACCAGCGGACCGCAAGGATCTCCTTCCACCAACTATAGAAGTGAGCGAGAGAGTGGGAGGAAGAGAGAGGGAGAGAGAGAGAGAGAGTAAAAGAAGAAGGAAGAGGAAAAAGCTCAAGATATGCGAAACCGTTTCGATGTCATTAAATACAGTCTAATAAATGAGTATGGTGCAGGCAACGGCTTCGCTTCGCTTCTTCATCATCCCTCCATGGTCGCCATGGACACGGAACCGTCGACTGGAAGAGGGAATAGGTCTTGAAATTGTATAATATTAAAAAAGTTATATTTTTCCAGAATAGCAAGCAATATTATTAATTGTTCAGATCATTCTTCGATTCCTCCTTAACTCCACGAGGGGAGAACACTGACGTCAAGGTATTCTACAAATGTTTCACATCGTAACAGACTTTCAATGACTTGGAAATAGTCGTTTATTACGACTGAACAACCTTACTGTTCGTGCTCTCCTCTCATGCCTTTTCAGACCTTTGTGAGCATGATGAATGGCAAGCGAAATCGGCCATTTGAACTCACCGAAGTCGATGCGGCGAAGAGAAGAAATCTCCTAACGCCGGCAGGTCAGATTCTTTTTCAAATCTATTTTTTATTTATTTTATGTTTGTCCTTTATTCTTTGCATCTCTGCATGTATTTGCTCTTTCGTATTCTTTCGCTCTCAATCCTTTATAATCTTTCTCTCGCTCTCTCTCTCTCTCTTTCATTTCTCCATCTCTTTCTATCTTTCGCCGTTTCTTCTTTACTCATATCAGTCCATTTTCACTTTCTAGATCTCTTTCTAACAACTTTTCCTCTTCCCTCAGGTATCCCCATGACCTACGTGTCTGCCGATGAGGAGTACCGTATCTTCCTCGAGGCAGACGGGAACATGCTCACTTACTCGAGGCAACTCGCCAAGATCGTCTTCAAGGACAGTCTTCAGCTGACATTTAAGGAACAGGTACGGATAGAGAGGAAGAGAGAGAGAGAGAGAGAGTGCGAGAGAGAGAGAAATCTTTAGGATATGGGAGGGAGTTGAGGGAGAACCTAGTGGGAACGAGAGAATAAAGAAAGAATACAGAGTTTCCTTTGCCTGACCAGGACCCAGAGAAGCGAGAATGGCTCCGCAAACTCGTGGACGCGCGCTTCCCAATTGCCGACCGAATCGAGTACGCGAATCGGTGGAAGAGCATCTACGGCGCCATCAGCAAGAATCGCAAGATCGCACAGTGATCACTCTGCTTCTCTGCTTCTGCACCTCAGTCTCTATCTCTCGCCCTCTCAATCTCTCTCTCTCTCTCTCGCCCTCTCAATCTCTCTCTCTCTCTCTCGCCCTCTCAATCTCTCTCTCCCTCTCACTATCTGTTTATCTTGAACTCTTGTTGCTCCTCATTTAGCTCCTGTCCCACCTCTTATTTTCTCCGCTACTTTCCCCTCTGCCATTTTCTCATCTCTAGCTCTCGTAAACCTCACAGACGTCGAATGTAGATCTCTCGTACTACTCTGATCCCCCCCATTCATTCCCAAAAGTATTGTACAGTTAAATTTTTTGCTTCTATAAGTTTTTGAAAGAAAACTTTCTAGCATTCATTTGGCGAAATGGCATCGCAGCATACATGTATATTTTATACGTATTGTTAGTATGCTTAGACATATTAAAACCCAGAATTATATTTATAAATGAACAACATTTCTCATTTATCTACATACTACCGCAGCTCTTTAAAATGATCGATATAGAAGTTGTAGGCTGTAATCTTATTGTGTTTTTTGATGACAACCTCGAGAATACGGGAAAAGGACGAACAAGTTCGATTGCCGCGCTGCATTTCATCCATGAATAGAATTTTTTTTTTACTTTTTCAATTATTCTTTTAAGTTGTAAATTTTGCCGACAGTCAATGTAGACACTGAAATAAAATATAATGAGTACGTATTTGTTACAAGATATAAGATTTTGTAAGCAAACTCTGACATTTGTAAGGCACATATTTTTGTGAAATGCAATTTTAGTCCAATCGGGTATCTTTAGGGAAGAAACAAATGTGCGTTAAAGGAGGATGATTCTGCATAGTATGTATGTATGCATAAATGTGTATTTAAAATTATATTGTTTTACGTGAAAAATTTTCCAAAGTAGGATCCTATGTATTAAATTGCATTCAAACTTACTGTACTTCAAGTATATGTAGACATTTCGTATTGGAAGTAAGCGACTTAAAATTTTCACAAGAAAAGTGAAAAGTTGTTTGTCTATCTCCATCATTTTCTACTCTGAAGACGCGTAGTGGTTGGTCGTCTCTTTCTCCGCTCTCCTTCCTCTCTCTCCCCTGAGATGATCTTCTCCCCACCTCTTCTTCTTCTTCCCTTCACTCTCTTCCCCTCCCTTCTCGAGCTCGCCTCTTGCGTCAGGAACAAAAAGGTATGAATAATATGTAAAAAAAAAAGATTTTAAAAGGAAAGCTACAATAGTCGTTTCCACTTGGGTTGCTTGAAACCAATTTCCACATACTAAACAGAATTTCTATAGTAAGTGAGCGGGTTGTGAGAGCGCGCATAAAAGATGTGTATTTATGCTTACAACACAGAATAAATTATTTCTGTTTCAAAGCGGGCGGGGTCTACAGCTGCGCCTGCTCCTCTTCCACCCGACTCGCCTCCGACGCCACCGCCGGTTTCGTTCTTTTTTTAAATCAAACCTTTTTCGTTGCTGAAGGAGCATGTTGACAAGTAAACAAAACCAATAGAACTACTTTAACCTTTATCTTTCCGACTCCTTTCAGAAGCTGCCGTCGGCCGTGTTGACGGAGAGCGGCTTCGAGGCCGCGCCAACCATGACCCCAATGACGCCCGCGCCCACTGGAGAAGAGAAGAAGAGTGCGGAGAACTTGAATTGTAGCTGATGGAGATTCACGCGGATATTCGCAAATCCAATGCGAATAATAATTATTTAAAAATTTTTACTTGAGCCCCTGGTAATATTTACTTGAATTGTTTTTTTCTTCAGATTTGTCTTGTGGTTAGCGAGTCTGAATATGCGATGAGCTTCATTCACTTTGTCTCTGCTGTGTGATAAAATGCTGATCATTTGTTTATTCTACTGCGAACATGGTAAATTCTTGATTCATAAAACGTTTAACTATAATGCAACCTCCGTGGGAATCATTGAGTAATCAATCAAAGTGTGAGCTGCTCATCAATGCGGTACAAAATGTAAATTGCGTACAGAAGAATACAAGTATGGAAGATGACTTGTTATTTTCACTCACGCGCAGAAATGTACAAGCAAGAATATCATTAGTAAATAACCGAATAATGTGGTCAGATGAGGACATCTTTCTTTCCAAAATTCAAATTATTATTTTATTTTGAAAAAGAACTAAGATGAAAAAAAAAATAATGGTGAGATTTCGGATTAATCAGTGATTTGGTCAAGCTTCTTTTTTGATTGGTTCGAGATTAACACGAGATCTTCAGATTGAACAAAACAACGTGAAGAAATGCGATGAAAGGAGAATCCAATTTCAGAGAGTCGATTTGTCGCATTAGCAGACAAGGTTTTGCCTGAGAAGAACCATAAGCCGGATATAATCGAAAAATATATGCAGAAGGTGCTTGATTTCGTTATTACTAGTCGAAATTCAATGGAGCATTCAGATTCTGTGTGTAGCGGTTGGTCGTTGTTGTTATTCACGTTGTTTTCATAATGAAGTGACCGTTGTTTTTATTTGTTTAGAAACGCAACGAAAGATATAATATGATGTCTAAAGAATGTCAATATCTGTAAATTCACAGAAATTAAGCAATTTATGTGAACAAACGAAAAAAGTTGCGGATGAAAATGGAGCAATGTTTGCTAACAAGGTATACAGTGTAACAAGTATTCGGATACATGTAGAATTCGTAATGGAATCGGCAAGCATAATTTCCTTAATCTAACGGATGACTTTCTCGAATAATCAAGAAGCAGAGAAGAGCAACAGCCATATCACATGGCTGCTCGGATGAAAAGTGATCATTCTAATCGAGGAAGGAAAAAATGAAATCGAAATTTGGGTCAAGAAATTTTGTAAGCTTGAAAGAGTACATCAGAGACGTGCATATTTGTGAACTAACCTCGTGCACTTATTAAATATTTTTTGCTCAAATCGAACATTCGCTAGAAATTTGCGATATTTCGAATAAAAATTCCAAATTTGTAGCTTAAGAAGTACGTATAGGCGAATAGCTAAATGTTGAACTAATTTTGTCGCATAAAAGAGCGGATTCCGAGCAAAATGATCATTTCAACTCCGCTGGTTGGCTGCCTCTCAACGAGTCTCCAGCCTCTTCCGCACGTCTAAGAGTCGTCTCGTCTCGCAGCAGTAATGGCAGCCGAGCTCGTTCAGCTCAACCCTGGCACTCAAGTCAGTTGCAAGCTCCGCCCACCAATCCATATCCATAGACTCCACACCCGTCCATATTCATTCTCATCCATTGGCTAATGCTCAGCAAGTCTATAGTCTCATCTTCAGGTCAAATTTAGCTCATCAGACATGCAATTAATATTGATGAAACTGAGTTCACTTTGACCAAACGTTGCTGAAGGTTTCATTTTGAGCTTAGTGAAATTCTCAGGGGATGCGTGAATGTTAATTAAGTTTAGCCTCTTTCCATAGTACATGCCTCCATAAGAGATAACTTTCTATTTACTCTTTCGTAGGTAAAGGGCCAGCTTTTCCAACGCTCTCACCTCCCATTCATTGCCACCTAATCCCAAAATTTCCATAATAGTTTTTAGAACTCCTATTAAAAGGTTTCCTAATCAATACTTTTTTTAAGGTGGAACGCTTTAACATCACGAAGAAGCTGGGAGAGGGCGCTTTCGGTGCGGTCTACAAAGTGAGGGACATTCAGAATAACCAGGAATACGCTCTCAAGGTCGAGGGGGTCACCGAGCAGATTCAGGTTCATTTCAGTCGTTATATTAAGCATCCTGAAAACTAAAGGTAACTTGAATTAAGAATTAATGTAATTGGTAACATGCCAGGTGCTCAAGATGGAGGTCTTCGTGCTGTCTGAGCTGGCGAAGAAATGCGGCCGTCATTTCTGCAAGATCGAGGACAAGGCAAGCTGAAGAATTACGACAAATTCGTTGACTATTTCATTTAAGAAGCTCTAAAAAGATGAATAATAGCATTAAAAATAAAAATTTTCTTTTGCAGGGTCGCTTCGGCTCGTTCAACTACGTTGTGATGACGCTGGTCGGTAAGTCTCTGCAGGACCTGCGCAAGGAGAACCCCGCTCAGCATCTGTCGCTGGGCACCGCCCTCTCCGTCGGCATCCAGACCCTCGAGGCTCTCGAAGGTTTCTGATTATTTTAGTAATTTAGTAATAATCAATGGTGATCCTTTTCCTTTTTTTGAATTAAATTCTTTTCCGATCTCCACGGCATCGGCTACCTCCACCGCGACGTCAAGCCCGGCAACTACACCATCGGCCGCGCCGAACTCGGCGAGCTCCGCAAGGTCGTAATTTCAATCTGAAAAAGGAGTCTTAGAACAATATACATTGTAGTGCTACAGTATCGCTAATAAATACTTGCAGGTGTACGTGCTCGACTTCGGAATGGCTCGCAAGTTCACGAACGAGCAGGGAGTGATGCGCAAGCCGCGCCAGGCCGCCGGCTTCCGCGGCACCGTCCGCTACGCGCCCATCTCGTGCCATCTCCAGAGGGAGCTCTGCCGCAAGGACGACGTCGAGACTTGGATCTACATGCAGGTTTGAATTTCCTACCAGTCTCTTTTTGAATTATTGCCGAAACTTCAATAAGATTCTTATAATTCCCTCGAATCTTATGGTCAGGTCGAGCTGACAACTGGGAACCTGCCGTGGAAGAACGTGCAGGACATGAACCAGGTCGGCCAGTACAAGCAGCGCTGCCGCCAGCCTCCGGCCATCAACGAACTCTTCGCCGGATGCCCGCCCGAGTACCAGCAGGCTATGATGTTCATATCTATTTAATATCTTACAATAAGACATTTTAAATTCGCAGGATCAGTGATTAGAAGGTAATAAAACAATGGCAAATCAATAATACACTCGAATCACAGCCTCACCGACGCGTACAAGTTCTACGACGCTCCGAACTATCAGCAGATCTACAATCTGATGCGCCAGGCCATCCAGAACCAGCACGTGCAGGAGTTCCCCTACGACTGGGAGAAGGGACCCGGCTTCTAGGCCTCCTTGAGTTCTCTGCGTCTCTCCCTGCCTCCCTCTTCTTATCCTCTTCTCCTCTCTAACTGTCCGCCTGGGCACTCTGCCAAACGAATAAAAGAGTGTTTGAATTTGCATTATCAACATTCAATGAGCATTTTTGTATGGAAATATATATTGAATAGGACGGTGTAAGTCTACTCAGAAATCGGCTTTTCTCTCTCTCTCTCTCTCTCTCTCTCTCTCTCTCTCGTTCTCTGTCGTTCTCTCGTTCTCTTTCTCTCCCCCTCATCCTCTCTCTCTCGTTCTCTCTCTCTCTCTCTCTCTCGTTCGGGATGAAATGGAGGATGTGCCTTGTTACCCTGACTGTCCTATCCGATGCGGATGTATACCTATTGGAAAGAAGAGCGATGATCTATCTGCGTGGCCTGTTATTGTCCGTTGGAAAGAGAGTGATCCATCTGAACGCCAGTGGCAGACTGTATCAAACGTCACGTGTTATTTGACTTTTAAGTATGCAAAAGGAGAAAAAACAAACGGAGAGACAAAAAGGAATCTCTCACTTTCTCTCGCTTTCTCTTCAAACATGTGGAGTTTGCTCCACCACATATGGCAAGTCAAAGGTCAAATCTGCCAAGCGCTGCTTAGAAATTATCATTTATTGTATTTCTTTTAAATATAATTTTGCGTTAAACTAATATATTCTTATCCCTTTTCTTATTTTTTTTATTTATTTTATGTTGTTGACATGTGGTTGGAATCACAGAACGAAGCAATTTTTTGCTCAATAAATTTTCATCGAAAATCGAGATACGCACCATGTTCTATGAGAAAGTATTCTGATATCTTAATTTCCTATATGACGTTTTGGAATCTTTTTAAAGATAGGTGAAGTTGATGAGTAATTCCTCACTTTTATATAATGTTATTCTTCTGACTCCGAATTGTCAATTTAGCTACGATGCAGCCACGAAGTTTAATGCTGATCTTTCATTGCAACACTGGAAAATAAAGGACAGACGAGGGAAGAGAAAGAACAAGGAGTCCTGGTGAGAGTCACAGAGTGAGAATTTAAAGAGCGTTGAGGGTGGGGAGCAAAAGCTACGTGGAGGGTTTATTATGTTCCGAATAATTTTTCCCCGTCCTATCACTGTTTTCCAACTCTATTTCTCCTTTCTTCCTGCTCTAACAATTCTTTTGCTCTCTCTCTCTCTCTTTCTCTTTCCCTTTTCACTCACAGGCTTTTGAGAAAGTCGACAAGCGAAAATTCTATTTTGGGTATTTTTTATAATATAAATATTTCCAAAAGGTGCCACCGAAAGATAGAAGTGGGCCGTTGTTTCAGCTAAATACGGGATATTTATTGTACTTTTTGCCGTTTATATTACTGCTAATATTTACAGGCCAATGCTATCTTATACTTCAATTCAAAACTCAAAATCCCGAATTATTTTTGATCGGATATTATAGGGAGTCAGGAAAGTAGTGACAAAGTAGTGCCTTTTCAACTACTACTCATTACAACGAGGTTTAGTGATTTACTCGCTAGGAGCGCAGGCAATGTGGAATTGTTTAGCTTATCGATTCCTTCCGACAGCTTTGCGGTAGTCGACCCTCCTAGCTCAGCTCCTTAAAAGAATTTGAAAACAAATTGAATGAATCATTAAAAAAATCGTACCCAGCCAGAATCTATCGGGATGAGAAAAATGATAAATTAGCGGCGCGAATGCAATTGTTGCTGTTGCCGTCAATAGGAGGACACCGCAGGCGGCAGCTGCAATTATTCGATATTTAACAGTGACAACTAGGAGTCATAACATATAGATTTTGATTTCTATTGTTATTAAAAACGGCATTTAGGCTTGATTGACTAATAAATAGACCTATCATGGATGGTGGCCATTTCCGAGAGTGCCTCTCAACAGAGAGGAACAAAATAGAAGCGATGAGCACTGGGATTGCCGCAATCCAGAGACGCTCTGAAAACAAATTAATAATTTGGTCATTTTATTTTGTTCCGTCTGTCGGTGTCATTTTCTGAATTGTTATTTTTTCACATGGACTTTGATCTCTAAACGTAAAATAACAGCAGCTGCTCAAAGGAATCGAAGTGAAGCGGTGAATACGCAAGCGTATTTGCACGGGTGAACAAGCTTCCGTGCCAGAGCAAACCAGGCAAATGGAAGACGCAATCTCTCGAACCCTTTTCTGCCTCTTTTCATCTCCCAAATGTTCTATCATTTGGCTAAATTAATCAAGTATTGCAGCCGATTTTTAATGTAATTGAAATTGGTATTTATTAAGCATTCTGTACTCTCGTTTATATTGTCATACAAAAGTGATCAATAATTTTGGACATGCCTTGAGGAAGGGGGAATAGAATGTCCAATGATGTCCCTTTTCTCACCCTCTAAATCTCCCTCTCCCACTGCTTGATCTGTCGGTTTCATCCTCCTTCCTCGATTTGCCACGGCCAAAAGATGGAACCAAGGTTATCTAGGGAAGTTGTAACCTGTCGGTGTGCCATTTGCAAAGTGAAGAGCGAAAGGCCAATGCACCAAGTAGAGAGAGTAGGAAATATTGATCAGCCAGACCAGAGGAGGACAGGAGAGAAGGCGGTGGGGCCAAGATGGGGACTAAAAACAAAATATAATTTCGAACAATTCGAAATCAAAATCTAAATTAACCTTATTACCCACGGAGACGATGACCGCTGCCGCGAGAGAAACGGCGACGCGCGTGGTGAAGGCGTTGAGTTTGACGACCGGGACAAACGGAAGGAGAAGGGCCGCCGTGGGCAGGCAGAGCAGCAGCTCAGAGGAACTGCTTTTCGTTCTCATCACTTTCCTTGAAGCATTTAAGCCGTTACCCTTCCACTAGAAGTTATTAAGATTAAATACATACAGTACCGCTCAACGGCGAGGGGTCAATGCTGCGTCAGCTATAGCGGACGCGGCCAAATGGGCCAAGTAGAATATCTCGCTGCAGAAAGCGTTTTCAGGCAAATCACATATCAATTTGAGATTCCTGAATTTTTCTTCACTACGCACGTTAAACAATTCTTGAAAAATGCAGCAAAACATTTGCTCCGCTTGGGGTTCGAACCTGCGACACCCGAAATACCATAAGAGAACGCAACAATTATGTCACCGTAAGTCATGAAAATGCTAATTTCACTAATTTTCAAGATTTTCTTTAACGGGATTAGTGAAGTAAAATTCAGGGATCTCAAATTGATATGTGATTTGCCTGAAAACTTTTCTGCAACGAGATATTCCACTTGGCCCATTTAGCCGCGTCCGCTATAGCCGACGCAGCATTGACCCCTCGTCGTTGAGCGGTACTGTACATATATTACAAATAATAAATATGCACAACAGTCTTAGACGACTTGACTGTGGATCGAATCGCATAAACTTCCAAATTCCTACTCGAACAGCCAACTTCCACGAGTAAACGCTGCGTCTGAAAACAGCTTCAACATTTCAAACTAATCATTTTCTTTCTTGGACAACACGAGCAAATTGTCGTCTTCGGTGCTTGCAGTAACTGGGCCTTAACTTTTTGAATGCAAAGTAGATAACCACTGCTATAACCGAAGCGGTGGCAGAATTCTCCGTTCGTCTGCTCTCTCCGCTCTTTCGTGTCTTAAAGACTGCGACAGCAAGGAGTTGCCAGAGACGTGCAAAGACGACGTAGAAGGCAACCTTCTTTGAGACGCTCAGATAGGTGAGAAAAGAGCAAGTTGACACTAAAATTTGTTATTAGTTAGAAATAAAAATAATATCTTTATTCAAACACACCTGCCCCAAAAATGAAACGTGGCGATATGGAGTCTTCGCAGAGACGAGAGAGCGAAAAGAAGAAGGGACAGAGGAGGCAGACCTGAAGGCATACCGAGAGAGCCCACGTGTGGGTGAAAAAATCTGCCGAGCGCTGCTCCTTCATGGAGAAATGTTTGCTATTATCACCCGAAAACGTTACAGTACCCCAGTGAAGCCGAAATCTGGCAGAAGCCATAGAATATTTGTCGAGAATGTAAGGGCGGCGACAGCAGATTCCTGAGATTGGAAGAGAATTCTTGAAAAGCAAGGTTCAATCTATTTTGCGAAATACTCATCATTATTAAAATTTACCTGCAAAGACTCGACTTCATTCAGGGTCATGACGAAGAGGAAAAGCCACGTTGCAATTGCGCAGAATGCAAAGTGAAGAGGAAGAATTCGCCTGAGGCAGCGGAAGTAAAAGCCACTGATTGCAGGAAAAGTCAGCCCGCCCTCCTTGGAGAAGGAGCGAGAGAGGGAAGAGACGAGGAGATGACCGGACAGAACGAAGAGGCTGCATTTCTCAGGTGTACATATGTACATGCATAATAATAATCATCATTTTGGCCTAGAAAGATGTTGTGCGGGATTATCTGATTATGACAATTAGTTTTAATAATAAATATTTTGGAAGATGTTCAATCCTTACATATCGATTCCCAGGACGCCATTCGAGCAGGACTCCGGGAAGAAATCCACTCAGACCCTACATTTTACATATGTTAGGCCTTTCTTTCTTTACCCTCTCTCACATCTCCCCCTCTTTCCGTTCATCCCTCCACTCTCTTCACTCTCACTCTCTTTCTTTAATTCTCTCACCATCAAGCCATGGCGCTGATTCGGAGTAGTCAAAGGCGTTGAGCTTCTCTGAGCGTCGTTCACGACCAATACAACGATGTTTTGCTAGAAAGAGAGTGAGTGAGAGATGGAAAGAGAGAAGAAGAACATAGGATAAGCTCGCCTTGCTTTCTCGGCCATAGCGAAGTGCCTTCTTGAGTTCACCCCCTCGTGGAGCTAATTCTGGAATGATGACCGTAAATGGTGAATAATTAAAGTTTGAATTTACTTTGAAAATAATGGTTGTAAAGCTCAGACATACTGCATCCTTTGCTAGGTAGATTTGGACGACTGAGCCGCACCGTCATCGGAGGTGTGAAATCTATTTAAGAAACTCGTTTGCTTTTATTTCTTCGTTTTTTTTTTTGCTTTCATGCAAAATGCGGAGCAACAATCACTTTAATAAGGCTGCCACGCATTTTGATCACGATCTCCGCCGCATTCTGACGTGGATGAAAGGAACTATACAAATATTTATGTAAAAAGGCGATGGATTCAGAAAGAAAACTCGGAGCGAAAGACAGAGATGAGGGACCGTGCAGAACATCAAACAAACGTGGACAGTTCAATTGGTGCAAAATCTCTTCCTCGCATATCTTCCAAGTTCGTTTCGACTTTCTCTTTCTCTCTTCTTAAGCTTTTCTCCCTCTATCTCTCTCTGTCTCTCTCTCCGTTTAGAATAGCAAAGACTTCAGGAAGAGTTAGGAAAGAGTTAACATCTCATTTGTGTGCGATGATCAGTTCCAAATCTACTGGAAATGATTTTTTGTTGTTGAGAGAAATAATGTGATACTCGTTCATATTCACTATTTTATGAGACACGGCAACCCGGCAGGATAATTCTTTTTCCTCTCACATAGGCTTGATTCAGGTTCTTCATTTGCAAAAGTGAACCACTATGCGAAAGATCCCCCTTTTAGCAGAAAAACGTAGTTGTCCTGCACAGCACGAGTTATGAAGCAAATTGAACTCAAGTCATTCTTAAGCTCATTGATGATTCTAAAACAAGCTGCATCATCCCAAGTCTTTTCTTTTCTCTTGGCGGTGGAGTTCAGAGTGTTCGATGGGATTTGGATACATCGTGCATAGTGCTTGTGAGCTGAAGGCGCAAAAACCAGACGAATAGCATGTGAAAAGTTCAGAGGATTAAGTCGGAATGATCGTTTAAAGACACGATTAAAATGAAGCGCGGAGAGAGGAAGGCCAAATGCACTCTTTTGTGTTGTTCTCGCAAACAGATATTTCATACTCATTTTAATGGCATTTTGAAATAATGACACTATTCCTTCCTGATTCACTTGTTCTATTAAGCTTGCAATATAACTGACCTCACTACGCGAGCAATGGCAGTCTTAAAGCGTTTACGTTTCTTGCAAATTTGAAAATTAGGTTGAAAAAAGATGACAAAGATATAGTTTTATACGATTCGACCGGCTAGCAAACCTGTTAGCAAAGCAGTCTCGGGCTGAAATGATAAAGTGGGCGGGGCCATGAAGTGGAACGTCTTGGACGTCTGAAACGTTGACTGACTTCGTCAGGTGGCTGCCGCTTCCGTGGATGCTGATCAAATAGAAGAAATGAAAGATATCAAAGGGGAGGCGACGTGGACCACTCCATTATAAGACAGCTTCTTGGTAATATTCGAACACTCCCAATACAGGGTGCTTCCCTTGAAGGTCTTCTTTTCTTTTTCGAATGTGGTTATGAGAATTGGCTACCTTATACAACTCGATAGGCTATACAAAACGGATATTTTTTTTAGAACGCTCAAAAAATTTCCATTCGAAGCTATGAATGTATTCAATTCACCTTAAGCCAGTCTATATTTTGAATAAAAAAGAACATAAAGCTCGATAGCCCGTCGCAATTGCATTAGAGGAAGCCATTCCAGAGAGGGAGGATCAATCAACGACTTCCACGAGAGAGTCCACTAGCCGTTTTGCAAGTCCAGCTGCGTCAGAAGACGGCAGAAAATCTGCAGTCAAGGTTACACCTTTTTTGAAGGATTTTGCAATAGTGCTGATCTTTTGAGTTAGTCTCTGGAAGTGAAAAACCCTTCACGCTTAGCGTCATGCAGAAACTAGTTCGGAATGCCAAAGCTAAGCAGGTTCGTATCCTTTTTTTTATTATTAATTATTATTTTATTATTATTATTTTGCATTAGAAACATACATATGTATGTAAGAGCATACATATGTAGCTGCCAGCTTCCCTCACTCCTTCACTCTTACGAGAAGGCGTGACAGGAAGCAATAGAAAATAAACTGTTTGTTCCATACACAAATAACGGAAGAGCATCAAAAGTGATGTGTCCTTCCGAGTCAAATCTCCTCACATGACATTTGCATTATTTCGTAAATCGGGAGTGAAGATGTATGGGAATAAAAGAGCAGCAAACCACCAATCTGCTTATGCAAGCTATGTTTTCCAAACTGGTTGCTGGTAAATATTTTTTCATCTTTCTTATCAGTGAACTTGTCGTTTATACATAAATGTGACAGGCTCGCTTTCCATGCAACTTCCACGTTTTGCTCTGTTATTTTTGATCTCTGATAAAAAACGAGCATACCGTTCGCTAGCCTGTCATAATTGTGCTACAGGTGAAGGAGGAACAGGAAACCACTTCCACGAGAGTGTCGCTTAGCTGTTTTGCAAATCCAGTTGTTTTAGTAGAAGAACATTTGCAGTCAAGGATACACCTTTTTGAAACGTCACGAAAGACGTTCCCCGGGTGATCTTTTCTTCTCATTTTCCTTAGCTGAATGGACTCGAGTCAGAAAGAGATATTTTAAATTTGCTCTCGCATGCTTTGCTTTATGACCAGTATAGACATTAAGAGGTATTTGATATTTGATGCGCGAGAACGCTATGAATCGTGGAATGATGAAATTGTTTCAAATTCAGTATTTGGAACAGTAATACGCTTCTCGTCATGCAGAAACTGGTTCGGAAAGCCAAAGCTAAGCAGGCTCGGATCACTCTTTAACATTTTTTTGCTTCCTTAGACACATAGAAATATTCTGATAAACCGTACGTTTTCAAGCTCAAGTGACGTCTCAGACTAACGGTTCTAATAAGCAGAGATGGCAAATTGGCCCAAAAGTTTTGTAGCATCACGGCTATTCTTTCCCACTCTTTCTGTTTTGTTTTCTCACTCACCTTCCGGCCTTCCAGCGCCATGTACTTCTGCTCGTGTATGGCCCGTCTGAGACCAAGGCAGGTTCATCCACTGCGTCTCCAACCAAGCATCAACAGATGATGTGCAGGTACATACATATAGAAAGAGAGCAATCTGGAAGATTTGGCGCGAGAAACGAAATTTGGAAGTTACAAAGTCTAGGGCCTCCGTGGTTGTGCGATCGCTGCTGTGCTTCTCTTCCATTTCTTTCCCGAACACTGGCCAAATGGTTTCCTCGGCGTTGATGTGTCAGCTTTCTTTTAAATATACTTTTAAACAAAAATCGATTTGCTGCAAAAATGTGCTTATCTTTTGATTATAATTCTGCTGCTCAGCTTCTTCGTGATCTCCGGCTACTTGATCGTGAGTATCCTCGGCCGCTCGATCGCCAGAGCTGGCGGGCCGAGTCTTTCCGTCATCCGCGACTTCTACTTCCGTCGATTCCGACGAATTCTGCCTTTGCACTACGCATACTGCGCCGTGGCGGCTGCCATATTTGCCTCGGTCACAACTCAGCTACAAATCGAGCCCTCGCAGGTTGGCAGTCATCAAATGACTTTTATGTTGATCTTTCTCTTTAAAAGTCATAGACTTGAGCTAGATGATCGAGCAATACATATTTTCGCAGAAATCCGCCGTTGCGGCGCTCTGTTTCCCGACAAACATTCGTTCTCTTCTGCACAAGTTCGACTATTTTGAGGTTGGCTTCTCACTTTGTGTATCCAGCAGCTGGGGGGGGGGAGGGTGAATAGTGAAACACTGCTTTCCAGCAACTTGTGACGGAAGATCTCTTCACTCACACGTGGTCGTTGTCTGTGGAGATTCAGTTCTATCTCCTCGTTCCTTTCTTCTTCACTCTCTGTCATCTCTGCAAGAATGCTTCCTCGTCACGGATGGTTTTCCTCGCAGGTTTTGAAAAGGAAACCTTTTGTTCATCGTTAAAATAGTTCTTAATAAAGTTTTATATTAAAATTAATTTAGTAGCTATTAAGATTATCTTGAATAGTTATTCTTGAGTGTCGAGCTGCTCTCTTCTTCTGTACGCCAACGCCCCCAAGCAAGTCGCTTTCCAACTCGTCTTTGCTCGTCTCTGGCAGTTCGTCTCCGTTGCTGTTCTTACGCAGACAGAAAATGACCGTGTGCGGCCTGAGAACCAGGTCTTTTTCCTTTTGTTATCTTTAGAAAATAAAGTTTTGATGACTTCAGCAGCAGCTGTTGGCGGAGAGTGATAGCCAAGCAGAAGTGGATTCATCTTCCACGAAAGAGATGACGGTTGCCAACAATAAGAGAATAGTAAGGCATTTTCCCTCATCACTAGATAAATCATTAGTTGCCAATTCGGGATGCAACCTTATAGCCCTGTAGCACACCTTAAAATTAACTACTAGTCCACGTCGTTAGTTCGTCACTTCTGTTGAAGGACTGCGACTGCAGCAGCTCCACTCAACTCATGCTGAGCGTCGCCTTTGCTGCCATGTCACGGCCGGTGCCGCTCTCATAATCGCCGGCGGCAACAAGGTGCTCTATGCTAGGAAACATATCTTTTGCAAAGAAGTTCCACATCTCTAAAATAACAGATATTGCTAGTAATGTGCACGTTGAACCTTTTAGACTAATGGTAAGTGGAATCCAATATACATTGAGTGAATTCTCGTTTTCTGTAGCTCGTCTCTCGCTAATTCCAATCTCGGTGTTAATCGCAGAGATCTCTTATCTTTTCTTTGAGTGCAGCTATCGTAATTGGTCTACCACGAAGACAAGTCAGACTTTGAGCAGATATCTTTTAAATTATTTAAGATCTATTAATTGGAGTAATTGCAGTAATCGCCTGCTGTGTTCTTCTGCTCGAAGCAGTTTCTGCAATCGCCTTGGCTCCTCGCATAAATGACTTCATGCATCCAGTTCCTTTCTCGCTGGGTCAGACTATTTATATTTATACTTTTAATTTTACATTAACAAATACTTTTTTTTATTTAATTTTATTATTTATAACTGACTGAAGCGGAAATTTATTTATAATAACGAGTAATTTTAGCGTCACTGGCATCACTAAATACTAGTGAGTGCAAAATTAGATTGAATTTTGAATTTAAGTGGATGCAATCGCCGAGAATCGCCGCGCTTTCGCGAACACTTACAGCGATCTCACTCTCTCAGAGTGCACGTATCTGCCATGGAAGAACATGACACATAAGGAGATGGAGAGCGCATTGATCGAGAAGCCACGCGGACTCTGCGAGATGCCGGTGAGCTTCTATTCCAATTGTTACACAGACTCTCTCTCTCTCTCTCTTTACATTCTCCATCCTAAGCTTGTGCTTTTCAAACATTAATAGAACGCCGACTATGTACATACATACACACATATGTATATGTACATATGTTAAAGAGCATCATGCCTCCTCTACTGATATTTCCCTAAAAGAATGATAATATAACTTCTTTCCCAGCCTGGCGAAGGGAAACTGAGTTTCCTGGTCATCGGCAACAGCTACACAGCGAACCAAGGCGATCTCGTTTATAGGTACTTCAGGCCATTCGCCAGCAGCTTCACGCAATTCTGCCAGTCGTGTCAGTCTATAGCAGCTACCGATTTGTTCTATTCGTTGTAAGAGTCGTAATCTCCTGTATGTACAAATAAGTATGCGTAATTTGTTATTTGTAATTTACCTTTGGATATATAATTATAAGAAATGAAATCTTAGCGTGCGAGGTTCTCTCACCCTTCTCGCCACGTGGCTACTGTGGCCGCCAGATCAACTACACTGACGTCATCGATCACTTCAGACCCGATGTCACTTTTGTCATTCAAAGGTACGTGGACTTGGAAGAACGGGGAGGTGGTGTGCAATATTTCGTTTTGCATACAAAAATTATTTTAAATATCTACATGCATTTTTATTTGATCTTTAGAATTTCGAATTTTGACAATAAAAAAACGCAGATTCTTCGCTGCGAAGAGCAAACCATCGCCACCTGGACAAACAGACACGATCCTTGAAGAGATGAAGCAAAATCTCGAATATATCGAGAACAGGTAGGCTTTAAAAACGATTCGAAAAACAATTCGAGGGAATCAGTTAAAAGTAACCCATTTGTTTATAAATGTTTTGTAATTTTTTTCTCGCCAGGACCTCGCTGATCTTCCTGATGGATAGCTTCCCCTTCTTTCACGAGCAAGCCATGTCTCGGCTCAACGAGATGATTCTGAGAAATGCGAGCGAAGACGATATTAATGTAAGCATTACCTTTCTCCTATTTTGATATTACATGAACATTACAATTTTAATTACGTAATTATTTATACTTGTTAACTTTGTTAGGCAAATTTCTTCCAGAATGCCACCGTACGCTTCGAGGATGATTTAAATGCACGGCCACGCACTAAGCTTCTCGTTCAAAATTGCAAGGTTCAATATCAATATATATTTTAAAGATAAAATGAGCTGATAAATAGCTTGAATATTCTCTCTAGAAATGCATTCTATATGACGTGGCGCCCCCTCTTCTCAACTCCAACAACCGCTTCCGCTCCTACGACGGCGCCTCTCACCTCGCCCTCTTTGAGCCTATTGGCCATCTCACACGTTGGGGCAAGCACACAATCGAGCCTGTCTATGAGGTACATTTGAATTCTCGCTCCTTTCACTATTCAAGGACTTCTTTCAGGAACTGGCAAGGAAGTACGGCAAGCGGCTACGAGAGCTTTCACCGAAGAAAGTGTACTAAGTGCATGTCCAAAGAGAAAAAAAAGATCCTTGTAGTATGCTTACTACCCAGTAGCCCAGTAGATTTATAGAGAATTAATAATACATTTGGACATATTTTCCGAGATTTATCACAACTGTGGTAGGTTTTTTTTCATATGAACATAATTAGTTACATAGTTTATACACATATGAATTTGACCTGGCGCTAAAGGTTGATGCCTATCACTAATAATGCCTACTGTGTACTAATGCTTATTTTCAGGTTTTTTTTTTGTTTGAATTTGTTCCAGTTTCATTTATGAGAAATTAGCAAAATGCGCTAAAATAAAAAAAAAATAAAAAAAGATGTGTTTTAGTGTCCACAGCATCTGGAGCAAGACTTTTGATCATTATTACAAGCTGAATCATTGCGAACAATTCTCGCATTCGACCACGCCAGAAAGCAGGACACCTGCTTTGATCGCTAAAATCTGTTTTCCATTGAAGTGAATTAAATCAGGGAAAAAATTGCAGTGTGAAATAAGCTCTCCTCACTATATTGCTTGCTCTGATTGTTTTGAAAAGCTTAACCTTCATGCCGCGCCTTTATTCTGAAGAAAGTTCGGTCAGGGGTCTCAGAACTCAAAAAAAATAGTTCTGAGGAGTGCGGGAGCTTTCCCGAACTTTTTATATGCTACAGCATGGAACCTCGGAGGTTTTTTTGACCGTTTCGGGAAAGATACCGGACCGATTTTGCTCTAATGTACCCAGCGCTCCGGGCAAGATCCCGGATCTTTGAAATGGTAAGAAACAGCATGTAAAGGTGGAGGCGCAGACAAACCTACTCGAGATATGGTTTGTCTGGCCTCTCTCATTTCGTGGTTATCTTTAGTTTTCTTTCGCAGTCAAAGAAATTTCCGGGAAATAACGCTCACCGACACCCGAACCCATGTCGCGTTTAGGTCTGGGGGATTTTTTCAAGGCATCTTTCTTTGTTTCTTTGTTTCTTAGTTTGTTTCTTACTTACTTTCCTTCTTTCTTTCTTACTTTGTTTTTTACTTTCTTTCTTTCTTTCTTTTTTCCTACTATCTTTCTTACTTTCTTTCATACTTATTTCTTTCCTTCTTTCTTGCTTTGTTTCTTACTTTCTTACTTACCTATACTTAGTTACAGTACCGCCAAACATTTCTGGTACATATATTAATTACATTAATTATATTAATATAAATAATTTCAATTGATTTTTCAGCGCTCATGGCGCATTTCAACGTAATTTTCTGTACAAACTAGACCAATTCGATGCAGATAAATACGTTGGTAACATTAGTTTCTCAAAGAAAGTAGACGCTGACGAGAAAATTCATGTTTTAGCCCGAAATTATTTGAAATATGTGCACTTTGTGCACTAGGTGCGCAATTGCGCTGCATCTTCAAATTGGTTTCGGACTAAAACATGAATTTTCTCGTCAGTGTCTACTTTTTTGAGAAACTAATGTTTCCAACGTATTTATCAGCATCGAATTAGTCTAGTTTGTACAGAAAACTACGTCGAAATGCACCATGAGCGCTGAAAAATTAATTGAAATTATTTATATTAATATAATTAATATAATTAATATATGTACCAGAAATGTTGGGCGGTACTGTATTTTCTGTCTTTCTTCCTTTCTTTCCTTATTTCTTACTTCCTACTTTTTCTTTCAAACTTTCTTTCTTACGTCTTTCCAGAAAGCTATGAATTCCAACGAAAAAGTTGCTCCTTCGTTTTCAAGTACTTTATAGAGAATTCATCCAGTTCTCCGTAAAATGATTATTAATATAGCTGGAGCAAAAAGATGTAATTAGAGCCAAAAAAGGCAAAAAAAAACAAGTCCTCAATGTTACAAGTTAAAATGGTCTTTTCTTTCTATGAAAGGTTTGACCTTTTTTGTAGTGAAGCTTACGACGAAATTCTAATTAGAAAATGTACATATATCAAAGTAATAAAATATACGAATAAACATTTTCTTGCAAAAGGGATGTAATTTTAGTGCGCATGGAACACTTTTCCGCGCCTCTCAAGATTTTCTCCAGGAACTTTCCGGGAATGGTGCGGGAATTCTGAAAGTTTCCGCACCGCTCCCGGAACTTTTACCATAGAATGAAGACGCAGCTGGTCTCGTGAACGTGATCGATTTTCAAAGAGCCGAAACCAGCCGCGGCATTAATCTTGCCGTTTGTCCAAGACATGTCAAGGACAATCGGTCATGACAGATTCAAAATAAAACGGACACATGTCCTGGACACATCCACTTCTGCCTATCTTAATACATAGGGGTCTAGGACATGTCTAAGACATGTCCTGGACGTGTCCTGTACAAAAAAGAAAAAATCTCGATGGTCATATACACTTTTGTGGCTTGTCCCTTACGTGGTCATGACCATAGCGAGAGAGTGCATAAACACGGAGAGCACAGAGTGACACGCTCGCGGTTACTACCGATGTCCCGGACAAATTATGGCATGCGACACTGTTTATGACATATGGCACCTCTTTTTTTAGTTTTGTTTGAAGTCAATTTTGGGGGAAAATTTTTAACGAGGCAACAATTCTCGGATGGATGCAAGAACGTTCTTCCACGTTCTTTAACAAGCTGCACTTACCTTACGTTGTTTTGTTTTTCTAAACTGATTTCGGCATGTTTTTGGATCCATTCGCCACCATTGTGCTGAAGAGCCTAGCTGAAGAGACGGGAGAAGCTTGCCTCGCGAACATGCGTCTCGCGAATGGTATAGCACAATTACTGACTGGCGCCAACTTGCACATCCACTGCTCGGCGCCATCGTATTCAAGCAGTGCTCGCGAATGTTGCACGGAGTGCCCCCCCGTTCCTCTGCTATGTTTTTCTCCCCCACCGTTTTTGTTATGGCCATGTTATAAAGCCCTACATGTTGTTACATCTAAGAATTTCTCGAGATGTGGTTGTGCATGAGAAGATACAGGGAACTGGCTTGCAGGAAGGGCCTTGGGCGTATCTCACAATCAGAGTTGGGGTATGGAAAGGAATCCGATTCGATACATAGTTTCAAGCAGATGATGCATAATTGTAATTGATTAGTGCATAAGTGTCTGGTGCAATTCGACTTAAAAAGTTGCATTTTTTTCAAAAGTGGACTTAGAGTGAACCATTTTAGCTTCTCTTTTTTTATTTTGATTATTTTTGTAAAAGAAATATAAAATAACAGTAAAAAGTGCTGAAGATGTCAAAAAAGTATTTTAACGCGCATATGTGCAGGTGTCCATGACATGTCCTTGACGTGTCCTTGACATGGTTATGACCATGAACGGTCATGACCGATTGCCCTGGACATGTCTTGGACAAACGGCAAGATTAATGCCGCGGCAGCTCACTTACCGCAAGAATTATAATGGGCAACCCACTTTTTCAATAAATGTCCACGTTTTGAGAGACTCCAAGGGATGTCGACGAGATCATTAATTATTTTCGTTTGATTTCAGGCAGAATTTTTCTTCTGATTTCAGATCTATCTCATTGTGATCCTCAATTTTCGTGACTGAAATTCACCAACCTTGGTTGCGTATCTTTGTATCTGCCGGCTTTTTGGTGGTAGATCAATTCATTAGCGATGAAATATCAGCGGAAGGTATTTCGGCTTACGACAAGTGGATCTGGAGCCTTTTAAAGACTGTGATTCGGATTGCTCCCTGAAGAATGAAAATACGAAGTGATCATCCACTTCGATGCAAACAGAGCGGTTGCTTCATGGCACAAGAACGAATGCCTCGGCGAGGAAGTTATCGACAATTTCGGTTATGCTTACAATTAGTGTTCATCCCTTAACTATTCTTTCTGCTAAAATGTAAATAATAATAATGGAAAATAATAATACTTTTACAGAATGCATATATGATCATACATTCAACATAAACAAGATTATCTATAGGTAACCAAAAATGAATTAAACCATTTATTATCAATTCTATGTATGCTTATGTGTAGACTCGCATGCTCGGAATAAAAAAATATCAAACGATATTTGCTAAACGGAGTAGTAATCTTATTGTGAGCAGCTTCTTTATGAAATCTCCCAAGCTAAATGATGGAGCAACTCGATTTGGTTATCTGTCTAATATACAATTATATGATGAAACCAGCAATGTGTCTTCACATTTAGTAATATGTGTTTGGTGCATCTAGATACTACTCTTCACAATGAGATTCAACGACTTACTCGCAAGCAGTGATGACAGTGAAGAATTAGTTTCACGAGGCACCGGCTGCACAGCATCAATCGGCAACCCTCGGTTCGCGGCTGCAATAAATAAAGGGATAACAGTTTCGATTCTAACTGTAATTATAAGCGAGATGAAAAAATGGACCCAGCCAGAAGTGCAGATTGTGAGTGAAGTTGTAGATTCGAGGAGCGAATGCGACAGCGGAGGCAGCCATCAAAAGAAAGACATAGCAAACCAATGCCGCAATTCAAAATATCATTTACGAACAAATGAGAAAAAGTCACTAAGCTTGAAAATTATCAACATTCTTTAAACAAGAAATAAAACAAGAAAAACTGTAAAAAAAAAAAGTTAATTCTATGAATAAATATCCACGCACATGTCCTCGTTAGAGACCACGTCCGGCTTGAAGACTCGATAAAGTGATACAAGAAAGAAGCGATGAGCACGGAGATTGCAAGCATTGACAGACGCTCTGAATAAGATAACAATTAAACAGTGGTTTTAATTAGTTTAATTTTTTAATCCGCATATGTTATATTTAGTTAATTTGCCATCAATTTATGCATACAGAATTAAGCCAATCATTTGTCTCGAAACTACTCAAAACATCGGGATAAAAAAATTCAAGCTCTATATGTATAGATAAGTTTGGTGTTCTGTCAATATAACCTGTGGGCACGCCATAGAGAAAGTGAAGAGCGAAAGGCCAGTGGACCAAGTACAGAGAGAAGGAACTCTTGCCCAGCCAAACCAGAGGAGGACATGAGAGAAGGCGGTGGGGCCATGATGGGGACTAAAAACGAAATATAATTTTGAACAATTCGAAATTAAAAATTTAAACGAACCTTATTGCCCACGTAGACGATCATCGCTGCCGCGAGAGAAACGGCCACGCGCGCGGTGAACGCGTTGAGTTTGACGACCGGGACAAACGGAAGGAGAAGGGCCGCCGTGGGCAGGCAGAGCAGCAGCTCAGAGGGCAACCACTGCTCATGCTCCAAAGTTTAGGTTCATTCTCTCTCTCTCACTCTCTCATTCTCATTCTCTCTCTGTCTCTCACCATCTCCATATCTCATTCTCATTCTCTCTCTCTCCATTTCTCATTCTCTGTCTCTCACTCTCTCCATCTCTCATTCTCATTCTCTCTTTCTCTCACTCTCTCATTCTCATTCTCTCTCTGTCTCTCACCATCTCCATCTCTCATTCTCATTCTCTCTCTCTCTCCATCTCTCATTCTCTGTCTCTCACTCTCTCCATATCTCATTCTCATTCTCTCTTTCTCTCACTCTCTCATTCTCATTCTCTCTCTGTCTCTCACCATCTCCATCTCTCATTCTCATTCTCTCTCTCTCCATCTCTCATTCTCTGTCTCTCACTCTCTCCATCTCTCATTCTCATTCTCTCTCTCTCTCACTCTCTCATTCTCATTCTCTCTCTGTCTCTCACCATCTCCATCTCTCATTCTCATTCTCTCTCTCTCTCCATCTCTCATTCTCTGTCTCTCACCATCTCCATCTCTCATTCTCATTCTCTCTCTCTCTCCATCTCTCATTCTCTGTCTCTCACTCTCTCCATATCTCGTTCTCATTCTCTCTCTCTCACTCTCTCATTCTCATTCTCTCTCTGTCTCTCACCATCTCCATCTCTCATTCTCATTCTCTCTCTCTCCATCTCTCATTCTCTGTCTCTCACTCTCTCCATCTCTCATTCTCATTCTCTCTCTCTCACTCTCTCATTCTCATTCTCTCTCTGTCTCTCACCATCTCCATCTCTCATTCTCATTCTCTCTCTCTCTCCATCTCTCATTCTCTGTCTCTCACTCTCTCCAGATCTCATTCTCATTCTCTCTCTCTCTCCATCTCTCATTTTCATTCTCTCTCTGTCTCTCACCATCTCCATCTCTCATTCTCATTCTCTCTCTCTCTCTCTCCATCTCTCATTCTCTGTCTCTCACTCTCTCCATCTCTCATTCTCATTCTCTCTCTCTCTCTCTCACTCTCTCATTCTCATTCTCTCTCTGTCTCTCACCATCTCCATCTCTCATTCTCATTCTCTCTCTCTCTCCATCTCTCATTCTCTGTCTCTCACTCTCTCCATATCTCGTTCTCATTCTCTCTCTCTCACTCTCTCATTCTCATTCTCTCTCTGTCTCTCACCATCTCCATCTCTCATTCTCATTCTCTCTCTCTCCATCTCTCATTCTCTGTCTCTCACTCTCTCCATCTCTCATTCTCATTCTCTCTTTCTCTCACTCTCTCATTCTCATTCTCTCTCTGTCTCTCACCATCTCCATCTCTCATTCTCATTCTCTCTCTCTCTCCATCTCTCATTCTCTGTCTCTCACTCTCTCCATATCTCATTCTCATTCTCTCTTTCTCTCACTCTCTCATTCTCATTCTCTCTCTGTCTCTCACCATCTCCATCTCTCATTCTCATTCTCTCTCTCTCCATCTCTCATTCTCTGTCTCTCACTCTCTCCATCTCTCATTCTCATTCTCTCTCTCTCTCACTCTCTCATTCTCATTCTCTCTCTGTCTCTCACCATCTCCATCTCTCATTCTCATTCTCTCTCTCTCTCCATCTCTCATTCTCTGTCTCTCACCATCTCCATCTCTCATTCTCATTCTCTCTCTCTCTCCATCTCTCATTCTCTGTCTCTCACTCTCTCCATATCTCGTTCTCATTCTCTCTCTCTCACTCTCTCATTCTCATTCTCTCTCTGTCTCTCACCATCTCCATCTCTCATTCTCATTCTCTCTCTCTCCATCTCTCATTCTCTGTCTCTCACTCTCTCCATCTCTCATTCTCATTCTCTCTCTCTCTCACTCTCTCATTCTCATTCTCTCTCTGTCTCTCACCATCTCCATCTCTCATTCTCATTCTCTCTCTCTCTCCATCTCTCATTCTCATTCTCTCTCTCTCACTCTCTCATTCTCATTCTCTCTCTGTCTCTCACCATCTCCATCTCTCATTCTCATTCTCTCTCTCTCTCCATCTCTCATTCTCTGTCTCTCACTCTCTCCAGATCTCATTCTCATTCTCTCTCTCTCTCCATCTCTCATTTTCATTCTCTCTCTGTCTCTCACCATCTCCATCTCTCATTCTCATTCTCTCTCTCTCTCTCCATCTCTCATTCTCTGTCTCTCACTCTCTCCATCTCTCATTCTCATTCTCTCTCTCTCTCTCTCTCACTCTCTCATTCTCATTCTCTCTCTGTCTCTCACCATCTCCATCTCTCATTCTCATTCTCTCTCTCTCTCCATCTCTCATTCTCTGTCTCTCACTCTCTCCATATCTCATTCTCATTCTCTCTCTCACTCTCTCATTCTCATTCTCTCTCTGTCTCTCACCATTTCCATCTCTCATTCTCATTCTCTCTCTCTCTCCATCTCTCATTCTCTGTCTCTCACTCTCTCCATCTCTCATTCTCATTCTCTCTCTCTCTCACTCTCTCATTCTCATTCTCTCTCTGTCTCTCACCATCTCCATCTCTCATTCTCATTCTCTCTCTCTCTCCATCTCTCATTCTCTGTCTCTCACTCTCTCCATATCTCATTCTCATTCTCTCTCTCTCTCACTCTCTCATTCTCATTCTCTCTCTGTCTCTCACCATCTCCATCTCTCATTCTCTCTCTCCATCTCTCATTCTCTGTCTCTCACTCTCTCCATCTCTCATTCTCATTCTCTCTCTCTCTCACTCTCTCATTCTCATTCTCTCTCTGTCTCTCACCATCTCCATCTCTCATTCTCATTCTCTCTCTCTCCATCTCTCATTCTCTGTCTCTCACTCTCTCCATATCATTCTCATTCTCTCTCTCTCTCACTCTCTCATTCTCATTCTCTCTCTGTCTCTCACCATCTCCATCTCTCATTCTCATTCTCTCTCTCCATCTCTCATTCTCTGTCTCTCACTCTCTCCATATCTCATTCTCATTCTCTCTCTCTCTCACTCTCTCATTCTCATTCTCTCTCTGTCTCTCACCATCTCCATCTCTCATTCTCATTCTCTCTCTCCATCTCTCATTCTCTGTCTCTCACTCTCTCCATCTCTCATTCTCATTCTCTCTCTCTCACTCTCACCTGCACATCCTGGTGCTGTTCTTTCTTCGGAGGCGAGCAAGAGCGTGAATCTCTCTTCGAGTCGCCCATGATCACGACAACAAAGTGGTGCTATAGATTTTAATTGAAAAAGGGAAATATTATTTGAAATCTGTTAATTGTAAAGAGAAAATCGCGAAAATAAAGATAAATTACAAGTCTTCTACAATATTAACATTTAAAAGTTTCAAAAACACAAAAATGCCTTTCCAACCTTTTTCTCCCGCAAACTTCGAAGTGCTTTTAGGATTTTTACCTCACGCTTATTCATTTCTGAAAAGAGGAAAATTATTTCAAGGCAAAAGATTGTAGAAAAAACCGCTATAAATTAAACATGTTATAGCCAGTCATTCCTTATCACAACCATTACCAAGGCAAGAAAACTACGTTTGACCCTGATCTACATAGAATCAAAAGCCCGGAAAATGGTGAAGATAAGAAGAGAAGTGCGCTGATAATCGCCAGTATGGGAATATGATGTTTAGGAACGAATGCAGCATATCCGGCATGTTAAAATAATAAGTATTAAGACTGTGAGAAGTAATCCTGACAAAAGAGGTAAAATGATTGATGAGTTCGTATCTACAAAATAGAGGAGTGGGAGTGCCAACTGCAAACAAGAATACGTAAGCCAGTTGAAGGGGCGTGGCTAGCACCTTCCCCAGATAAATTCACCCTCTCTTTCCGATCTTTTGGTCTTGAGCACAAAATAAAGACCAAAAGATGTCTCCTTCTAGATCGTTTCAGCCAGAATCCACTGGCAACGGAACGAGCAATGAATTTTGTGCATGCAAATAAATGCAAGAAGTGCATCGAAAAAAGTCGTATCAAAGAGAGTTTCCATTCATAAGTTAGAGCATGGAACAATGGATGCAGTGACTAAGAAAAAGACTGTGAGGGAGTAGGTGAGAAAAAGAAAGGGGGAGCAAGAAGTGGAATGAGAGGAGAAAAAGCAAGTGCTGAAAGAGGTTATCAGTGAGATCTCGACACAAAAAGCGATAAAGCTGTATTGTGCTGTATTTTTTCACCTATTTTGGTTTCGTTATCTCTCAAGCAAGCCTCACTCGCACGTTAAGTTTTCTCTTATATTTTCTTCGCAGCCCTCGTTTAACGCTTTTTGGATGGCATAACATACAAAGCGCCTTTCATTATAGCAAAAGTTACCATATAACAGTATCACGAGGGCAAAAATGTTTTGCAAGTATATGAAAACTTTACGAACTCTACACAAATATTCTTAAAAAAAATTTATTCTCTTAAAGGAGGGCAATCACTAAAACAATAATGTGAGATTTCCCATCGCACTCTCATTCGCGTGTGCTATTTTGACGCAGCTGGTTAGTGCACCGGGCGAAATAGCACGGCAGAACGAGAGTGTCTACTGCCAGAGCAGAAGCACAATTTGAATTTAAATTAAATATGTATCTTTCAGTGATCATGCTTTAATATACTTACCGAGCGCTTTGCTGGTATGAATTGACTGCCCGGACATCTCAAGAATTTCTGCAAACAGATCATTTCAAGTGTTGCAGAAAAGGGAAGAAAATCTGATCGAATGTTTGAAGGCTTGATTTTTTTAGATTTAAGATTTTGACCACGGCACTGAAAATTAACTCTAAAATTCGCAACCACACAATTTAAAAAAAATTAAGAATATTAATTATACAGTAAGTTTAGCAATAATGCAGATTAGACTTCGACAGAACCCTGACACCTGCCCAACCCTATTATATGCTTCTGCTCCTGTGAGAAATAACCACCGTGACACTTGGCCACGCCCACATTGCGAAGCAGGATATCCGCATCGCACCTTTTTTGTTTGTACATACAAAGTCCATTTCTTGCAAATTTGATATCCCAATCCCGATATCTTCTCCACATAATATTTCTCCTCTTCTAACCCTCTCCTTCGCTTCGTCCTCTCCTTCTCCATGTCTTTCTATCTCTTTATTTCTCGTTCTCTCTCTCTCTCCCCAGAAGGACAGAAAAGAAACTAGCGAGTCGACGAAGAGAAATGATCAAAATTGAGCCGTTCAATCTATATCCACAGTATAATCAAAGCGCCACGTATGATATTTGCATTATTTCATGAACGACTTCATCCTCGCCTTTGTTTGGCAATTGCAAAAAGCTGATCAATCAAACAAAAAAGAGCGGAAACTTTACCGATTTCCAAGACAATGATGTTCCAAACGTTACCAAAAAAAATTAAGTAAAACGGCACAAAAACTGATGCTGTCATTAGGCTTTTCATTAGGGATTATTTTCGTTTCCAGAATAACTCTAAAGAAAACAAAGCCATTTGCATTATGATTAATGCAAAGGCTGACATGCGCACATTGCATATAATGTTTATTTGATTTCCTCTATTATTTCAGAAGTTGTCGAGTTACATCTTGAACTTAGGATGGCAACAACGATGCTCATGCCTAGGGAAAAGTTCACTCTGTCATTTAGGGACTATGCAAGTGACGTTAGTCTTGTAGACAATGCATGCTCATCCACGATAGAAAGGAAAGAACAAAGCAGCATGAGACATCAACAATCACGGCAAAACTTCCCACTTTTAAATATTGAATTCTTCTTACCGACACTCCGAATATTTTTGAGCAAAACCTTACTGCTTAAAACATGCCTACATCGCCGATGAATGTACGTTATGAAAAACAAGTTTATAAAACAAAAAAGTGGCAGAGATTGAGTGGGTGATAGTCGAAGAGGGAGGACTCCTCCTTCTCTTCTTTCTTCGCCGGTTCCTCCTCCGGACAGCGGGCCCGGCCATTCGATTCAAGGTTTGACACGCATTAAGGAATGAAAATGACTGTTTTGAGAGCCAAATTAATAAGCGTATTATGGCACCCGTAAAGCGAAAACTATGGAAAAGACGATTTAACTAATATTTCTTTGCTTTAATTTGTGTCTGCGAGTTACAGGAATATCATTGAATACTTGACAAGAATATTTGGCAGACCACTTCAACACACTTACATGAAGAAAATGGTGTGAAAAGGCAAAAAAAGAACACAAAAAGAAGGAATATCGCACCTCCTCAGGGTCTGCGTCGATAGAATTTTCTGAGAATTTTCTCCAAGTTGGTAGTGGACGGACCTTCCGTGCCGCCAAGAAGCGCCAACAGGTACGGCAATTTATTTATTTATTTATCGACATTAAATTAATTTAAATGTGACGACACTTTAATATGCTGAAATCAATAGAATTATTAAGAAATCTTTGAGTCATAATGAGAAGAAGAGAAGAATAAGGACCGTCGAAAAGGCCGATATATGATCTAGAAAATTGAGCAGAATCAGGAGGGAACTATGGATGTGTAGGGACGTAGGCAGCCACTGTACCCACCACTTCCAGGGGGAGCCAGGCTTTGGCTTCGTCTTGCCACCAAATACGGAGAAGCGGGAAGCGGATCGCTATGCACGAGCACAGCGGCCTAATCTTGCGGGGAGAGAGAGAATGAAAGGGAGAAAATGGCCGAGAGGGAGGAGGGCATGGTGATTGGTCGGCCAGAAATCATAAAATAATAACAGCAATACCAGACATATCTAGAAGAAGAAGACCAGTGATAACCATACTTAAAGATTTAATACTAGGACAGGAAGTAACGATAAAAGGCAATTTCATGTAATAGACATATCTTCTGGAAACGGAAAGAATTCTTCTGTTCGCCGGGCAAGTGGACGAAGCCAATCTATAACAATAATCAAAAAGCATTTGGGAACAAATTACTGGATTAAAGTAAATAAAATGTCGGTTGATGTAAAGTAAAAAAAATTCACTCCCCGAACACTGCTGCTTGTGCAAAAAACGGGAACAAGAGTACACATAAATAGTACGGCTGCTTCTTTAAGCAATTGTAAATATTTTCGATTTTGTGTAGTTTTTATTGAACTTGACGTTTGATCCAAAAATTGGCAGGCGATGCTCGCATTCCATTCAACTTACACTCTTTGCCGCTCAGCCAGTCTTGACCTACTCTTCATCATTCAACCATCTTCTCTGACGATATGGATGGATCAACCATAGATCCTCAACCATGGAAATCAGCCTCTATTAGCATAGCTGTTATTCATCTTCTCTCCTAATTTTTTGTATGCACAATCCAATCCATCAACAATAAAAAAAATTTTTGATGCTGAAGGTGAGAGAGTCTGCAAAACAAATGATCACAACTTAATTTCAGAGAAGAAAAATTTCTTCCTCGTATCCGCTACTTGAAAAATGCCTTATCTCGTTGTGCTGGTTCTCGTAAAATACATATGTGAAATAATGTCTTCTATTAAAAAAAAGAAAATGTTGAAATGCGCACAGCACTCTACCCAATTGGAGTAGAAGAAATCTTGTTGCAAATTTTCAGATTGAACTGTTGAGCAGACCAGACTGGAAGGAGAATGGTTAAAGAGATGAAGACGATGAAACTAACAGAGAGGGAAGAGAGAGAGAGAGAGAGAGAGAGAGAGAGAGATAAACAGACCGAGATAGGCAGAGGAGAGACAAGGAGAGAGAGTCTCGAAAGCAACATTCCCGTCCATCTAACATCGCACTTGAGTTGCCTCCTTTTTCAATTGTTTCTTCTTCTGCCTCCTCAACGTCTCCTCTAATGAGGTTTCTGACGAAAATGACTCAAGATAAAGAGAGAAGGGAATAGACCAAGAGAGAGAGAGAGAGAGAGAGAGAGAGAGAGAGAAATGGGAAGGGAAAAGTGCAAGAGAACGATCGAAATGACTAGCTAGCGATGAGATTTGATGTGGTAGAAAAAGAGAGATAAAAGACTCGAAAAAACAGGAAGAAGAAGTTGCCATCGGGATATTCAGCAAAAAGTGACAGCAGGAGTGAAAGATTTAAAGGATGGTTTTGAAGGGGGAGGAGCAGACAGAGTTGACGACCTCTTCTCCCTCTTTTCCTGACTCTCTTATGATGAGAGAGAAGAGAGAATAGAGAGAGAGAGGAGGAGGAGGAGGGAAGAGAAAGACAAAGTAAGAAAAAAGAGGGGAGAGCCGCTGTCTCTCAGTGAAAGATGGGAAAGATTAAGGAACGGCGGCTGCGTTTTTCAATTGGATACCCTGAGGCTTTCCTTCAACTTTGGCTTGCCCATGCCGTTGCTTTTCATGACGAGAAGCGTCCACTTTGCCATTCTAAACTATGCCTTTATGACGCACCCCCCCCCCCCCTCCACTCATTCAATGTCATCCTAACGAGTTACAGGAAGTCGGAGGAAGGAAGTAGTACATTACTTGTCAGTTGGTGTTTGATGCCCAACCAGATGAATTCGGATGTAAAAATGGAAATGAAACAGGGAAGTACGAACCTGTCCACGTTGCTGCATCCTTCTGTACCTCAGAAAATGTATGTCTTCAGTCATTCCCCCCACTTTTCGCATGGAATGCAGCTCTCTGGTTTGTCTATATAAATACTATATATAGAGAGACAGAGAGAGAGAGAGAGAGAGAGAGAGAGAGAAAGTGTGAGTGACTCTCATGCAAGTCTTGACGTACATGAATTCGAATATTCGAATAATCTAAAGTGTGAATAGAACGAACTTATGCCCGGCGAGTTCGGTTTCCGGCGGAAAGTTCGTTTCTGTCGTTTTTAAAGTACGTTTTATGCGAACTTAAAAACGAACTTTCCCGCCAGAGGGTTAAAGTATTATACTTTCTGCGCTGTGTGTATATAAAATTCTCGAGCTGCACTTGCCCTTTTTTATCGTTGCCGTAATTTCACTCATCGGATAATCATAAAGTTGTCAATGTTGCAATTATTCTGCTTTTCATACGCAGGTACTATCTAGAAACTGCCGCTTGGATGCAAATTGAAGCATTCATAAATTTATAAGGCAAGACTTTTTTCGCTAACTGATAAAAATTCAATTCATCTAAATACTTGTTACCTTGAATTTAATTAATTAATGTTTGCATTGAACATTTTTATGTGGTTTCGTTTTTGAACTCTCGCGCTTCTTTCAGATTCATTCTTGTATAGGAGTATCCAAATTACTAGACATCATTATCGTCTGTATCATTTTGTAAGCACGTACATTCTTTTTCAATCCTTTTCTATAGACTACATCTTATTGTTTCGTGCAAGTTCACAAGGAAGTGTGCTTTCTTGAAGAGTGCGCGTTGCGATATCACGAAACCATCGGGTGCTCCTTCGCCCTCTTTCACGTGCTCCTTGGAGGGGGAGTGGTGGCCACGCGAAATGAAGCTCATTCCCACGAGCCATCTGAGCTGCCCTCACTAGAAGAGAAGCGCGTGTGTGGCAAGACTCTCTCTCTGCCCTGTGTCTCGTGTCATTACCAGAGACGACATATCTCTTTCTGCCAGTCTCTTTTTCCTTCCTCACCTCTCGATCTCTTTGACTTCATCTCCAACCTCCTCTCTGTGTTTGTTTGTATTAATTCCATTTGGCCCTCACCATGTTTCATCACTGTTTCAACCTCTCTCTCTCTCTCTCTCTCTCTCTCTCTCTCTCTTTTTCTCTCTCTCTCTACTTCAATCCCCTTCGCTTCCGCTTGTTTCTGTTCCTACCTCACATAATATCATTTTCCAGATCTTCTTTAGAATCCAGACGGATGAACGTAACTGAGGAGATCCGTGCAGAGCATTGCTTCACGACCCTTACAGACATTCTCGAGGTTGCGAATCCTTAGAATGACTTAATTTTAATTATAAGGAAATATTTTTGAAAAAAAAACTTGCCCCGTATACGACACTTTCTAAAAGCATTCGAAAGGAGTTATCGATTGATAGCGAGAGACCGTGATTTCTTTTTCTAAACCCCAATTTGTACAAGTGATCCTGAAGAGATTCTTCAGCTAGTGATAGAAGCGGCGCTCGCCGTGCCGACCCTCTTCCTCTATGCTCTGCTCTTCCGCTCGTACTTCAAAGATAAACGGAAGCTTAACCTCAACGACTCCTTCTTCACTATCTTCATGGTCAATTCGATGTTGGTATGTGCCTTATAGTCATTTTGGCTAAATAACATCTCGTATTCGATGTTTCTTTTTAAATAGAAATTATCAATCTTTATTCCTTTGGTAATCTTTGAGGATAAAAAAATTATTTTTTTGAGAACATCTTGTACTTTGCCGTGAACACGACGGTGCTCCGCCTGCCTGGCGTGGGTCTCTTCTGCCGTCCTCTCCTCTCCATTGGCAGCCAGCCAACCTTCCTCCTCGCCCCCGGCCACTTCCTCACGTACTACCTCCAGTACGCTGGCTGGATTAGCACGGCGGCGCTCACTCTCAATCGCATGCTTTCACTGCTCTTTCTGCACTCCTTGAAGGTAACTGCGTGTAAATATAAAAATAAAATGTATTTTTATCTAAATTTTTACGGAAGAGGTTTTCTGCTAGTAGTATTTATATGTAAATTCATGTACAATGAAATATTTATACATACATATGTATTAGCATTTTTCTCTATAAATTTTTAATATTACATATCAAACAAAAGCCCTTTTCTATGTAATAAAATAACTCCTGACTTGCATGTAAGTTTTAAATTTTCGCATTTAGTATAAAAGCTAACTTTAGTGGGAAAACAACGTCTGTGGATTACTAAATTGAATTCTCCTATTGTTCTGATTTGAACACTTGTACTAACATATTTATACGACAAAAAGTATAGAATGTGTTCCAATATTGTACCAAATACGCAGAGAATTGGATGTGAACTAACAATAACGATTTTTCTTTGTGTTCGCAAGTATTGTAGGAGATAAGAAAAAGATTTTTGGGTTGTTTGATGGCAGCGTGCCATTGTGAAAAGAGAGTAGCCATGCCTTCTAGTACGAGCCACTGACTCAGCATCTCACTCTGCTCTCGATCATCGCCATCTTCCTCGTCCCTCTCCCTGTCTCGTGGCATCTTCTCTTCTCTCCCGCATTCTACAGAGACATCCGAAACGGCCTTGGAATCGACTACATCCGAGCTATCAAATATGTATGCTTCTTTTATGTTGTAAAAAGTATCAAATATGCACATATAAATACATATGTTTTTTAACATTCACAAAAATAGGTTATTTGTCAGTGAGAAGCTGTCTTATCAAGTTAATAAATCAAATAGGCGATCCCTTCTGTAATTTTCAAGCCCCGCAACTCGCTGCTCTGCACGATATTCGCCGTGTCCGCCGCAGCGATCATCGTTGCATTCACGATTGTCACTCACATAAGAATGAGTTCGATGTCAAGGAGGAGGAGAAGCAGCGAGGTTTCCTATTTGCTTCTTTTCTATTTTCTCTTTCATTTACTGTTCATGCATTCCATTTTGCATTGTGTTTTGAAAGAAATATATTTATATGTACATACATTATTTTCTACTATTTGCTTCATTAATTTAATTTTCTAAAGTTTTTTTTATTACTCACTATATCTATTGTTTTTGAAATGTATTATTCAGATCGCACTCATCATCGTGAACAGCGTTCTATCAACTATTGTTCTCCTTTACGCTGCTCACCAGGTGGGAAATCTTTTCACTTTTTACATAGCCAAATCTAGAAAACTGTGATATATTAAGTACATACTTTTAAAAGTGCAAACACAAGATCACTCGATTAGATGGAATGCAATGTGGTAGTCGAGCTCTGATCAGCTTCCATATTTTATATTCCTGAAAATGTCTGGAAACTTCCTTTCTTTTTGTAATCTTGTGCCAAAGCGAAAGGTCATTCGCAGGCGATCTCCCACGATTCGCATCCAATGCATGCAAACTAAACTTAGAAAACTAACAAACTGCGCAAAATGTTCTCATACTTCCTGACGGAAGGGAATGCGACTACTGCGAAAGTGCAAAAAGAACATAAATATTTGCAATCTTTTAACTTTAAGTGATCTCTTACAGAACAAACGCAGCATGTATTATCTATTATCGAACAAAGAAACTTTAGCTTAGGCGCTGTAAACGGTTTTCATTCGCTATATAAAAAATTAATTATAAAAAATATGTATACACATACATATTTAAAAAAAATGACAATTGAAAGCTGTAGGTGGTGATGTTCGTCTCGTTCGACCAGTTCCTCTACCAAAAGCGTTTCGTTCTCGTCGATCTCGGCTGCTTCCTTCCTCCGTGGACTCTTCTACTTTTGTCGTCAGCGACAAGGAAGGAGGCAGAAAATTCAGCTTTAAATCATTCATTGAAAAGACACCTCTACAAATACAGATAAAAAAATATTATTAATTTCTGAAGGTGTTCGGCAGTCGCTTCAAGAACGTCGGCTTCTTCACACGTTCTCTGCCGAACTCATCTCGAGTGGGCGCCTCAGGAGAGGCTTCTCTCGTCTCTTCCGCTCGGGGACTATCCAATCGAGTCATTCCGACTGCAATCTGAGAGGGAGGATAACACATTTCCTCGGTCATCCCTCCTTGGCACCATAAATATTGCGTCCGAAAATAATCGGACCCTTATGCTAGAACTGTACCATACATACATTCGTAAGATTAATATGTTTTTTTTCTTGCTATGGTGGCAATACGGCGGTTTCTTATTTCTTATGTGGGTGTTCACTGCCTCGTCTTTTGCTGTGCCTTCGACTTATCTTATTCAAGATAAGAATCTCCATTCCAGGATCTCAGCTGACTGCCTATAAAACGAAAGAAGAAACGAAATTAAGAATATAGTTGTAAACAAATGCTCAAATTTTTTTTCCGATGTTGTATAAACATTGAAAAGAGTAATGGTAAGGTAAGTAGGAAGCGTTTATCGGATGTCTATGCAAGACATCTGTATGTGTAAAAGAGCAAAAACAAATCAGTTCATAGCGTCATTGAGATCCGTATTCCCGGTCATGTTTCGCATGCTGGTATGGGCATTTCTACTTACATTAGAAGAATAGGAGATACGAAATGCAACTTCAGTTAGAGAGATATGTAAGAAAGATATGACAGGATATGTTCAAACGACCAGGAAAACGGGCTGACATCGAATTGGAGTTCCCTTCTCCACATTTTTGGAGAAGCAGACAAATCTAGCTTCGAACGAGCAATATTTAAGGCGTTCAAGGGTAAATAAAAGCTCTTTCGATATGGAAAACGAGATGACCAGATCAAGCTTGGTTTATGATCCAACAATTCGTCCCGTGCACCATTATACTTTTTAATTTTCCTCTCTTTTTTCTCTATCCCTCTCCTTCCTCACTAAGAGAAGGTAGCCGATGCACCGCCGCCTCCGGCTCGCGAGCTCGGAGGTCGGATGATGAAGTTGTCTCCGGAAAGATTCGTGAGATCTTCGCGTGAGACGAGCGGTACGAGCACGGAAGTCTTCCGTTTCATGAGCCTTGACTCGTCCACCGACAGTCCGCCCGCTGCTGAACTCGCTCGGAAGGCCTCGCTGCTCGGCTTGCCTATCACAATACTGTTTGGTTTATGGTTACTCAGAGATGACCTAATCTATATCATTTATCGGTCGTGAATATTTTGAGAATTTGCACATTAGTTGCATATTCTCCCAATCACTTTTCGGAACACTGGCATTGCCAACTCGTGAACAGAATAAAGGAGTGTATAAATTAGGATTGAACTCAAAAGATTGAATGAAAGAAAAATAGATGGAAAAACTAATAGTAAATAAATCATTGAAAACCGTTTGTAGCTCCATCGTGGCCATTCCTGGCGACGTATCCGAGTGGCGACTCTTCGTCAACTGAGAGTTTAGTTAAATTTTAGTCGAGTTCCGTCAGAACTCAGAAACGGACACATAGCTAAGCCTACTGGGTGAAACCCTTCGTGCTAAATTGCCTCTTCTCCCAATCATACTCTGTTGCAATACATCTGCAATATCTATTAAAAAAGCGTAGTGATAAAAAATGTTAGCATACAATCAACTAAAAAGGATTGTACTGAAAATAAGGTTAACAAATTTACACGACTCATAAATAAACTTAACGAAAAACAATTTGTTACCGTGGTCTTTGAGCAGATCTTTGATTATACTGCTACCTGAAAATACATAGGAGGAACCAAGGAATAGCAAACACGCCAACATATTTTGAAAATAAAAAAAAAACAGAAACTCTATCCTATGATTCTCTTGTACTGAAATACTATTCTTAACTGAATCATTATTGGTAGCTACCGTACCCTGCTCTGCAAGGAATTGCTCCCACATGACGTCGACTACTTCAGTGCAGACGAGCACGCCCGAGTGGATCGTCAGCATTCGCAGCACGAAGACTCCGTCCATTTTGATGTAGTCACGCACGAACTGAACGGGTAGGGGATCGAACAAGCAAGCTTTGGATGGTGCTAGAAGCAAACCAAGAGACTAACAAAAGAAACTAGGCGTTAACGAACCTCGTCAAGCTCCACGCTCACGTCCTCCTTCTTGAAGTCGACGTCGGCAAGTTCCAAGCGACGAGTTATGAATCTATGTAGTTAACGGAAAACGCTCTTTTCTTAATTTTATAAAGAGAAATAATATTAGCAGAACTGTTCAAAATGATTGAGATTCGAAAGATAATTTCGAATCGCTTACTTTCTGCGTTGCTCGAAGGGAATGGACATGAATATCCACGACATGATACTGCCAAAGGTGATGAGGGCGAGCAGAGTGTACCACATCCAGAGGAGGATGAAGATCTGAAAAGGAAATGGGTGGGGAGCAGAAAGTGAGAGAAAGAGAGAAAAGCATTTATTGTTAGAGATCTCTTTTTGATAGGAAGGAAATTGTTTAAAAATTTCATCAAATTAAAAAGAAAAGAAAGACCTTTTCAGTGAAAATGTTGATGACGAGCACGCACTGGACCGTGTGCCTCTGGACGTTGCCGAGAATGCGAATCTGCATGTCGCAGTAGGTCACGACGGGGAAGTTGGCCGACTCCGTCCACGCTCAAAGGAGGAAAATGATCTTGCAAACAAAATAAAAACATATATCTTATGGTGCTTTGTCCGTAAAATATTATAAGCATTTTCACGTCATACAAATAATTCTTCGTTTCATGTGCTCAAGAGAAAGATGAAAGGAAGAGAGAGAGAGAGAGAAAGACAAAAACGGTCTTAAAGAGAAAGAGCAAACCTCTTCCTGAGAGCAGATCAGCGATGACGCCATAGCCATACACGCCGTACGATTCAGTCTGGAGGAACTTGTTCAGCAGGAACATCTAAAGATTACTTTATTTTGCATGTTTCGTTTCTCTCTCTCTCTCTCTCTCTCTCCCTCCCTAACTCTAAAAACAGCAAACCTGAATCACGACGTTGAGCAAGAACAGAAATTTGATGCCCAGATAGAGAAAAGTCAAGAATGCCTCGTAGAAGCGAAGGTTGAAGAAGCGCATGAATCTGTTAAAATGTGAACGCTTGCAGTAATAATGATATATGTACATATACACGGTCGGTATCATATAAATACATATGTATATAAGTATTTTTAATGTATGGACCATTTCATGATTGTTCATGATGAAAGAGGGATTTCATAGATGATTAGAGTTATCGTACTTGTGGTGGCTCGGTTGCTGGGCGCCGAAACGGAAACGATGCCTGAAGACGGAAGAGAGATGAGCGGCGAGGCCGTGGATGTTGGCGCGGCGAGCGGCTGTAGGTCATTGGAATTTAAGATTAAAGAGCTTAGAAAAGTTAGATAATAAAGAGAAGAAAAAAAAAAGAAAAAAAAGATTAGGAAAGCAGCCAGCGTCACTGAAGCGGAGAGCGAAGCGATCAAGCGACCAGTGGAGAGAAACCCGCGGAAAACAGGGGAAAAGAGAGTGAGAGAAAGAGAGGAAGAGAAAGAAAGAGATAGATAGAGAGAGAGACAGATTTAAACACGAAAAAACACACAACTGCCCAACCGCACACACTGTTTTTAAACGTTATAATTAAAGGGCGGGAAATATGAATATGAATATATTTAGTCTCCGGCGCCTGACCGCTCGCCTCCGCCTCGCCTCGCTTTCCGCACGAGGCGAGGTACGCACCGGGCTGCACGTTGGACTTGTCATTCGCGAAGGCCATGATGTCCTTGAGGCGAATGCCTGAACATTGGAACGCTGTGTTTAATTATTTTTAAATTATTTTCATGTGTTTCAAAGCAAAATTTAAGGTGAATATCTATGTACATATTTACAATTGTATCGCTTTCAATTGAAAAATTGAATAAAAGATGAAATGGTCACCAGATTTGTCGTACATCAGCCGCCAGATGAGACATGGCGCATAGAACATCACGGCCACGAGCACGAAGAAGAACGGAACCCACTAAACAATCCATTCCTACTTCTTTTCTCTCTCTTTCACTCTCTCTCTCTCTCTCTCTCTCCTTCCCACCTGATAATAGGAAACCATCGTCTTGCCACGATCGTCCACCTCGGGAAGGTCGGCCTCGAACGGTGCAAAGTAAGTGCTGCGCGCCCAGCAGTACATTTCTCAAGGGAATTTACACTATTTATTTATGGAATATAGTCATTGATTCGAAATCAGTATGTCAAACTACCAATGTCTCCCTCTCACGCACACTCTCTCCATCTCTCTTGCTCTCTTTCTCTCTCTCTCTCTCGTCTCTCTATCTCGCCTGTCCCTGTTACCTGTATAGTCCTCCCAGCTCTTCTTATACTCTGCCGGTAGCCAACACTCGATCGGTCTCCCGCCAAACATTTTTAGACTCACGAGTACCTGAGAGGATCTTGTATGTAACTGTTCTTTTCTCTCCCTCTATTCATTGTCCACTCTCTCTCTCCCTCATTCTCTTCCTCTTTCTAATTCTCCCTCTCTCCCTCTCTACCGCTGTAAGCAGCAGGAATGTGGTGGTGTAGTAGTAGTGTAGTCGATCCGAGATATCATCATCTGGCTGCGGTTGCAAGAACGCGAGAGTGCCAGTGATCTCCGAGAAGACCATCCTGCAGGCAATTCATTCAAAAACTATAGAAGAATAGTTTTTTTTAAACTATCAATAACATGAGAATCTGATACTTTCCCAGGGAAGAAGTGGAAAACAGCATGCCAGTATTCGTGTTTCCCACCGTCAAAAGACACACTACTTTGGGGATCAAACACTCCATAGTTTTGGGGAAAATATGAAGGAGTCTGTAATATCATGCACTGGCCAGTCTGAGATATACAAAACAATAAAAAAAAGTGATCGGGAATGGAAAGGGACACAGAGGGAGAATTTCACACCTCGCCCAGATGAAAACAGACATAGAGTAAGTACTCTGCCGGTCGTCTCCCACGATGGTTGTGCACCGGCAGTTGCTTCTTCTCGCGCTCTCTCTCACTATTTTTCTCTCGCTCTCCCTTCGTCCAACTTTTCTATCTCTCCTCTCAACTCTCTTTCTCTGTTTCTGTCTTTCTTTCACCTTCATTCTCTCCAACTTCCTCGTTCTCCCTCCTTTTCCTCCTTCAGTCCGTATTGTCAATAAAGGCATGATTCAGACGCGCAAGTCTCTTGCAGACAGTCTTAAGGCACTTCAGGCACAATCTTGGGTCTCTAACCACTCTAATCACACTTCGATGGCTGGAGCTTTTTCATGACTTTCTTTTTTATAACAACCTAAAAGCGACTTACAAAGTTACTCACACTTACCCAAGCACAAATCTACGACACTTGATGATCTTTTTTTCTCCCGGTTTCTCTCTTTCTCACACACTCTACCTATCTTTTCTTTCTCTCTCTCTCCCTCTCTCTCTCTTTCCCGCACTCTCTCCCTACTCTCCTCCTCATAGACATCTCTGCTTCATCTGAGCTGGATCCAAATGTGGCAAAGGGAAAGTGATAAGCTAGATCAAACAGAATTTGATGGTTTGAGTGGCGACTAAGAATAGGAGAGAAAAGGAGGGAGATTCAGGGCGAGAGACGTGGGAGGGAAGTTGTAGTTAAAGAGTAAGAGAGAGAGAGAGAGAGAGAGAGAGAGAGAGAGAGGTGTCCGGAAAGAAAATGATGAGAGAAGAAAAATAATATATCCTGGGCGGGACTGTACATACTATATATAAACTGTGTTAGTGTCTTCATAACTTTAGTCAAAAAACAGTCGACATACTGCAACAACAACATCCATCAAATGTTTGAGCAACTGCTTAACCATTGTAAGATGGAGGTCTACCTAGAAATGATGCAGATTTCTTGCACCACTGACATCAAATCGGCTTAATGCTCCAAAACAATTATTATGGATTAAAGGAGGCCATAAGGGAAAAACTCCTACCACGAAGTCCCTGACGGATTTGGACGGAATGATAAAAAGTACGGAATAAAGAATCAACAGAAATGGTGCTACTGCCCCTTGCCTCTCTCCCCAGAAACTTGTGGTTTGCACCACTGCCAGGTGAGCCTACGTGTTAAGAAAAACCCGGCCAATGTTGGTTGCGCGCATCATATGTATGCAATTCATGGGCATGACAAGGTTGGCCCCAGCGGCCACAATGTTGCTCCGTCAAAAATTTTTGAAAATGGAGGGAAAATAAAATATTTGGGAATTCAAAGTAGAAAACAGTGTATATTTCCTCAGGGCATGAAGGTTTTTGTGACTACGGGACACTTTCAATCGAAGTTTCTAGCTCAACCCGACCAAATAGGGCGAAAAAAACAAGACACTATTTATTCGCCTCGGACCTCCTTTAATGTTTGTGATGGTTCGCGCGATGTCGACAGGTTACTGTAGAAAAGCAATAAGTCTAATAAAATGACTCCGAAAGAAGCCGCTGGGGTACCCAGGTTAGACAGAGAGCATCAAAGATCCTCTAACATGTCTCTTTGAAGTGCTATTTGTAAAGAGTAAGAGCGTCCCCAACGGTGACCTGATTTTTGGTCAGATGATTATTGGTCAAATGATTATTGGTCAAATTTTTGATGATCTTTGGTCAAATGATTGTTGGTCAATGATTGTTAGTCAAATGATTATTGGTCAATGATTATTGGTCAAATGATTTTTGGTCAGATTTTTTCACAAATCGGTGATGTTTGGTCAAATTTTCAACTTGTGCATTAAAATATAAAAAAAATTATCGAATAGTGCTTTGAAATGTGCTGGGCATCCCTTCTTATACTCAAGCACAAGAAAACTATCACAAACAATTACGAACCCCGAACACTTGTCAATTCTCCTGTAAAGGGAACCCAAGTAAAAGGAACTGGTATATGTTAAAGGCCAGTTCGAAACGGAGCAAAATTAAATTCTACATACCCTACCTTCCTTTCGGCGCCGAAAAGACCTTCTTTGGGCGCCGAAAGGAAGGTAGTGTATGTAGAATTTAATCACCCTTTTCCCCGTGCTATTTCTCACTTGCTGCTTTTCCTCAGTATATCCGAGCCTATCTCCTAGTAAGCTTGCTTTGTCCGGGAGGTGACCAGCCTTAAGCCTGGTCGCTTTCTGTCCCCCTCCCTACTTGATCCCGTCAACGACCACCACGATTGGCCACACGCCCTTACCCAATGCCTGAATTTCCTTCTCCTGAGGCATTCTCTTCTCTACCTTGTTGTCTCTATTATCGCCGAGTAATAAACTCGCCTGGCAGGTAGTCATTGTCACTGTCGAGCTCAAAGACAAGTACATACATACACTGCCCCAGACGCATTTTGGTTCCCTTATATTTTCATTGTAAAGTAAATCACTTATGAATTAAATATACCCTATTCTGTACATAGGTGGGACTTGAAGGCGTACCATAATTGGCAATATTTTCATTCGTAGCGCTAATTTAATTCGACATAATTCAAAATTGACCAAAAATCACAAATTTGTGAAAAAATCTGACCAAAAATCATTTGACTAACAATCATTGACCAAAAATCATTTGACCAACAATCAGTGACTAAAAATCATTTGACCAAAAATCAGCAAAAATTTGACCAATAATCACTTGACCAAAAATCATTTGACCAAAAATCAAGGAACCGTCCCCAACGTGCATTCGTGTGGCTCGTAGAATGCGAGTGGCGAAGGTGACTGCTCGCTGGGCGCTTCCGGATGTCAGGGCTGCCGCGTAGTTGATGTCCAAGGAGGCGCAGTCCTCATGGAGACCCTCTCCCTCTCCTCCTCCTCTGCGTCTCTCCCCTGCCTCTCCCTGCCAGCTGCGCCACTCGCGCGCCGCGTCGAAGAGAGCGCCGAGGCCACGAGTGCCCGGGTCGACGGAGAAGGCAGAAGATGCCGCCGCCGCAAAGCCACCGCCTACGCCAGGGGCAGAACGACGAAGCAAGGGCGTAGTGGACGAGTTAAATGGAAAGAGCGAGAGAGAGATGGAGAGAGAGATGGAGAGGGACAGGGAGAGAGAGGGTGAGGGAGATGAAAGAGAGGGAGAGGGAGGAGAGACGGAATAGAGCGAGTGAGAGGATATTGGTATTAGATATCCACACGTGAGGTCCTCCGGTTAGATCTGTCCGATATATCGAATGTATCAGATCCGATTGCCGAGGAGAAGAAAAGCTGAGAAATTGCCGCGTCGTGGAAATGTGCCCTTTCAGCACACAAACACAAAAAGAGAAATACACTTCGTGTTGCCTTTGGGATGAGAAGAAGTGCGAAGACGGAGAAGAAGCCACGAATCAAATCCGAGATGGATATCCAGATATCCCCTCCGACCGGATCTGTACTAGTTCAGGTGGCCAGTCGGATGCGATGAAATGAATGGGGGGAGAGGGGGAGGAGCTCATGGTCCGCCTTGTCTGACACGAACAACGTCTAAGAGGGAACGTTGTGCTCGAGGTGGCGCTTGATAGCTTAGGTTAGAGAGAGAGATAGACAGAGAGAAAGCGAGAGAGAGAAGGATGCTGAGAAAGAGAGTGATGAATGTTGAAAAATTAAAGAGAATGAATAAGATGCAGAGAAGTAACGCGAGCGAAAGAGAGAGAGAGAGAGAGAGAGAGAGAGAGAGAGAGAAGGGAACAGCAAAGCTTCGCTGTATCCGCGAGTTGATACACGAAAAGAGAGGTTGGGACGAGAATATCGGCGTGCCAAAGATCAAGGAGCGTGCGATGAAGCGACAAGAAGAAGAGAACAACAAACGCGAGACTAACAATGGAGTGTGTTGAGAATTCCCTGACAGAGCAGCATTCTTATGTACCTCGGTACTACAGTAACAGAGAGGAGCGACATCCGGTTTTCAAAAAAAAAATGTTGACCTCATTTTGACAGAAATAAAAGATAACATGCAGGAAAAATTACTGTATATACATTTTGTTATCACCGACTTTCCGCCCTTGGCGCGCGCGGCTCGTGTCCCGGAAGTGGCGTGGTGGAGAGGGGCGTAGCCGTTTCCGCCGCCGCCCCCTCCCGCGCCCCCTTCACGAGGGTCCCGCGCGGTTGATGAAGTCTTCTTCCGCGCGAGGGCCGCGGCAGGCCGAAGGAGAGCGGAGGCGGAGACGGCGGAGGGAGAAGGAAGAGTCTGCTGCCGACGGGGCGGCTGTTGGTCGGGAGGAGCAGGAGAGAGCGGCAGCGAGTCAAGGCGGGTCGGGCTGCCCTGGCTGCAATTAGTTAATTAATTAACAATTTTATTGCCCTTATTTTTATTATTCGCTGATTGTTCCGGTTTGCATTTGCTCTTTTTTACTTACTATGCTTATAAAGAAAATTTATGCATGTTGTTTCTGGAAAACAAACTTAATTAAAGATAATAAACAGATGTTGAAGACAATTACGACGTAAATTGAACCTGTCCGGAATTTCCAGTTGTCGCAGAAGTTTGGGCGTATGCTGAAGAAAAGCAAGTTGAAGAGAGACAAATACAGAGTAATTGAGATAGATGGAAACATAGTGGACAGAGAGAGGGTGAGACAGCATCTTTCTGATCACAATTCGTTTCCTCTTGGCAGCAATTTGTCCCTACTTGGACAAAAATGCTACTTTTGTTTGACTAAGCCGCAGTAGCAAGTGACTGACAGCGACGCGTTGGTCAAAAATGCAATCAGAAAAGGGTATTTTGTGCCAGATAGGGAAGATTGAACCAATACATACCAAATGAGATGCAAAACTATTTGCAGAAAATCATGAATTTTCAGATACAAATTTTCATATTTTTCTGCGTGCTCAAGCATGACAAATCAACTAATCCAACCATGAATGACAATTTGACAGTTTAAAAAGCCCTTGCCTAAATCTCAATGTGAGTTCCTCTCTCTCCTCACTCTCTTCCTGCCCCTCTCTCTCGCATCTCGCAAACAAAATGTGGAAAAAAGGGCAGAACGAGAAAGGGATACACCTTTTAAGCAAATTTAGTACATGAAATGCTTACAACAAGCTCCAAAAAAGGGGCAATACAATGTGATTGCTCCGACAGGAAGAGACAAAGTGTTTCTGTTCAAGCATGGTCAATACAGTGGCACACCTGTTGGGGGAGCATGGAAACTCTTCCCGATAAAGGAGAGAGTTCTCTCTCTCTCTCTCTCTCTGTCCGTCTGGAGAGAGTTGAGAAGTGTCAACAGAAGGCCGATTCGTTGGAGATTCGGAGGCGAATTACGGAATGGAAGAAATCGATCAGGACGGTTTCGGATTGTGGTGGTCACTCTTCGTTGTTTCTACGCTTTCTTCTCTCACGAGAAAGGGGATGCCGACGAGTGTGTTCACCTGCGAAAAGTAGCCAGGAACAGAAGCATAAATGGAGATGATGGAATGAAGGACGGACAGCAATTCCATGACAATAGATTTGAAACTATATGAAATTATAATTAGTCAAATTCGTCTATCTTTTCTATCATAAATATATTTAATAAAAGTAAACACAAATTTTAAAGGTGAGTTGCGTTATAAAATTAGCAGTTCTCAAAACCTTCTTCATATTTTGAGGTTAGAGAGTGAATTACTAATTTGCAAATAAAAATTTATTAATTAAACAATAAAGAGATAATAATCCTCATTACCCGATGGTTTGGAAGTCAACGGCAAACTTGCTTGGTAATGAAAATATTGAGAAAATAGTACATATGTCGGTGAGAAAGTGGCGACAACATTTTATGGAGAGCATTGCATACATTCAGATTTTGTTATACAACGAATGGATAGAAGGAGTGGGGGGGGGGGGGGGGGGTACAGCAGATTTGTGAGCGGCCGGCCAGAAATGTGTGGAGTGTGAGAATTTCACGCTAACGTAGATGTATTCCAATGTTTGTGGAAGAGTAACAGTAGAGTATCCACATCCAACTATTAGTGACTAAAGCAGAAAGCACGCTTAATGTTAAAGGAACTGTAAAGACATTGTCGTAGAAAGTGATTGGGAGAAAGAGAGAAAGAGAAAAGAAGGAGAGATAAACAGAGAGAGAGAAAGAGTGAGAGAGAGAGAGAAAGGTAAAGGAGGCACGAGAAAGAAAGAAAAGAAGCGGTCCGAGAATATGATGCAGTTGAATATAATTTGGGATAGATGCAGGAAGTGTGAAGAAAGAGACGAGAGAAAAGACAGAGAAAAAGAAGAGGATTAGGATGCGGGAACAACGCGGAGAAAAAGCGCCGAAGGCCGACGCAGAAACACGATGAGAGGACGAGAGCGGGAAATAAAACGAGAGAAAGTGAGAGAGAGAAGGAGCGAGGGAGAGAGGGACAGAGGGAGACAGGAAGAGAGGGAGACAGGGAGGAAGAGAGCAAGATGCAGAGAGATTGCTTTTGCAGACGAAGACAAACCGGCATAATTCTGGAATGATGTGTATAGGACATATCTAAGGAATTCTTCAATCTCTGTTTCCAACCCGATCGCGTGGGAGGAAGGCAGAAACAAACTCATGGCTGACAATGAGAGGTGGAACAATTAAAGCAACTGAATGTTAAAAGTGCACGAAATGCAACATTAAATTTTTTTTTAATTTTCCTAACAATTTCAGCATCACCTCTCTAAAGCACATGCTCACAGCGTTCCGAGCAGCAGCATCGGTTCATTTCTCACAAATGTATTGCCCACGAATTAGAAAGATTTTCCGATGCGGTATACATTTTTGGACAGACTCGTCCTAATGAAAACTCGACTGCAACGTGAGAAAACATCAAAATAAAAATTTTATTCCATGTCCGTAGATTAGTAAAATCCAAGGATATGACCGTAGATTAGTAAAACATCAGATGCTCCCCAAACTACTTTGTTAACGCTGTGCATGCTCTCTCTCCCTTGTGTCAGGCAAGAAAGGGCGAACCTTTCAGCGAGTGTTTTATAAGTGTTGTGCAAACACTTTGAAAGTAATAATCAGAGAATACATGAATGAGTTGCTGGGCCGAGGGGCGGCCGAGACAGCAATGGGTAAGTGACAAAACCCATTATGTGAAGCGCGGAGCCAGCATCTTCAAGAATGAAAGAAAGGAGAATCCCACTGATAATATGCCTCTTCTCATCTGGCTTCCACTGTTATTTTCTCTCTCTTTCTTTCTTTTTCAGACTTATAATAACAAACAGTTATAAATATTGAGCAATTGAGAGAGAATGCTTTTAGGTATTTTGGTGCGAAATACCGTTGTTTTAGTGAGACGATGATTTGAAATTGTCACACACAAGTTGGAAATGAAAGCGGGAATGAAAATGGAAGCGACTTCTCATTTCTTGCTTATTTTCTTTTCTTATTTTTGTTACTTTTGCGGATTTTGTGAATGTTGTAGGGAAAGGAAGAGTGGACAATCTTTCACTCAATGTTCGGCACATGCCCGTATTAACTAAATGTGCCAGGCAATTCCGCTCACGAAATATGTCGGCGGATCACTTCCCATTAGCGCTTAAAGAAATGAAACTGCTGCTATGTTGAAAGGATATTGTGCTTTTTGATTATGCCCTGAAATCGCATAAATAGATATTGTCAAGTTTCGATGATTGTTCAAAGGAAATTCCTTTCTTTGTTTTCACTTTTTCCTTCCTTTTTAACACACATATTTTTGCGCCCCACACACGTTATACTTTGATTAGATCGATATATCTTCCCGGAGATGCTCTTTGGCTTAAGACAATCTTATTTATTGCGTTGGTATGCAAATTCTGGGCCAGTTTATGTCATTTTTGTTTTGAAGAAGCATTCTTGTTTGAATTATGTTTAATGTCCCTTTTTCTCTCGTTTTCTGAATAACCATTTTATTCCATGCTTCTGAGGGCAATTAGACAGGAAAAACCAACCCTCGAAACGTGGAGCAAAAAGAAAACTATGCCTATCCCAACTATTTTAGCCCCTAAAATTGTCCGAAAAAAATTAACTGAATAATGCAATTATTTTGTAATTGTGTTCATGGCGTCGAGGCATATTTTAAGAAAATGAAGCGATTGGAGTAAAGTGGCGTCTGCTTATTTATAGTCATTACAATATTATATTGTTTTCATGGGCTTATACAAAACTGAACTTTAAAAAGCTTTTAATTCACTTTACCGTCTTCCACCAACTCGTTTCTTCGCTATTTCTTATTATGAATTAATCTCACGATGGTGCGACTTTTTATAAGTTATGCCTGATATATATATATATATATTTTTTTTTAATATTTCAAAAGTTAAACAGTTGCATATTATATTCATTTTTACCAGGTATTCGACACGAGACTCCGCTTACTGACAATGTTCAACCGCGGAGACAAGAAGTTGCCAACTGAAATGGCCTACCGATCTAGTTGGCAGCCTCCGAAGGACACCAAGTCCCGACGTATATATTTTATTTTTATTTTATGCTGCCCATTTCTTTCATTTTTGAAAAAAAGAGTTTCTTGTGCTAACCTCTTTCTATCGACCAACTTGCTGCCGAATATAGAAGATTATATAACGATATTTCACAAACAAATGATATTCTCATCATATATTTCAGTCCCCAAAGTTCGCGCTGTGTTATACAACGGCGAATGTGAAACGGCGAAGACATACCACATCGTCGTTCTGACAAATGACAAGTTAGCCGAACAATTATTTGAATTTTCTTTGACTACAGTAGCCGCTTATCTCTGAAGCAAACGCTCTCTCGCTCTCGGGTGAGACAAAAAGGCGCGAATTAAAACGTGAGTTTTTGTTTCCTTTAAGCGAGCTGATTCTCTACACCACCGATCGCCCTAGCAAGAACATGCGACTTGAGAAGGAGGAGGTGTTCGGAAAGGTATTTTTTGTTTTATTTTTTCTTTCCTTTCCTTTAATGTCGGAGCCAAAGTTTAGGCCATTTTGATTTTACTTAAATCCAAATGTATTACTATGTGAGAATAAAATGTAATGCAATTATATCGGAAATGCGAATTTGAAAAAAATTTAATATAAGTAATTTTCTGATGGAAAAACCTAAAACCTATAAATGTTGCAGCTGGAATGTCCTCGAGAGATCACGTGGCATGCCGAGAATGTACATTCGGGATCTGTAGTCTTCAACTGCAGCACGGCCATATATCTGCTCTCTCCGCATCCACCGCACAGTTCGTCTTATAGTTGGAATTAAAGTTAAAAAGTTATTATTAGTTAAAATTAGTTAAATATAAGCTATTACTAAATTATAAATTTTAATCAATCACTAAAATAAGTTAATTATAAGCTATTACTAAAAGTGAAATTAGTAGCTAAATTATTTAAGTTAATAACTATAAAGCTGAAAAAAATATCCTGCCTTCTGTGACAGTTGACGTCCCCGCGCTTCCGTCAATCGCGGGATTCGACTGTCCTTCTCCTTGCACTCGCGTCTTCGCGATTTCTTCTGGATTCGTTGCAGAATTCGAAGGCGGCGAACTTGTACGTACACAGTGGTCTATATTTCTCATTTCATTTCTTATGTATGGTCTCAAAAGTGTGGCCAACAAATATTCTTTGGTAAGTTTACTACGCTATTATATGCTTCTACCCCCCACCGATTGCTCATTTCATTTCTCTCAAGACTTCCAAATATGGCACATGTCAATCTACAAATAGTCTTCGAGACAAGTTTAATTACGCTGTGTTATATGCTTGATTATGTCTTTCTTCCAACCTAACGATGAGTCTCCTTCTATGAAGCTGGCTTTCGAACTTCGCAACGGCGTCCGTCTCACCATTCCTCTCGGCCGTCCGCCAGTGTCCCTGTTTGAGTTGACTGCTGCTTGCATGGTAATTTCGCTTTTTATTCCTCTCGAATTTTTTTTTTTTGTAGGCCATTTCCTCATTTTAATCTATGGTTTATATGTAGATGCTCTTAAAACTAGGCCAATAGTAGCATTCACCCAAATGGGTAAAATCGCTATGGATCATTTGTGTGAGTGTGGATAAAGGTTACTATTTGCTCTATAAAAAAATTTCTTAACATATCTTCCTCTGGTCATCGGCAGACTCACGACGACGTGCTCTTTGGTGGCACGAGCGATGGCCGCGTTGTTGTGTGGCGCGAACTGCCAGAAAAGCCAGAGGCTGACATGGGTAAGAGCATACGGTACATGGATGGCTATCAGCCTATTCACCTTGGGAACATGCCTCTAGGGGTAGTGAGAAACATAAAAAAACTGTTAACATTCATTTATTAATAAGCATTAATTTTTTATTTTCACATATTAACAATTCATTTACTGTTTAATGTTCGAAATTGTGCTGTTGCACTTTTATAGACAAAACATACAAATGCATCGCCCCCATGGGCGCGGATGTCAGACCGATTCTCATCGCTGCGACCATGTTTCCGGTCGCCAAGGCCAAGGCCTTTGTGGTCCATGTGAGTGCTTATTCTTTCTTGATTTGATTTGTTTGAAATTGTTAAATATTATTTGTGCCATATTAGTGCTTTTAATTTTTCATCGTTTGTTTAAAAAAAATGTTAAATATTATTTGCGCCATATTAATGTTTTTTTTATTATTATTTAATGATATGATCTTACAAGACAGATATTTTCCATATTTTGTTTAATTTTCATTATTATTATGTGCGACAAATACTGAAAGAAAGAAAATGGTTCGAATTGCCTTTTAAGAGAGTCGGCAACTGCGGAATGGTTGGGGGCGCCGTGCGCATTCTCTTTGAGCGCCCGTGCGACCCTCGCATCTTTGGCCTTTCCGCGGGCGGAGACATCTTCTTCGTCGTCAAGCTGCCATACGAAGCGGATCGATGGCAATCTTGTGAGGAAAGAGAGAGAGAGAGCGAAAGGGAGAGAGTGATGTTAAGATAAAAAGTTTAAGAGAAGATTTAGAGATGGGGAGTGGGAGATATAAAAGGAAGGAGTAAGAGAGAAGGCGACTTGCCTCTTTCTCACCCAATCTACATTCCTATGCTTCTATCTCTTATTGTTGAACCGAAAAAGTCTGAATGAACAAAAGGTTGCGTTTCCAGACGTGGTTACCTGCACGCAGAAGCTGCCTGCGATGCTTTACCTCCCAGCCACGGACCGTGTCGTTGACATCCGAGTCTGGCCGCGTCTCTCACAGCAGATGATGGCAGTCGTCGAGTCAGGGGAATGATTCATTTATATTTCTTCAAGGGTAAACAGTACCTTCTCCTTTCCGTTTTTTTTACTGTTGGGGGGGGGTTGGCCATTTGGCCTTTTGTAACTAACCCCCGGCCAAGTCCAGAGGCAGACACTATTCAGCACTGGAAATAATGCTTTATTGAGAGATAAAAAGAAATGCTACAACAGTGGACGGCAAGATTTGACTACTACCCAGTAATTATAGACCGGTCCCTACTTGGTCGAGATGCAGAGCCGAAGGAAGTGGCCGTTGCCGGGGTTGAGTGGAGGAGGAGGCAAAGGGAAAGGAGCCGCGAAGTCCTGCGAATACACGATGATGCCGAGTGGGCTGCTGCTCGGCGTGTCTAACAATGTGAGGATTTCTTTTTTTACTTATCTTTTTTTCTATTTGGTTTACTTGGTATTTACTTCTGTATAAAACTTTTGCAATCTTAATATTTTTTTCTTAGACTAGCCTTACAAAACTTTAAGACTCTTTGCGAGTATTTGATGTCGGAGGCTTACGTGACTGGAACCTGCTGCCTTGATTCGAAGGTTAGAGTGGTTATCCATGCTTGATGCGAAGGCTAGATCCATGTTTGAGGGTTTACATTAGTTATTTGTCCTAGTAAGTGATAGAGTATGAAAGAGCAATTGCAAGGCCAGCACTGTTTGAGATTGTCTCCGTTGCCCACTTCACTTCCTTGGACATTGTCACGTGCATCACCGAACACGGCCAAATCGCTCTCTTCCACTTCGACAGCACCACAGGTCGGAAAAAAAATTCGTTTTGAAATGAAATTATAAAAGTTTTCCTTTCTCCCCAAAGCCCAACCCCACCATGTTTTTGAGGACCATTTAGGCAAAAACACCTCTATCCCACCTTGTTTTCCGGACCCAATACCTCCATCCCCACCCTAATCTTTTGGGTCCTCGACGGACGAATCGTCAATACCTTTGAATACCGTATTCTTTTTTTGAATTTCCCTCATCATTCTTGTTTCGTCTCTCTAATTGTAAATCACAAGCTCTCTGGTCTTTATAGTCAGACTGAAAGAGCGCGAATTCAAATTTGAGGTTTTCGCTCCTTTAAGGGCTGACCTGTCGCAAGGGCATGGCTTTCCTTCCGCGCGGGACCCTCGCCACCATTTCATACGGTATGCAGTTGGCACCAACAGATGCAGACATGACCGACTGGATGGCGTTCCTTCTCATTGGCACGGCCGACGGCAGAATCTTCTGGGTCAACATCACAGGTCCTTTTTTCAATCTGAAACTATTATAGGTTATAATTTTTTAATGATTTTTTTTAATTACAAATCATAATGTTTAAAATCACTAAAATCTTGGCTTTTGTATTTATATTTTTCAACAGTTACAGAATTCGAAGACTGACTTTTTTTCTCGAAAGCAAAAGAAACTGATCGCTTTGCTATATAATCTTTACCGCTGAACAGGGAATAAAGGGTGGCCCGAGGTTTCCGCCAATGTGGGTGGATGTGGGTCTCAAAGGGGCGTTGAGAAAACTTCTTCTTCTTACAGGCGTGCACATTTTTGGTAGCGAGTCCTCGATGCCCCTTCCCGTGCGCGAACTGAACAACCGCAGAGAAGAGCATTCGATCGAGGAGATGAAATTCCTTCGAGAGGTTTCTTCTTTTAAAGTTATTTTTGATAATTCGTCCCTTTCTTTATTCCTTCCTTTTTTTCTCTCACTCTCCCTCTTCCTCTCTCTCGCTCTCCCTTCCCTCGTTCTAATACTCTCGCCTTCCTATACCCACTCATTAGTTCCTAGGTTACTATATACCTTTTGTGCAGACTGAGGATGGTTCATTGACATGCGCGGACAAGATGGACATGGCGATTGAGCATCGTGGTGGCACTGTGTTAGTTTTCATTTTTATTTCTAGAACACGGCCCAGAAGCCGTGCTGAAGAACAGAAGACTGATGATTTTTTACCATTTACCGATTAGTTTTTTTTAACCATTTTTAACCACCGAGGCCAGTCCCAAAGATTGTGGCATAACCTATAAAGCTTTGAAACCATTTTTTATGTCTTTAAATTCTGATTAATTGCTTTGAACACCATTTTAGTCATGTTCGCGTGGAGTGGGATGCTCGCAACGGTCGACTTTCATCTAAAGAGAGCAATCGCTACCCGAGGATGGGGACTCCCGTCAAGGTTTGACATACTGGTTATTCATTTATTCATTTAGGTAATTATTTACATATTTATTTATCTATTTATTTATCTATTTAGTTGTTTATTTATTATTATATATATACTTTATTTATTTATCTTTTTTTATTTGCAATCGTCTTCGGTATGGGTGAGATCTTCGGTTTACTAAGGGGAATGTGCGTAAAAAAGAATGAAAGAATTAGGAAATCATGAGGTATACAAAGACAATATTTCGTGGAAACTAAACAGTAGTTTTTTTTATAGATTGGATATTATTTTTGTTTTTTGAAAATAATTTCAAAATATTTTTTGTTCTTTCTTTTTTTCCGCCTATTTTTCTATTTCCCCAACTACATAATTGTTTCTTCTCTCTTTCTATCTCTCTCTATCTCTTTATCTCTTTCCCCGCTCCAGAAGTTTAAAAATGATTTCAGGAAGCAATTCTTTGTCCTTGTCGTGGGAGCCGATGGCATGGAGTCTCTCCATCTCTGCAAGCGACGAATTGCCAAGTGCTTTGATGAGATTTGCTAAGGAGCTAGACTAAGAAGAGAACGAAATTGTTGATCGACTGCCTTTTCGCGTGTTTATTTATTTTCTTTGTATCAATAACTTGGTGAATTTTGCTCATTTTGGAAGCGATCATGTTGTCAGCAATTGCAATTCAGAAGCGCAAATTTTTATTGAGCCCAAATTTAATCTCGCAATCACAAGCTCTTTAAATTCTGATGTTCCATTTTATTATGTTTTTTCTATTGATTTTCCGGTTAATCCAAGGGATTCTGTGTAGGAGACACGAACGTTTTGAAGTTGCTCACTCTTGACAGATCTCTTTTCGCTATATGTGTACTGACTCATACGAGTCACTGGCTTTAATTTAATTATATTTCAACCAATCTTTTGTCATCGATTTGTTGTTTCTTTTTAAATTACTAATCTTCTTTTCTCATTTGTTAATAAAGATTCTTCGTCAATCACGGATGGCAAAGAGATTGAGCGGTTCTCAACCGTGTTATATTTGAATAAAATTGAATGAAGAGACACTTCCTAACTTCTAGTCGTCAAAGTTATTTGTTGCCTACCGGGCAAACCTTCTTTGACTCACCGATGTCTTACTGAAGCTACTTGTTTGCGCTCCAAATTTTCTTTTATTACACCATTGAATATATGATGCGACCACACATGATATTTAAAAACGCGAAACCATTAGAAAAAGTCCTTGCAAGTTCAGAGAAAGAATTGTGCAGATAGCAACACTACTGTGAATCAAGATTAAATCACTTGGGGGAAGGGGAGGGGCACGATGTGTTGCCACACATAATAGCAAATCCCTTCCCCTAGCAGGAAGCCGGGCTGGCCCATTGCCAAGCTCAGCCGAGCAAGGGTTTGCCCGGCCGAACTTAGCAGTTTGCGAAGCTCTCACTTGGCATTTTGCTAAGTTCTAGAAAACAAAGTACAACTCTCCTTCACAATGCCGGTTAACTCAAGGGCATATTTCAGCCACTTGAACGGCAATTTTACAGCATAAAATAGCTTTATTCATTAATCAATGATTAAGATAAATTTCTTCGAAATGTGAGAGTATGCTCTATTTCAAGCAAGTACTTCTCACAAGTCGAAGAAACAAACGAAATTTCTTTATACCGATTAAAAATCAAAATAAAAGAGCAAAGTAAAATAAATTACACAAGCATAAAATAAATAAAGGAAATCTTGCCATGCCTCCTTTCGCTCTCGAAAGAGCTACTCGGTGGACTTACAAGCCACTTTCCTGAGGCGAGAAGAGGGAAAGGGGAAAGGCTGAGCGAGGGCAGCAGCGAGGGCATCCGTCCAGGCGCCACAGGGGTCGAAGACATCCTGGAGAGAGAGAGAGAGAAAGAGAGAGAGCGAAAGAGAGAGAGAGAGAGAGAGAGAGAGAGAAAGAGAGAGAGAGCGAGGATAGAGAGAGATGCATACCTGTTGAAGCAGAAGGGCCCGGTGACTGTTGAAGCTGGTGGGCCCGGTGAAAGGAGACGGTAGGCCTCGAGTATAACTGAAAGGATTAGAAATGTTCACACTCATAGACCTAGAGAAAGAGAGTAGAGAGAGAGCGCGAGAGAGAGAGAGAGAGAGCTATAGAGACAGGAAAGAGATAGGAAACATGCCTACCTCAAAGGTGTTGCTGTAGACGAGGTCGACGAGCGCAGCGCTGGGACGAGTACGATAGAGACTGCAACAAGAGGATGGTGTACTTTCGTTTGAGAGAGAGAGAGAGAGAGAGAGAGAGAGAGAGAGAAGATGCCTACCTCAAAACCCCTTCTAATCTGCTTCACAAGCTCTTCCTTCTCGTTCAGACTAATTCTAAGCGCCTCCACAGTCGACTCAAGGTTCCTAATCTTGGTGGAAGAAACGCGAGCATTCTTATTCAAATTCGCAATAACGCGAAGCAATCCCTTGCTTCTCTCAGACTGTCTCATACATCCTTCACAGCCATTCCTAACGAGCCCCAGGTCACCTACTCCTACCTCAAAAACACGTTCCATCGCAACAACTTGCACAATAGGAATGCGCGCGCGAATTACTGACCGCTGTCGCTGTTCATCTCGTGCGGAGGAGGGCGTTGGAGTGGTGCGGAGGAAGAAGACAGCGCAGCGATTGACGGTAGAGCAGAGGGAGGCTTCACGTGCGAGCTCACCTGCAACAACAACAAGGAGCTTGAGAGGCCGGCTTAATTGAAGGAAGGAGTTTGAGCAAGGAGTACCAAGGAGTACACACATACTACAGTATACCGGTCAAATGAGTCAACGGGGGTCTGCTGGGTCAAAGTCCTCCAAATGTCTCTAAACTTGCCCAGCATGCTTCCTTTCATTTCAATTTGCATAAAAACTACAGTATACCGGTCAAATGGGTCAATTAACGTCCGATGGATCTTATTACTCTAAAAGTCTTCAAAATTACTCAGCACAGCATATTACTTTTCATGTAATTTTACATTCAAACTATATTATACCGTTCAAATTGGTCAACTGATGTACGCGGGGTCAAAGTGATACAAAAATTGTCAAAACTGCCAGGCAACTTCAAAAGACGTTCCATCGCACAGGTAACACAGAAAAAACGAGCGATTTACTAACCGATTGTTTCTTCTGGAGAACGGGGATGGACGGGGATGGAGGAAGAGGAATGAAGTCGTCGCCGTCGCTGAGAAGATCTTGCGAGGACAAGCTTGGGCTGGCCTGCAACAACAACAACAAAATTCAAGTCAACACTAAATTAACATTTATTAACATTTCGGTTTGCTTGTTAAGAGGCTTAACTATACACAGTTTACCAAAAAAAGTCATATGAATGATATAAAGTACCAGACTTTCGCAGTGATCAGAAAGAAATTGTGTCGGAATAATATTAAATTTTGGCTAGCATGACGCATACAGCATTCTAAAGTTATGTTACGACATTTTTTGCATACAACAAACTAGTAAAACTTTATAAGAAAGCACGGCAAACAACAACAATAACATCACGGAACGATGATTAGCATATTCTTTTTCGCCCAGCTCTGTTTGGAGCACTTCTCAAATTGCCAAAAAGCTACAAATGCCAAAAAATAACACGAAGGCATATCCCCTTAAGAGAAAATTATTTTTGCGGGAAAAAAGCCTATTTGAAAAGTTCAATGGCAGCAACACATCGTGAGGGGGGAAGGGATGCCTACCGCCGCCAACACTCCGCTCCAGGGGGTGCCAAGCCCTGGCCTCGTCTTGCCAGCAAAGACGTAATCAGTTGGAGCAGACTGATTTATACATATACTTGAGGTGAGAGTGCATGGGCAGAGCGAAGCCGGGTAGCCATGGGGAGAAAAATTAGGGGATCCGAGAATAGATATCAAATGCCAGATACACTTAATATGCTAGGTAAAGCGAGTAAGTTAAGCTTACTTAGATGAGTTTTAGCAGAGAATAGAGAAGGTGCAGAAACAAAATCTACTGGGAGTGAAGTGTACCATCTAGCAGTACGAAAAGCAAACGAATGGAACAAAGAGTCTCTTCTAGTCATTGGTATATGAAAACTAAAAACGGACGTTCTACCAGAGCATGGCTTAAAAACATATAGGAATATGTACGTGCCCGTTCATTATCTTAAAACACATTAGAATATCGATTGCTACCCGCCGACGGTAAAGAGAGAGAAGAGAAAAGGACTGAAGCCTAGTCTGGTAATCCGGAATATTAGAAACAGAGACATTACCATTGGAACACCGAATAAAAAGAAATCGACTGAAGACCTTTTGTACACGTTCAACAGATCTAATAAGAGTGACCTTGTAAGGAGACCAAATAGAGCAACCAAATTCAACAATAGGTAAAACAAAGCATTTAAAACATCTTATATAAGGAGAAGAGGAAGAGCATTTCAAAATTCTGAATAAGGCATATACAACCCTAAGAGCCTTACTAATAGTCATGTCAATATGATACTTGAAAGTAAGACTTAGATCTACGTAAACACCCAAGTCTCGAACTGGCTCAGAAGCAATAGGAAAAGGTATATCAGAAGAGGAAGACAGAGAGATACAAGAGTGAAAGACATTGTAGGGCAATTTTGGGTTGTTTTTAACGCTGCACTTTTTGTGTGCAACTTCGAGCTGCCATTTTGAGCAGTACTTTTGGATTACCAATGAGGATTCAAAGAGCTGTGAATGAGTCAGGGACTGCGAAAGTGGATCGAAAGAGGCAAAAAGTTTGAAATCGTCGGCAAATAGTACCGGCTTTACAGATGCAAGATGCATTAGATCTTGCGGTAGATCCGAGAGGTAGATGCTAAAAAGAAGTGGGGACAGAACGGCTCCCTGGGGCACTCCTGAGCTTGCAAAGAAGCTGACACAGAGTGAGCCGTTTACCTTAACCTGAAAAGAACGATTGTTCAGAAATGATCCAAACCATTTTAAAAGTTGCCCTCTAATTCCCAGTCTTTCAAGTTTGTAAATCAATTTAGGAATAGAAACCTTGTCAAAAGCCTTAGCCAGATCATAATAAAGGACATCAAACAAAATCAGACACCCGCTGCCCTCAGACACCCGCTGCCCTCTCAGACACCCGCTGCCCTCTCAGACACCCGCTGCCCTCTCCCAGACACCCGCTGCCCTCTCTCAGACACCCGCTGCCCTCTCAGACACCCGCTGCCCTCTCAGACACCCGCTGCCCTCTCTTGCTGTGCGGCCGCTCAACTCTTGGCTCCTTAACGGTCCGCTCAGCTGCAGCTAATGCTTCCGCCTGTGTGCCTCAGGCCTTCCTAAGTCTCCAAAGGCACTTTCTAAGGTTACCTCTTGCCGTATACGAGCTTCCTCTCTCTCTCCTTTCGTCATCCAACTCAACTAGTACCCTTGGGCCAGGGGAATACGTGATCTACTTAGGCCCTTTATGAGTTATGATTGGTCTGGACTCTTCTTCTTCTGACCCTCCCAAGACTGTCTCTCCTCTGGTCTCGTTTGCCGATCGATTCCAGAACCGCCGCAAGCGGATTCGAGCTGATGGCGGCTCCGTTGGCGACGAGGCAAGCGAAGACGAACTCATCCACCTCATGGCCCAGAAAGTCGACGCCATGGTCGTCGCCCTCTCTGCCAAGGACGACGACATCCATTCCCTTTCCACTCTCCTGGCCGAGAAGGAGAAACGAATCTCCACTCTGGAGGCAGCCCATTTTGATCTTCTTTCGCGTTTTGATGCTTTCCTCTCTGCTCCCGTTCCCGCTAGCACCGAGTTAGACGTTGAAATGACTGCTCCCACCCTTTCTCCTTCTCGCGGGGCTGCCTCCGTTCCCTCTCCTTCCAACCCACCGCTTCCTTCCCCTTCCAACTCTCTCGTATCTGAGGCCGCCTGGAACCCCTCCTTCGAGACGGAGGAGGAGAAGGCCGATAGAACGGAACGCCGTCGTTCCGTTGTTTTTGCCGGTGTGGACTATGCATACGGCACTTCCACTCAGCGAGTTCTCTGTTACTATGATGTTATCACACGTATGCTTGATTTCCTGGATGTCTCTGTTGTCCCCGTAGCAGTGTACCCTCTCCCCTCTCGCGGATCCCGCACCGCTCTATTGAAAGTTGTCCTACCCAATTCCGCTGCCCAGGAGGAGATGATCAGGAAGGCCCCTCGTCTCTCTCAGTCGGACGACTTCTTCCGCATCTCCGTCCGCCCTTCCCTCACCCTGGCTCAAAGGGGCATCAAGCCCTCCGCTCCCCGTCCCCGCTTGGATTATTCCAAGTTCTTCCGCCACCCTCGCCCACTCTCTCAGGCCAATCTCGGCCGCCCCACAAACACCGTCCCCATCCAGCCTCCCCCACAATACAGGCGTCCTGCCATCCCTCGCAATCGTAACCCGTCCTTTACTATCCCCCCTCTTTCCTCTTATCAACAGCATCGCAGTGCTGCTCCCGCTTCCCCCTCTCCCTATAACCTGTGGCATCGCAACGCCGGTCCCCCTCCTTCTTCTTTCTACCATTGGCCTCCTCTCCATTACAATTAAGCAGTGCCATTCGCAGGTCTAATCTCTTATCCCATTGTAAAGTTCCCGTCGATGTCTGCAAGATCTCATTATTTAACGCCAGATCTATTGTAAAGAAGACCGCGGAATTAGCTAATGTTTTAAATCAGTCTTTCGGCATTATTGCAATTGTAGAGTCTTGGCTCTCTTCTAAGTACCCAGATTCATTCATCTTAGCTGGCAATTCCAATTATAATGTTTATCGCACCGATCGCCCCCGTCGCAAAGGGGGTGGAGTTTGTCTCTTAGTCCACTCCGCCATTTCTTGCAAGATTATCTTATCCAGCTCTACTGTAGGCTCTTTTGATCTTCTTGCCGTAGACAGTAGCTTTAACGGCGGCCTTGTTCGTATTATTACTGTATATCGAGCTCCATCTTCTTCCGCTGAAGGCAACTCTAGTCTGATCAATTCTCTCCGCGATCTCTCTTCATGCACACAGCCTACTATCATTCTGGGGGATCTGAACTTCCCGAACTCTCCTGGTCTGTCCCTTCTTCGCCTCCAGTCGGCAGTGTCCCAGCCCAGACAAAGCTCTTCCTCGACTTCACCTCCACCGCATTCTTCGCCCAACTCACCCCTTCCTTTACATGTAACTCCCACGTTCTTGATCTCATCCTTTGCAACACTCCCAATCTTCTTTCCAACGTATCTGTATGCCCACCTTTCGCCTCGTCTGATCATAACAGCGTAACAGCTGATCTTTCGCTCTCATTCCCTTTCCCCACTTTCACTTATATCAAGGATTTTTCCAGATGTGATTATGCTGCAGCCAACAATTTTTTACTATCATTCAATTTTCCTACCGCACACTCTACGATCACCTCTATAGATACGATGTACTCGCAACTTATCTCTGCTCTTCAGGCAACAGAGTCCCTCTTTGTCCCTTATAAGAAAGTTAGCATTAACGGTGATAGACTTCCGGATCATATCCTACAGTTACAACGCACCCGGTACCGTCTCTGGCTTCAGTCTCTTGCTATTAAGTCCCCTGCCTCCGTTCTCAATTTCAAAATAGCAAATGATCGTTATAATAAGTCTGTCGACAAGTACTCTCGTAACGTTGAGAAACATATTGTTGCATCTAAGAATACTTCCACCTTCTTTCGTTATATACGCAACAAGACCTCCTCTAAGCCGAGAGGCGTAGACACTCTCACTGACCATCTTGGTAAAGACTGCTTCTCTGACTTAGACAAGGCCGAACTTCTCTCGCTCACCTTTTCTTGCGCATTCACATTAGATAATGGAATTCTCCCTCCCTTCTCAACCCCTACTTCTGGCTCTCCTTTTAATTTTGTCTTTGCTAGACATGAAATATGCCGAGCTATAGAGACCTGGTCCAATAGTTCTTGCATTACCCCTGATCATTTCAATATTAGATTTATTAAAAACCTTGCTATACCGATCAGCGAGTCTCTGGAATTTATTTTTAATTTCTCACTCGTTTCATCGACTGTACCTAGCATTTGGAAACACTCTATTGTAGTCCCCATTAAGAAAAAGCCTCCTTTCTCTGATCCCACTAACTATCGGCCCGTTTCTATCACGTGTATGTTTTCTAGACTATTTGAGAAGCTTATTTGCCGTAGACTGTCTTCGTGGTGTGATCTTAATAATATTTTACCAGACGAACAATTTGGTTTTCGTCGTAAACGTTCTATAGAGTTCCAATTATTAGATTGCTCAGAACGCTGGACCCATTCTTTGCACCAAGGACATGCCACAGACGTTGTATACTTCGACCATGCTAAAGCTTTCGATAGGGTCAGTCATCCAAAGCTTATTTATAAACTCAAATGTCTCTCTTTCCCACCCGTTATAGTTAATTGGATAGCTAATTTTCTTGATAACCGATCTTTTGCTGTTCGTGTAGGTAGAACTCTTTCAAGCCCCCGTCCTGTCATAAGTGGTATCCCTCAAGGCACCGTTATTGGCCCCCTCCTCTTCATCATTTACACTGCCGACCTCCCTCCTCTAGTCTCTGTTCAGGGTGCAACTTCTCGCTGCTTTGCGGATGATCTTAAAATATTTCGGTCTTTTCCTCCGTCTCACAACAATCCCGATCTCCAGTCCGCCATTGACGTGGTCTCTCTTTGGGCTGACACATGGCAGCTTCCCCTTGCTCCTGATAAGTGCTTTGTCTTGCATATCGGTAGAACTAATCCGCGAATTGCTTATACGCTTAGTGGCACTCCTCTCTCTTCAATCGTTTCCATTCGCGATCTTGGCATTATTATCGATGACCGCTTATCGTTTTCTCTTCATTGTAATAAAATAGCCAATTCTGCCCTCGCAAAGGCATATCTAATTCTTCGGGCTCTCCGTACTTGTAACAAGAGTGTACTCTTATCTGCCTACACTATCTACGTACGCTCCATACTAGAAAACTGTACTGCTGTCTATTCTCCCCATTTATTAAAAGATATCCGCGTTTTAGAAAAAGTCCAGAATTACTTTACCCGCGTTATTTTCCGTCGATGTTATGGCTATTCAGCATTATCCGTCCCTCCTAGTGAGGAAAGGAACCGCATCCTCTCCCTCCCTTCTCTTAAAGCGCGTCGGGAAGATTTTGATTTCACATTGGCTCGTCGCCTCATATTTGGTCATAGAAAACCGTCCCTTAGTCACCCCCATCACTTTTATTTCCGTAATTCCCGAACTCGTGGCCTCTCGTTTAAATTAGCTTACCCAACAAGTCGATTGAAAGCTCGGTCTCATTCCTTCTTTATCCGTGCCGCGAAGCTATTCAATTCTATTGCCAGCAATAAGCCTTCGGTTGTTTTATGATCTGTACAATTTATATTCATTTTCATTCATTTTATTTATTTTTACTCGCTAAATTTTACCTCCACGTATCACTAAGGTGTGCGTAAATAAAGTATATAAGTATAACCGAACGATTATTGTTTGTTTCGTTTAACCACGTCTGCGTTGTTACAAGCAAATTCGTAATTACAGATCTGCGTTCTCTAAACCCATGTTGGCAGTCAGGCAAGATAGAATGATGCTCACACCACTTAGATAGCTTAAGCTTAATGCATCTTTCCATAACTTTAGCAGGGGCAGGGGATAGTGTAATAGGGCGAAAGTGGTCTGGGGCCGATGGAGAGGGAACCTTGTTGATCGGAATAACTACCCCTTCTAGCCATTTAGATGGAACCGACCCTAAAGACAGAGAGAAATTGAAAATAAAACTTTATGGTTCACAAAGCGCGGAGGCACACTTCTTGAAAATAATGGGTGGTATTAAATCGGATGGTAAACTACAAGAAGACTTAAGACGCTTTAGGAAATACGCTACTTGCTGAGGCATAATAATAAAATCAGGCAAAGATTCAGGGATATGTCTGTAAAAGTCATGGGAAATTCCATCATCCGTAGTAAATACACTTGAAAAAAATGAAGCCAGTGCATTGGCCTTGTCACGATCAGACGTGAGAATGCGACCGTTACAGCTTAGAGAACCAATTCTAGGAGAGCGTTTAAGACGCGAAGAGACAAACGAGAGTAAACCTGATTTGGATGATATAAGGCGAGATTCACAGTTACGGGAAAACTTAGCAATTGCTCTACGAAGTTTCAGGCATACACGATCATACTCTACTCGAACCGGACGACAATTCAACTTAGAGAAAAGGAAATTTTTGTGCCTAAGAAGAGCGCGAATGTGAGGAGGGTAAGCATCAGCCGGTACTACGTTACGTTTAACAGGTGTGCATTCAGAAATAAAAAATTGAAGAGGCTCTGTGAGGCGGCTATAAAGATCATCAATGTTATGAAACTCGTCAAAACAGGCTACCCAGTCAACAGACGAAATATAACCGGAAAGCTTTTCAGAGTCACAGCGCCTATAATCAAATGTAGGCAGATAATGAGGAATATTCTGCGAGAAAAACAAACTGAAGGACACGGAAGAATGATCGGATGTTGAGAAAGGAGCACCAACGACACAATCGGAAATCACACCAGGCGAAGAGGCAACTATGTCCAGAATATTAGAATTTAGAGTGGAGACTTAACATGTTGGATAAAACCTAAATTAGATAAGAGATCTACTAAACATTTTACCTGACCACGGCAAGAAGGTAGGTCCTTCCAGTCTAGCGGAAGGTTTAGATCACCACATAAAACAGAATGCGCAAGAGATCAGGGCCACATGGGGAGTGCAAATCAACTGCAAGAATATCACACTTCAAAGAAGTTCGGAATGAGACCGAAGAGAGAGCTATAGACTGATCATAAATTAAAGCCACGCCGCCGCCTCTCTTAGAAGAACGATCTGCACGTAAAACATTAAATGGTAAGTTGCCGACAAGTTCAGAATCAACTATTTTAGAGCTAAGCCAAGTTTCACAGATAAGCAGCAGTTTTGGGCGAAAGATAGCCAAATATGCATGTAACTCGGACAATTTATTGACAATGCTACGAGAGTTGAAAAGTACACATTCAAGCGAGGAGGGCCCTTGCGCGTCTAGTTTCCCTGACCACTCGGAGAGGCATCCATTTCATTACCAGCTGTGCCCTTGGCATTGCCCTCACTTGGGTTGGCGGGAGGAAGAGGAGGCGGCAGAGTGATTCGAACCCGACCTGGGATGTCGACTCTGCGCCAGATCTCATCCCTGTACACAACCCATCCGGCGTTCTTATCACTCTTGTTAAGAGAGGATGCATGGGCACGCAACTGGTTCCATTTCTGCCTCTCCTCCAATGTCATGCTGCGCCTCACATAAACACTCTGCCACTGGGGATGCTCCCGGAGGAGCCGCCCGTTCCTCAAGGCCGTCAAGAGATGTCCTCTGGTAGGCAAGAGCACCTTGACCAACCTGGGTTTATCACCGGCACGGCCCATCCTGAAGACGGACAAGGCGCGTGCCTCAACACCCAGTGCCGAGAGGAGTGCAGAGACGGCCCTCTCATCCGCCCCAACCTTTTCCTCCAAGGAGGCCGCATTCGACTCCGGCAGATTGGCGACGACAAGCGATCTCTCACGCAAGTGCGTCTCTGCCGAAGTGTCAGCGGGGGCCGGGGCGAGAGGGAGCAGAGTACAGAGGCTGTGATGAGGTCAGACAAAGGGCAGAGGCCGCGGCATGAGAATAAGAGAGAGTGTGCGGGGAAGAGGGCGCAGGTGGCGAGAGAAGGGTCAAGCGTTCAACAGTGCAGGCCAAGAGTCTTAGCAAATTGGAAAAGCCATCCCAAGCAGCCTTATTCATACCTGAGGGAGCGTTGCCGCTTACGAAGGAGAGCGTCTCCGCAACGAGCTCCTTGAGATTGGCCGGGAGGATGGAAGTATCGACGAGCTTGTTAGGGGAAGTGGGGGAAGAGGTACCTGGTCGTTTAGCAGGAGGGGGCATTTTAGAACACGGAGCTGGCCTGGGACCGACCGCACTACGTGAAGAGAAAAGGGGGATTTTCTTTGATTAGTTTGAATTGTCTTCCTGTAGATGCCCTTTGACATTTATTTCACTAGGCAATCGGCACGCGATTCGGCGTTCTGACAATGTTCAACTGCGGAGACGAGAAGTCGCCAACTGAGTGGGCCATCCGATCTTGTTGGCAGTCTCCAAATGATCAGTGGTTCGCAGCTCGGAGATCGAGTTTTGATCCTGCGCTAGAATGGACCATATTGCTCACAATCATAACATTTTTCATTCCCTATTTCACCCTCTTTCTCTCTATTACTCTCTTTCTCTCTCCCTCTTTCTTTTCGCATTCTCTCTCCCGGAACTCCATCTGCCTAGAGCAGATTAATTCACATCATTTCCCCACATAGAAAATTTTCTTGTTTTCTAAAGTAATATGTCTGTAAATAACTCTCTGATGGCTATGAAAAAAATGCTCTCATGTTACATTCCTTGTTGTTCATTTATATGTAAAGGGCACACCCTACTCTCCTTCTCTCTGTCACTTATCACTTGGCCCTCTCTTGTCCCTTCCCACTCCCCCCCCCATTTTCCTTTCCGCTCCCTCTTTGGCAAAAGGAGTGAGTTTTTGGCTCCTATAATAATGATTGAGCAAACATACATATTTGTCTGCATGCAGCCAGAGTGGACAATTTATACATACATACTACATATGTATAAATTCAAGCATTACTGACATTTCATAAGTTTTTTTTTCTGTTGTAATATGTGCAATCTTTCTCCATCCACACTCAATAAGCATCGATATGTGATGACTCTTAGTTTGTGCCTCCAAATGCATTGGCACAAAATACCACAACAAAATCGAGAGACAAGCAGATTGTGTCTGATTGCGTCACAACATCAGCGGTGACACGTCTGCTGCCCACTATTCCATCCGTGCACATCTTTTGGCTCCCATAGCATTTCCTCTCTCTTTCTCACTTTCTATTCCTTCCCTCTTCTTCTCTCTCTTGCTCACTGTCTCTTACTTCCCTCTTCCCCTTTCTTTCGCAGTCTTACTTCTCTTCACCTGTTCTATACTTCTACCCGAATCTTAGCAAAATCTCTTGTCCTTCAATGTCCCTCTGGATAATGAAGGAGTACACGTCGTTGCAGTCTCCTTGCAAAATGAAAGCAATCTCACTTTCCACTTCCATTCGGTCGCGCAGTTACTTTGAGCAGGAGGAAGAAGGAGAGGGAGAGAGCAAGAGAATAGAAAGAGGTAGACAGAAATAGAGCGTCTTATTTGGAGAGCCAAATGTAAAATAGGCGTTGAGAGATAATCATTAGAAATAGGCATAAGGCGATTCTTCACACAGAAAACGATGTGACAAGGGATGTCACAATTTGATGTCACAATAATGTACCGATTTTACTTCGGTACATATGTGTTCCACCCCATGTCACAATTAGCCGCGGAAAATGTGACATCTGAATGTGACAAAAAATGTGACCTCTGAGCACCATTCGCCCCGCGCCCTTCTCCCTCCCTCTTCATCCATGCCTTGTATTTTTGAATCATTTCATATAAGATTATGGAATAACCTCGAAACCCAAAAAAAGTTTTGCAGCATGCCGATCATCAGCATGGTGTTTGGGTGCGAGACAGCGGAGTCAGCATCTAAAGCATAGAGCATGACGCCTTCCGTATTTGAAATTTCGGCGAATTACTCCACCCATACCGGCACAACCTAGATTAGGCGGCCTTTTTCGACTCTACATTTATATTGTGCTTTGCGACCACTACGGGCGAGAGATGGAGGAGTGAGCACGGCCCGCAGTGGAACAATGTCACATTTTTGGCTCTCGCAGCGGGTTGCCAACAAAATGTGACATCATTGCCACCAAAATGTGACATCCGATATCGTAATTTTCGATGTGAGCTCCCGTGTCACAATTTTGGTTACAATTCTGGATGGAACAATAATTGTGTGTCACATTTTTTTCTGTGTGTTATTAGATTCCTCTATCTCTTCCTCTGTCACTCTCATTATTCTTCTCTTTCTCCTCCCCTTTCTCCTCTCTCCTCTCTCTCTCTCCCTCACAGAAACTCCCCGTTTACGCTAATTCCTTGATAATGGATGACTATCTCCTCCTATCGTGAGTAAGCTCCAACAGACGTGAGTGATGTGCAGCCGAGAGGAGATGCCCAGACTGACCCCCCCCCCAAAGTCGATTGATGCTCTAATTACATCTCTCCCTCACAGAAACTCCTCGTTTACGCTAACAAGCGATTCTTGAGACAGTTCTATTCGTTTTGGATATTTTCTTGTTTGACATTTATCTTTTAATATTTATTTTTAATTGTATATTCATATTAATCCCCTAACCTTTTTTTGGACCATTTAGCACTTCTCAAAGAGATTAGGGCATTAAACTGCAATTGATCCTAGTTCTCCATCCGATCTTTCAATCATCTCTCTCTCTCTCTCTCTCTCTCTCTCTCTTTCTCTCTCTTTCTCTCCTGATCTGCCTCTCTCTCTCTTAGAGAACTTCCGACTCTTTGCTTCTCTGTCGCCAGCTGATGATAGTAAGTAGGTGCAAAGTCATTAGATCGTTCAACACGTAATTATTTCTTTATCTCCTTGTAATACTTTAAATCTCGCTCACATGTCGTTTTTACATGTGTATTTACTCAATTAAATGACGAAATGGTGACAGTAAAATTCAAATTGTAATGCCACCTCGAGTACATTCCTGCGTCCTGTATTTCCTTCCTTCTGGCTTTTTCACTTTCAAATCATTCATGTTTTTCGTGTATCGTTTGGTCAATGAGCCGGGCCATGGTTTTTTGTTACTGCGTCTCTCTTCCCGTATGCTTCTCTCTCATTCTCCTCCATTTCTTCCTCTCTCATCCTTCTCTCACCTCCTGCTCCTTCTCACTGCCAATATTCGTGCTTACCGTAGCTAAAAGCGGGAGATTCTTTGTGTCTTTGTGAAAGGTGTGAATAGAGGGCACTCACTCGATGACTGCCATGATCCCCCCTTCTCTTTGAATAGTTTCCCCCGCTCATTACTCTCTCTCTCTCTCTCTCTCTCTCTCTCTCTCTCTCTCTCTTTCTCTCTCTCTCTCGCACACTCTCTCTTCTTGATACCTCTGTAATCATATTCAAATTTTACCGATAGCCATTCAGCCCTATTCTTCTCACTCAATCGCATCTATCCATTCAAATAATTATCGCTGTTGCCATTTCTCGCACTCATTTGCTTGATTGGAAGTCGAGAAAATGTGTCCATACACGATGCTGACATTCGCATCCTGCTCGCGCTCTCACAACACTTTGCTGCCTGTCCTGGCTGCTGCCCAGTTTATTCACCTCTCTCGCGTCTCTCCGGCTGCCCTCTCTCACTCTTATCGTTCATCGCCATCTTGTTTTGGTTTAGTAATGCTAGAGCTTGGGGAGAATGGGAAGCAGAGAGTTTGTTTGAGAGAGAGAAATGAGGGAAAGAGAGAACAATGAAAGTGAGAAAGCCTTGGAGACAGACGTAGCGAATTGATTAAATTTTTCCTTTTCCTTCATTATCAATAGCCAAGCTCTTTTTCCGTGTTACTTTGAAGTGAACGATAAGCGGCGCCGCTTATCATTACTTCTCTTGTCAAAATTTTTTTTGATATGATGAATTCCCGTGTAGTCCATCTGCACATTGCCCGTTAAGCGAAAAAAAAGCCGTTGACAACAAAAACAGTTGTCATGTTGCAAACTGCAACATTTATCCTCTTGTTTCCTTACTTTTCCACCTCTCGTCTGTGCCACATGTCCCCTCTCTCCTCTCGTACTTTCTCTCTCTCTCTCTGCTCTTCTCTTCCTTCCGTAATTTTCTCACACTCTCTCGTGATCTCCTCTCGCACTCGGTCTCTCCCTCCCTCTCTCCTTCTCCCTCCTCTTTCCGTAATTTTCTTTCACATTCTGTCTGACAGAAGTGGAAATGCATTGACCAGAGCGAAAGGGTGCGTGTCCACTTGCAAATGTTCCTTCTTTTCTCCCATTCAATTTTCCCTATCCCTCACTCTCGCTCGCCCTGTCGCTCTCATATCGTTCATACTCTTTGCAAACTCTAGCACTCTTATCTACCCTATCGCTATCTCATGGTCCACACTCTTTCCTATCTCTCACTCTCCTTGGCCCTCTCTCATCCCGAAGACATTTTATAGATCTTATGTTTACTTATAAAATATTTGCAAACCTCGTCGAAATAGACCCCAGGCAACTCTTTAGTCTTCTCCCTAATACAGTCACTAGAGGCCATCGGTTTAAGATTACTCATTTCCTATGTAAAAATAAAAGCTTCAAGTATTTTTTGTCGAATAGAGTAGTTAATGATTGGAATAAACTGCCTAATGAGATATTTATCAGTGCATCTCTAGCTCGCTCATTTATATCTTCCATAAGCCTCTCACACCTGCTTAAATAGTATTGGTCCCCACAGCCTCTTCGTTTTAGTTTTAGTTTTCCCTCTTAAAGTTCATTTGTTGATTTAACTGTTTTGTTTTCCTTTAATGTAGGCATGCCTCGAAGCAGCCAATTACGTCAGCTATTGAAATCTATATATTTACATATTAATTAATCTCATATCTATATTCTCATGTCCTCATTCTTTAAAAATGCTGATAAACCTGAATATTGTCCACAATCCTCCCCATCCCTTGCTCTCGCTCGCCCTTTCGTTGTCTCATGGTCCATTTTCCCCTATCCCTCGCTCTCTCGCTCGCCCTTTCGTTGTCTCATGGTCCACTCTCCCCTATCCCTCGCTCTCTCGCTCGCCCTTTCGTTGTCTCATGGTCCACTCTCCCCTATCCCTCGCTCTCTCGCTCGCCTGGCGCTCTCTCAGCGTCCACACTTTTTCCTATCTCTCACTCTCTCGCTCATCCTGCAGCTTGTACAGCGTCCACTTTACTTGCTCAGCAGATCTACTCAATACGTCTCTCTCTTTCTCCTTCTCAGTGAGCTTCTTCCAGCAACTTTCTCCTCCCTCTCCGGTCATCGAACCATATTCCTCTCACTTGCGTTGGCATTTATGCGTTTTGTGGTGGCAACTGTCAGTCCTGTCGCGTCACGAAAGTGCCCCTTCCTAGTCCGCTGTTTCCCTCCATATGACCTCGTTGTATATGACTTTGGACAGCTTATATTGCAGGTACTTCTCTTGTGCAAGGGGAGAGAGAGGGGCGACTTCGCGTAAGCAACTCCATCGCACTGTCGTCAAGCATGAGCAGTGGTGGGCATTTATACGATGATTATAATTCAGAATATCTATTACTCTAGTGTCAATTTTGAATAACCCACTAAAATGTGTGCTTTTTCGCATGTCGGATCTCCTATTAGGTACGCGACTACATGGTTTGGGTTTATCTTACGATCGTAATTGCCATGATTTGCAGACAAGGACACGTCGCTCGACACATCGGGATCACTGTCGAGTGCACTGCAGGAGAGCTGCTCCCTCGACACCACTCGCTCTGACGTGCAGGACGATGAGAAGAAGCAGCAGACACCTCCATCTGAAGGCAGAAGAATCACTCGGAGTCCTTCGTTGACTGTCGCAGGTCAGGAAGACTGAGAAAAGAATCTACGCCTATAGAACGGCCTTTGGTGTTAATATCAAATGTGGAAGGGGAGGATTATGCTGAAGGCATCATCCGAATTGTCATGTCTTCTCCTTCTTATTAAAGAGGACCCGGGAAGTGGTTTCTGCCGTTTCATACAGAATGTTCCATGCCCATTTCGAAGTCGGTGTTGCCCAGAGCTTTATCATCTGTTCGACTCCAAAACCCATCTGATAATAAGTTGATCTCTATAGATGATGTGATTCAGATGCCAGCCATGACTCTGGACTGCACGAATCGAGTGGCGCTCCGCCAGATGCCCGTCCGGGCGGCTCCATTGCCATCACTGGCCCGCCGATCCGCCGACGAGACAAGCCGGTCAGACTTCTCTCCATTCTCTGTTTCTCTCTCTCTCACTCTCGTTCTTTTCCCCGATCTCTCATTCTTCCTTCTCATTTACCAACTCTCCTCCTTTCCAGCACATGTTCGAGGAGCTCGCGCCCCGCTTTGGCTACTGTAAGCCGGGCAAGGCGATTACTGTTCAGGTCGGCTAGTTTATCCAGTTGGTTAAGCAAATAATGATAATTTCTTTAACTCGTTATCATAAAGGTGATAGGTGTCGGAAAATAAATAAGCCTTTAAATCATTCTTTAACAGGCCAACGTCTACCGCGTCCGGGCCCCTTCCAAGCTGACCGCCTATCACTACAACGTGGAATTTCAAAAGATGGTTAAGGGCACCTGGGAGCCTATGGTCAAGCGGTTAGTTGTCTACTTATTTTGGCTTATCAGTTTTCATTCATTCCGGAACAAAAGAATACAGTGTTGAGTACAAGATTCAATATCAAAGAATTTTTTTTTTGCATTCAGAGGAAGTCATCGGTATTGTGTATAGAGTCCCAATAAAATTATTTAATTGAGACGGAAAGCGAGAAGTTTATATTTAGTGAGGACTGTGGACCCAACTTCTGGAAGATTGTCCAACAGGACAACAAGAGTGTCTTCCCTTCCATCGATCGCATGGTCTACAATGATGTCAACACACTCTACACATCGTGCGTACAATTCTCAAATAATACACCGTAGTCTTTCACGTTATTCGAAATCAGATACGAAATTTATTTAATAGACGTATTTATCTTAAAGTGAAAAAAAATCACACATTTTCTCTTAGCTCCTACATTGGCATTGGAGCTTTTTAAATTAATTCCATTATTATTTCTTGTTTAACCCGTTAATAAAGGTGAATTTAAAAAGAAAGTTGTATGTTCTTGCAGCGAGCGACTTCGCCTGAATCTGGACCGCGCTGACTACCAGACCTTCGAGCTCAGACAGGAGAGCCCGACTCCGGCTGCGGGAAGAGGCGGCGGCAGAGGTGGCCGGGGAGGGCGAGGAGGAGGTCGAGGAGGGCCTGCTAGGGTCGGTGCATTTGCTACTTTATTATTTTCTTGGGCGAATAAATAAAGATAATTCCTAGTACTTTATTATTTAAAAGTCTGGAAAAGAAGGTATTTTTAAAATGTTTTTAAATACTTTCAGGGTCCCGCACCGATAAGAATGCTCGTGAAGCCGGCGCCTCTCCACAGTGTCGCAGTCGGCTCAGACGAGGTCGCGGACCAGTCCTTCCTTCGCGAGTTCATTGACCTTCTCATCACTCAGCAGCATCGATGCCCGCTCAGGTCAATAAAAACTGGATAGAAAATAAGATTTCAGAAGTCCCTAACTGAGAATATTCATGGCTATTTTAGTCTTTGAAATGTTCCCTTTTCCAGTCCAAACCACGGCCGCTTCGTGACTCACGGCCGCCGTCTCTTCCGCATTCCACTTGGACCCAACGCTGACTTGGTTAGCTTTTTTATATGCTTTAGTCAGATTTTGATGAGACATACATGAAGGAATACATATCGGATGTACCATCCGGGCTCTAACCTCGATCTCTAAGAGACGTAGACTTGAAGACACTGTACGTAGACACTGTATACTAGTTGTTTTCCTTGATGTATAATGGATTAGAAAATGAATTTCTTCTTCTAGTGGAAGTCGTCGATCGGCTGCGGCCAAGAGATCTGGCACGGCCTGCACGGCGCGCTGAAGCCGGACTGCGAGGCGGGACTACTGTACAATGTTAACGGTAGTTGCTTAAAAACTACTGTATAGAAAGGACACTGACCAGTTTGGGGTTGTTTATGACTTAGTCATTTGTAGCCGCGAGTACGCCTTTCTACAAGCTTCGCCTTAATGTCGCTGAATTTTACGGCGAGATTATTCAAGGATACAACATGGGAACGACCCTGAGTAATGAGGTTTGGCTTGTAATCAGAATTCTCTAATATGCTTTATCTAAGAGGAGTACTGTAGAAGTAAGCATCTCGAAGTGAATAAAACGATGTTGTTATTCTTATAATTTAAAATATTTCAAGATGATCGCCAACCTTGCGATGCACCCACGCGACATCGAGAAATTAATGAAGGAGATTGTTGGTAAGTAGTTTGCTGCTGCAATCATTTATCAGTGAAATACAAAGTTCTCTTACGACGCGTTGGAAAGCTGTCAACCCATTTGTAGCATTCTATTCTTACCTTTCAAAATGCCTTTGTGCAAAACTGTATGAAATGACTCAATTTCAGGCAAGAAGATCATCATCGTCCATCCTATCAATGGCGAGAAGAAGAAGAAATGCACCGGAATCTCGTTTAAGCCAGCCGCCATTGAGACATTCAGTGTCAGTCCCTTTTGATCTACTCCTCAGTTGAGAGAGCGCACTGTTTGCTCAAGTAGATCGAGTGTTTGATCTGCTCAATCGAGTATTAGGCGCAAAGTTGGAATAATGTTTAGTTTCTGGAAGCTCGATAAAAAAGACGACTAAACAAAATAGCCATATTAATGAATGAAAAGAAAATAAATTTAACAAGTTAATACATTTTGCAGATGGACGGTCGAATGATTACGGTGCAGGAATTCTTCTTCAGACAGTACAGCGTTTGTCTCCTTGCGCCGGGGTTGCCTTGCCTTACGGTTCGTGAAGCATCTATCTTTCTCTCCCATACTCTACCCTCTCCATTTCTATCTCTCCCTTTCTCTCTCTCCCCCTCACCACTCTCTCGCCGCTCATTTCATCCTTCTCTAACCTATGGTAAAATTGAACTGTCAATTTGACAGACCCGCCTGATTTTGGACCTACTCAGGGCTATATACCACCAGGTTTTTGCCGCATGTTTTAATCGAAACTCGCTGTTCAGCCTACCATGAATTCGTGGAGGTCTGAACAGTACTTCATCTTGTTCGGCGATGTACTCAACAATGGCTTTTATTCCCTGACCCTAACTCTTCTCTTTCCAGTTCGGAATCGGCCAGAATCGTGTGTCGATCCCGATGGAATTCTGCTACACGGACGTGGAGCCACGGAAGGTGAGGGGGAAGCTGGACGAACGGCAGCTGGCAGCCATCATCAAGGGGGGCCAGCGGGTGCCCGATTCCCAGAAGGCACTCATCAAACGGATGACTGATCCAGCCGGGGATCATCTTCCAGCCACTGATGAGGTTGGTAACAGCATATCGATTGATGACCCTGAATTGGAAAGAGGTATAAGAAGCAGTGGGTTGGGGACACATGTGTGCCCAAAAGCATGTTATACTATACTTATATACTTTATTTACGCACACCTTAGTGATACGTGGAGGTAAAATTTAGCGAGTAAAAATAAATAAAATGAATGAAAATGAATATAAATTGTACAGATCATAAAACAACCGAAGGCTTATTGCTGGCAATAGAATTGAATAGCTTCGCGGCACGGATAAAGAAGGAATGAGACCGAGCTTTCAATCGACATGTTGGGTAAGCTAATTTAAACGAGAGGCCACGAGTTCGGGAATTACGGAAATAAAAGTGATGGGGGTGACTAAGGGACAGTTTTCTATGACCAAATATGAGGCGACGAGCCAATGTGAAATCAAAATCTTCCCGGCGCGCTTTAAGAGAAGGGAGGGAGAGGATGCGGTTCCTTTCCTCACTAGGAGGGACGGATAATGCTGAATAGCCATAACATCGACGGAAAATAACGCGGGTAAAGTAATTCTGGACTTTTTCTAAAACGCGGATATCTTTTAATAAATGGGGAGAATAGACAGTAGTACAGTTTTCTAGTATGGAGCGTACGTAGATAGTGTAGGCAGATAAGAGTACACTCTTGTTACAAGTGCGGAGAGCCCGAAGAATAAGATATGCCTTTGCGAGGGCAGAATTGGCTATTTTATTACAATGAAGAGAAAACGATAAGCGGTCATCGATAATAATGCCAAGATCGCGAATGGAAACGATGGAAGAGAGAGGAGTGCCACTAAGCGTATAAGCAATTCGCGGATTAGTTCTACCGATATGCAAGACAAAGCACTTATCAGGAGCAAGGGGAAGCTGCCATGTGTCAGCCCAAAGAGAGACCACGTCAATGGCGGACTGGAGATCGGGATTGTTGTGAGACGGAGGAAAAGACGGAAATATTTTAAGATCATCCGCAAAGCAGCGAGAAGTTGCACCCTGAGCAGAGACTAGAGGAGGGAGGTCGGCAGTGTAAATGATGAAGAGGAGGGGGCCAATAACGGTGCCTTGAGGGATACCACTTATGACAGGACGGGGGCTTGAAAGAGTTCTACCTACACGAACAGCAAAAGATCGGTTATCAAGAAAATTAGCTATCCAAATAACTATAACGGGTAGCATTTTGGTTGGTTAAACCGACAATGCCTTCTCAACACTGAAAAGAGCAGATGAGAAGAAGTGAGTTTTCAGTGGCAAAGCTCCTTCGAAGTCTCCATTGATCGAGATTTCCTCGAGACTGAAGCTAAAGTTATGCCGATGCCGCACTTTGTTTTTGTTAGTTTTTTCTGAGCAATATTTAAAAAAAATCATATTTTAGCCCTATTAGATTCTATATTAGTGACTCATTTGATACTTCTTGTACTACTAGAATATGAGATTAAGAAGTGGAATGGATCGTTCTGTTGTGCCTCTTCAGAGAGACCGCGTTACTGGAGCAGAGCAATGCACTGATCCCCTCCCTCTCACGGAGAAGGCCGAGTCCATGTCCATCACAGTACCCGATGCACGGGTATGTATATTGAGCTTTTTTTCCTTCAAAGTAGTCTTGTGTAAATGAAGATTAGCGTAGTAAGGAAATCTAAAATTGAATCTGGTCCCAAGTCATTTCCTGCATATATTCGTTTACCTGCTGTTTTCGCAGAACCGTCGTCTTCCGCGCCCACTGCTTCGCAAAACACCGGCCATTCTGCCCTACTTCTACTTTATTTCTCATGTCGAGTGGGTTTCTTTTTCGGTGTATTTACTTGGCAAATTAAACTGTGCTGTAAAAAGTGAACTTGCTTCTTTATGCTTTTGATTCTTTGCAAGTTATTGCCAAGTATTATAACACATGATGAACAAGATTAACCAAAATAATCTCAGAGGGGAAATAAATGAAATAATTCTTTGCAGTCAAGACCACGACTGGCAGCGTTGCGTCAACTTCGTGAAGACACTCAACGAGTTCGGGGTTGAAGCCGCCGATCCAGCGTGCTATCATTCTCCCGACTTTCCCAATGTCAATGTGGACCATATCATGACGACTATCAAAGAGCAGCAGGACAAGGTTGGGAAGGGAGTGAGTTGGTATGGAACGAGAGAAAGAGAGGGGAGAGAGTGGGTAGGGATCGAGAGAAAGAGAGAGGGAGAATGGAGGTAAAGATAACGGAAATTGTGTTTAAGGCGAAGGAGTTGGAGAAGCTTGAAGAGAAGCGTGTGATTGTGATGATCTTCTTTGTGATGAAGCAGAAGAACAAGCCGCTCTACGGTACGGTCTTATTATTATATTTGGCTGTTTGTTTACAGCAGGGACTATTTTAAATTGATTAAATATCTTTTTGCACCAAAATTTTGAAATGTCAATACTTTAATTACGCCGAAGAAGTTTTTTTTGTATTAAAAAAAGCTTAGATGTTCAGGCTTCCTGAAGAGCTTGTGCGACGTTGAAGTTGGTGTCGCATCACAGTGTATCAAGAGGTTAGCTCCTATTCTCTATTCCTTCTCTCTGTCTCTCTTGTTCTATCTCCCCCCTCTCCCCCAACCTTTCCTCTCTCTCTCTCTCTCTCTCTCTCTCTCTCTCTCTAATTCTTGTCTCTTATTTCCTCTGTACCTTTCTCTTTATCTCCACTTTGACATTCTGCTTTCTCTGCAGTATTTCATATTTCCGGAGCATGAAATCCATGACAACTAAAAGTTTGGTCTTGAGCCCTGTTAATTCCTCATTTTTGTTCTCAGAAGCACCTTCTCCGGCATCACGGAGAGTCCTCAGTTGACATTCACGAATGCGACGACGAACAACCTCGTGCTGAAGGTCATTGGCAAGATGGGAGGACTGCTCTTCAAGCTTGACCGCAACTTCCATAAGAAGTAAGGGAATCTCTCTCTCCCTCTCTCTCTCCCTCTCTCTCTCTCTCTCCCTCTCTCCCTCTCTCTCTCTTTCTCTCCCTCTCTCTTTTTCTCCCTCTCTCTTTCTCTCTTTCTCTCACTTCCCATCTCTCGCTCTCTCTCACTTTATATCTAAACTCTCGTTCTATCTCTCATTCCAGCTGGGCGAAGGCGACAGACCCGGAAGATCCAACCCTCTTCCTCGCAATCGATGTCTCTCATCCTGGAGCCGAGGAGCGTGCCAAAGCGGTTTGTATTTGGGGACGGTTAATTAGTGCACTAGCACAATAATAATACATTTTTTTCCCTTTCATTAACGTTCCCTTCTTTCATGGTTCGTTTCATTTCCACAGCCAAAAAGAACTTCTGAATATTATTCATAGTGACATTGTTCACCATGTCGTTCCTGTCACACACAGTATTTCGCCGTTTGGTTTATTTGGAAAAAAGGAGAAATAAGAAAGATGAAAGAAGAGCGTCTGCTTATTTGAGGCGCAGAAGGCAGAGCAACGCGGCGCGGGCGGCAACGGACGCGGAAGAGGTGGCAGAGGCGGTGGATTCTCTGACAGGTTGGACATATTCAGGTGTTATATGGAAAAGGGATCCCAATACCCAAAACAATAATTGTTTTGAGAATGTTGAGGAACCGATTGTCAATTTGTTTTGTCTATTATTTATTTCTCTTTCATATATTTAAGGTAAAATGTAATTTCAGAGTTTGAGAAAATTGAAAGTTGTACTTCCAGGAACCGCCGGCCGGGCACGAGTCAGAGCTCGTCCAGCAGCGGCAGCGGAGGAGATCCATTCGAGGGATTCAGCCACTCGGACGCACCACGATCTGTGCTCGCTGTCGTCGGCAACATTGACACTGATGCCATGCGGTCAGAGAAAGAGAGAGTGGAGAGAGGAAGAGAGTTTAGAGGCAGAGAGAGAGAGAGAGTGCCAGAGAGAGAGAGAAAGAGTGATAAGAGAAATGAGAGAAAGAATTAGAAGAGACAAGAGATTGAGACAGCTTGGTATGAGAGAAAGACTTTTTACGTTAAAAAACGTTTATATTTCGTCTCCCTCTAGGAAAAGTGAAATGATGAATAATGAGAATTCAGCTTTGGTTCCTCGATCCGCGTGCAGCGGACTTCTCAAGAGATGGGCACTTGGATGGTCGAGCCGATCCAAGAGAGAATCGTCGCCTTCCACAAGGTTTCTTTCTTTTTCTTCTCATTCCGCATCATCAAGTGCTATTTGACAACAAAAGTCCTTCCTTCTCATATTTTCTCTCTCAACCACGCAGCCATTAAATAAATCCATCTCTCTCATTCTCTCTCTCTCTCTCTCTCTCTCTCTCTCTCTCTCTTTCTCACTCTCTTTCTCACTCTCTTTCTCACTCTCTCTCTCACTCTCTCTCTCTCTCTCTCTCTCTCTTTCTCACTCTCTTTCTCACTCTCTCTCTCTCTCTCTCTCTCTCTCTTTCTCACTCTCTTTCTCACTCTCTCTCTCTCTCTCTCTCTCTCTTTCCTTCCAGGCCACTGGTCTCTGGCCGAAGAACATCGTTGTCTATCGTGATGGCATCTCCAACACGGACTTCCAGTCGATTCTCCAGAACGAGCGGATCTCAATCGAGCAAGCTTGCCAGAATGTTAGGCCTTGAAATAGTTTGGGTGCTCCGAACTTGAAGAATTTATTTATCATTGACGGAATGATTTTTATTTTCAAAGAATTATAACTTTTCAATATATCCCATTGCAGAGATCATTTGATTTCATAAATGCTGGCCTAGAAGATTAGTGTTTAGATTGGCGATCTCAAGCCGACTCTGACTTACATTGTCGCCCAGAAACGTCATCACATGCGCTTCTTCCCCATCGACAACGCTAACAGGACAGGAACAGCGTACGTGTTTGTTCTGGTTTTTTTCTTTCGTGATTTACAAGTATTATTAACGATGGTTCTTCATATAAGCCTTCAAATCACATCAATTACGGTTGAATTTCCTTCTATTCAGCGGAAACCCGCCGTCCGGTCTGCTGGTGGAGAAGACGGTGACTTCTCGTAGCCTCTTCGACTTCTTCATCCAGTCCCACTTTGGTAGCCTCGGCACGGCTCGCCCCACTCACTACACCATTCTCTTGAATGGATGGTGCCCCTCTCCTTCCTTCTGGCAGGTACACGGGATTGTTATTCCTGTATCATTAATTGTAAGTGAGACTGACAAGAATGTATTGCAATTGTATTTATGTCCTGATCCACTGAAAAAGCTCCCCTTGTTGAGACCGTGATCTACGCGCATTCCTTCGCGAACATCCGCACGGACAAGCCGATCTCCCTGCCCGCCCCCCTCCACTACGCTCATCTCGCGGCCAAGAAGGGCAAGGAACACTTCGACCACTTCATGGAGTCAGTTGCTTCAAGTCTTTATATAAGCGGGCGCGATTTTTATCTATAAAACTATTTTATTAGGCTCTTTCTAAGCATATTCATGTGTGATCGTTGTGCTATCTTTTCCCCCCAGCTGATTCCCATGAATCTATTTGAATACTCTGTGCAGGAATCCACCTGAGGACTACATCAGAGCTGCTCCGATTAGGCGAGAAGACATGGAGAGAGCAGCCGTCTCCACCCACCAGAGCATTGTGGACTACGAGGGCATGCCATTCCTGTGAGGGGCTGCTTAGCACCCAATCACGAAGACTTCAGCTAGGTAGGCAGTTGTACCCTCCACCCGAGAGAGACACACCTTATGCCGTTTTCCATCTCTCTCTTTCTCTCTCTCCCTCCTCACACTATTTCCCATGATCTTTGCACTATATTGCCTTCTTCTAGCAATTCATTCCCTTTCGCAACACTTGCCTTAACAACAGATCTGCTTTGTTTTTCTTAACACCTGAAAAAGTTGTCATGCTACACATTTTTTCAATTGTTTTATACCATGTACCATACGATCAGTCATTTCAGATTATTTTAACACATCTTTTTTATGCCGTATAACGGCGATCTCTCATTAGGCAATCGCTAAGAATGTTGTTTAAACCTCCTTAAATTGTCTCATAATAGATTGTTTTATAATAACATGTGCATATCTTTGTGCCTTTTCAAGATTACATCTTTTTATCGCTCACCCAGGTATTTAACTATCTTCGCTCTGTCGATATTCATACTGATATTTCGTTGCATTTCATATGTTGCATTACTGTTTTATTCGCAAGTTTGGATATTAACTACTTTGCTATAATTTAATATTTTGAATACACAATAAGGCAATATTTCGATCTCTAATATTTAGTTAATAATTAAGAATGTAACTTTAAAAGCTGCCGAGTTTGTTCGATTTTGTGTGCTCATCAATAATAAAGAGATATTACCATGAGATATTGCGCCACAATTCAGCAGATTTGATAGAACGCAGAAATAAGGGAGGGGGATTATGTGTTATTCTAATTTTTCGTCTGTTTAGAGCCAGAATGAGAGACGGAAAAAAATTCGTGCAAAGGAAGGCATCGTTGTTCTCATGCCTTGTAAGTGAAAGGAGTAGAAGGGAGCGAGAGAGAGAGGGAAGATATATTTGTTTGACGTAACAGGGAAGGGTCCGAACGATGGTGAGGAAGTCCGTATTACGAGAGAGAGAATGCGTAGAGTAGAGAGACAGAATGCGAGAGTGAAGGTGATATCTGCCTCTGTTTCTCTCATCTCTATCGCTGCCTCCTTCACGTGCACACTCCGTCACTCTCGCTGCCCGATACTCTCCTTCGTGTTCGTACTCTCTCACTCTCTGACCTCCTCGCCTCTCCGAGCCCGCCTACGAAGCCATGGCTAGCAAACGATCGAGCGTCTCCCTCTCTTCCACCGCTCTTTCCGGCCCACCAAAGTGCCACGTTCCTTATTATATCAACTATACAATGTTATTCTTTCTTTTTCATTTCACATTTATCATTTTTATTCTGTTAGCTAATGGTAAGAAATTCAAGAAAACCTGCAATCTCTTGCCATTCATCCGAGGGGCTGGCATTTCATATGTACAATTGTATTTTAATTAAATGTTTGACAATCAAAACATATTTGACCATTCTCTCCAAAGCTATTTTTATTTGAAGGGAGAGAAAGAGTGAAAGAGAGAGAGAGAGAGAGAGAGAGAGAGAGAGAGAATCTCCAGAACGTCATGGCCTCATGGTTATTCCCTCGGCGCACGACTGCAAATAAACGACGAGCGTTTCTCGAGTTACCCTAGGTGATCCCAAAAAAGCGAAGCTAAACGCTAGTCAAGAACGATTCTTCTAGCTTCCTGCCACTGTTGCACGTTGCATAAAAGTGAGCGTACGTGTTCATAATACAAATATTGCAGCAATCAAACGCTATCGTCCAACTTATGACACGTGTCCTTCGCTTCGTGAAACCCTATGTTCGAGAAAAAAAAGCCTATGTTCGAATTTTATATGTACGTTGAATTTCATATTTTTTTCCCATGAAATAAATTTTTCTTACAATAATCATTAAATTTTTATCAGTTCATATAATTCATTTCTAAGAGTAAAGCGTGGCTCTTACAAGTGGATTCTATCTTCATCAGACAGACGAAAAATGCAATCAATCCTTGTGAGCAGTCCGTGTCTTCTCTGTCCAATTGCCAGGCCAGTGACAATCGATAGCTGTGCTGTACGACAGCTAGAAGTAAGAGTGAATGATTATTCCACATCTATCGGTCTCTCTCTCTCTCTCTCTCTCTCTCTCTTTACCACTCTCTCTCTCACTCTCTCCTCACTATCTCTCTCTCTCTCACTCTTCCGCTCTCTTTATGTATTTCCCTGACTCGCTATATTTCGCTCTGTTTCCAATTCGTATCTTCCAACTGAAACTGAAATTCAACTCTTCCAAATGTTTGCCCCTTGCAGGCGAAGCAGCTAAAAAAGGCAAGCATTCTATTGTTTAATTTCTTCTTCTTCGATTACATTCATCATCTCTAGGCCTAGGAATGTACAAGACGTTTCCGGTTCATTTGTCACGCAGTAAGAACAAGCGGAACATAATACCAATTTCTCGCTTTTTTAATTTCTCGCATCCTGTTGTGTTAAAGATGATACATTTACATAAATAAATTATGATGATTAGATTATATTTGTAATGTCGGTGCAGTAAAAACAAACACGATATAATTTTCAGCTCCCTCCTATTCTTGACAATTAATTTTGACCGTGGATGAACATACATATTATAAAATATCGTGAGATATTATTGTAAATAAGAAGATGCTTAAATTAATATTGATAAGATTGTAGAGCCTTTCTTCCAGCACGACCTCCTCTCTTCTCACCACACACAAGCTGACAGTGCGTCCCAGACGGTAGAATGAGTCAAGGTTACATGCAATTCTTTTAGTTCTTTTCTGTATAAATATAAGTATATGTACATATATGAATATGTATTATAAATATCAACAATCATATTGCATCCCATACCGGAGGAGAATCTCTTCTCCTTTCTGCGCAGAACGGGAAGAGGCAGTGGTCACGGCCCTCTCGGATGCACTCGACCAAGCATGCGCTATCTCCTCCACCGATGAAGGCATCTCTTCGGCCAAGGAAGAGACCACCACCGCCACCACATCAACAGGAACAGGCAATAGTCAGGGAATTTTTTTATTTTAAAAGTATTTTAAATGCAAATAATAGTTTCCATTTTACTCCCTTGCCCCTCTCTCCCTCCCTCTCTCCCTCTCACTACTTCATTTCTCTCTTCTCTCTTTCTCTCTCTCGATCCCTCTCCTTTTCCCCAACTCTCTCCTTTCCTTCAGTATCACGCGGAGTGTCGCCCGCCGTATCGGTTAAAAACAGCACGTCCGCCTCGACGGGATCGGTTGTCGGGCCACCAATGCGCAAGAGGGATCGACCGGTGAGAAAGGGAGAGAGAGAGAGAGAGAGAGAGAGAGAGAGAGAGAGAGCGTGAGGCTAAAAGAAGGAAATGGAGAGATAGAGACGATTTTGAACTAGACAAAAAGAAAGAGAGAGAAAGAAAAAAAAATCCATAAATAAGTTAGAAGACTTCAGCATGAATTCCTCGAGCTCGCCAAGCGACCTGGATACTGTAGGCCGGGCTCGGATCTCACTGTACTGGTGAGCTATCGAATTATATTATTTACCTTGCATTACTAAATTCTTCCTTTCTTCCTTTCGTTCTCTTTATTTTTTGTTGTTGATTAGTCATTTTCTTTACATTCTCACTCTCATTCTCTTTCTCGATCACTCTTTGTCTCCGGGTCTCTCTCTCCCTATCCCTCTCCCTATGTCTCCGTCTCTCTCTCCCTATCCCTCTGCCTCTCTCTCCCTATCTCTCCATCTCTCTCTCCCTATCTCTCTCCCTATGTCTCCGTCTCTCTCTCCCTATCCCTCTGCCTCTTTCTCCCTATCTCTCCATCTCTCTCTCCCTATCTCTCTCCCTATCTCTCCGCTTCTCTCTCTCCCTATCCCTCTGTCTCTCTCTCTCCATCTCCCTCTCTCTCTCTTGTAGACCAACCACTTCCGCCTGAATACGCCGCCGACGATGCAAGCGTACCACTACAACATTGAGATGTTCCGGATCGTTAAAAATACCAAGCAAGAGATTACGAAGCGGTGAGCAGAAATGGAAAAAAAGAGATGACAATTACAACCTATTCTTCGTCGAAAGAACATACATATGTAGTTAATAATCCATTTTATATTTCTATTTTAAAAAATAAATGTTTTTAGTGAAGTGTGCGCGCCACTCTTCTGGCAGTTCTTCCTACAGGACAACGGCCGCTACTTCCCGCCCAAGGAGCTCATGGTCTACAACGACGTCAACACTCTCTACACACTGTCAGTCTGAACCTTTCACTCTGAACATTTACTTATTTATGGTTACGAAAGTATTTTAGTGATTGTTATTTTTTTTATTTTCTGGGATTTTTTTCTTCTGTACATATTACATATATGTACATGTTTACGTTCTTTCGTATATAATTCGACATGATATTTGATGGTAATCCTAATTGAAGGGAGAAGCTGCGGCATCCGGAGTTCGCTCGCGGCGCCACGGCGATCATCCCGCTCGAGGTGAAACGTCGCTCGCCGCCTCCGGTTGGGCGCGGCGGAGGGCGCGGCGGCGGGCGTGGCGGCCCGGCCAGGGTATGTTTGCAGATTTCTTTCGACGCTTCTTGCAAAATGTTCATAACGGCCTATGTACATACATATATCGATATTCGCTTGTGCTTATTTGTGTGAACCCATATTCCTTTGCGCTTCCTACTTTTTGCACGATATCACCTTGCAATTTGCACTCCTTCAAGACAAACTTCGCTTTCTTTCTTTGTTTCCTCGAAATTCTTCTCTACATTTCTTCCTTTCCGACTTCTGTCATCTCACCAACGTATACCCCATCTCTATCTCTGTCTGTCTTTCTATCTCTCTCTCTCTCTCTCTCTCTCTCTCTCTCTTTCTATCTCTCTCTTTCTCTCTCTCTCTCTCTCTCTCTCTCTCTCTAGCCGCCTGCCCCGATCGAGATGCACATCAAGCCAGCCTCGATGCACGTGGCCTTCAACGTGATCACGGACAACATCGAGCAGCAGTCCTTCCTTCGCGAGCTGATCGACCTCGTGCTCACTCAGAAGCATCGATGCACTCTCAGGTTTCCACTCTTGTTACAAGCCCCAAAATGACCGGTCCTCTCAGCTTTGTGTCACCCAAACTATTATTTAATGAAATATCAAAAATCTAGAGATAATATACGAAACAGAAGATGACTTCTTCTTTAGCCCGACTTACACTTCATTCGTAACACGCGGCCGCTGCCTCTTCAAGGTGCCCACGAAAGAGGAGGACGGCCTGGTCTGTATGACTTCTTAATAAATTTTCTTTTATTTACATTTATTTTATTGTAAAAAATCGATTAATATTTTGTGGATTCTCTAACAGAGTGCATACCGTCCCATGTCTTCAGTTCTCACACGACATCGGTTGTGGCCAACAGATCTGGCACGGCCTCCACGGCGCGATCAAGCCGGACTGCCCGCAGCAGCTGCTCTACAATGTCAACCGTCAGTCCGCTCTGTTTCTCTCTCCCTATCCGTATCCCTCTCCCTCTCTCTTTCTTTATCTCTTAGAGTCTCTCTCTCCTTCTGATTCTCTCTGTGTTTCTATCGGTCTCCCTGTTTATTTAATTTTTTGCATTTTAATTTATTTATTTTTATCGTCACTATGTTAAGCATCCGATTCCGCGTACTACAAGATGAATATGCAAGTAGCGATGTTCTACGCCGAGATTGTCCAGGGCTACTACATGGGCCGGGAACTCAGCCGGGCGGTACGGTACCAATAATATTTTGATGGAAAAAGAGAACTCGCTGAAATGAAACGTACTCTTCCAGACACTCAGAAACATCGCGATGAAGAAAGCAGACATTGACAGACTGCTGAAGGTGATTAAAGGTCGGCATTCCACCTTTTTCTTTCTCTCTATCTTTCTTCATTCGATTTTGCTTCTTCACTCCAGTCCTAATTCTTTTTATTTTCTTCTCTTCTCTAAGACTCTCTCTCTCTCTCTCTGTCTCACCTTTCATCTCTCTATCTCTACTCACTTCTATCTTTCCACTCTCTACGTTCTCTCCTATTCAGGCACAAAGATCGAGATTCGCCATCCGGAACGTGGCAAGCTAGTGAAGAAGTGTACGGGCATCTCATTTTATCCGGCTTGCAAGGATTTCTTCGATGTGAGTTTTTTAAACGTTGTTTTTATTTATAATTCTTATAAATTCGCTGTTTAAGAAACCTCCCCACTCATTGTCAGACTAACTTTTGTTGCCCTCCAGTGCAATGGCCATCGCATGTCCGTGGAAGAATACTGGTACCAGCGATATGAAGTCGAGCTGGAAGCGCCTGGCCTGCCCTGCTTGCTTGTCAGTCCTTCGAAGAAACATAGAGTTTTACTGCTTAATGCAGGTATGACAAATTGGTTTCAGTTTGGCGAGAAGCCAAAGCAAGTCAGCTATCCCATGGAGTTCTGCTACACGATGGACGAGCCGATGAAGTACAAGGGAAAGCTGAGCGAGCGACAGCTTGCAGCCATGCTCCGGGTATGACAAAGCCGCGTTACTTTTACATTTTAAAATTCAGAGTTCTGTTTGTTTGATTTACTGCTTTGTAAGATGTTTTTTTATTCCCCCCCCCCTACCTATCACAGAACATATACCCGAAGTTTTGTTTTAGGCAGGTCAGCGGAATCCGATGCAGCAGAAGGCGCTAATCGAAAGGCTCACTGCCCCCGGCGGGGCGCATCTTCCATCTCAAGATGAGGTTTATTACAGCAGTAAATATGTATTTACTTAAGTCCACATGATTACTCTCCACGACAACTTTCATCTCCACTTTTCTAGTGGCAAGAAGCTTTCGGCATCTCGGTCGAGCGAACTTTCCTTGAGGTCGAGGCCAAGTATCTTCCTCGGCCAAAACTTTCTTTCGTTAGTCTTCTTTCTCTCCATTCATTCCCACTCAGCCATACTTCCCCCTTTCTGCTTCTCTTTCTCTCTCTCTCTCGCTCTCTCTCTCTCTCGCTCTCTCTTTCTCTCTCGCTCTCTCTCTCTCTCTCGCTCTCTCTTTCTCTCTCGCTCTCTCTCTCTCTCTCGCTCTCTCTTTCTCTCTCTTCTCTCTTCAGAAGCACGTCCAAACAGAAGACGCAATCATTGGCGATGTTCTCGAGATGAACGAAGCGGCCGATGCGTACACGGTCACCGACAAGATTCAGGTGGGCGGAGGCTAATCGTAAATCCTTTCTCTCCCTGTATCTCTACCTCTCCTTGTATCTCTTTCTCTCCCTCTCTCTTTCCTTTTCTCTCCTGTCCCTCTATCTCTCTGAGTCTCTCTGTGAGAGGGAAAGATAGTGAGAGATAGTGAGAGAGAGATGGAAAGAGAAGAAAAACTGATTCAGAATGCCCAAGTACCTCGCAAGGTTCTCCGAACGCCGCACGCGGTTCTTCCATTCGTGTACTTCGCTTCAACTTGCGAGTGAGTTTCATTTCTTGCGCTTCAAAATGTCACTGAGTGAAAAGTGCGCTGAGAAGTGGAGCAGGTTTATATATGTATGAAAATTAACAAATAATTCATAATAAAAAAAATCTTATACCCATTATTTCTAGTCGAATTCCTTTTGCAGCACGAACAAAGATGCCGCGCGTGCGGAAAACCTCTGCGAGATCCTCAAAAATTTCGGCCTCGAGGTCGGCACTGCCGACCTGTACCGTTGGCCCCACTTCCGAGAGGGATGGGATATCCAGGACATGAAGAAATACATCCTCAAGGCTATCACTGACGTTAGTTGAGAGAGACAGAGAGAGAGAGAAAGAGAGACAGCGTGAAGCGAGTGAGAGAGGTTTTTGAATGGTTGACATAGCTTTGAACAGACTGAACAGATTAATTAATGTTCAGTAAACACCTTTAAATTCTAGGCCAAGGAAACCGAGGAGAACGTGCTGGGAAAGCCGGTGATCCCTCTGATTGTCTGGATTATGGAGCACAAGAACAAGGAGATGTACAGTTCGTTCAAGCCCTCAGTTATACAACAACAGCAACAAGAAAAAAAACACACAATATTTTTATTTTTTAATAAATATGTAATGGATTCATCGTTTACCTTTTAAATTTGCGTTGAGTGAATGAGAAATAGTGGATAATCAACATTAGGTGACATCAAGCGAATGTGCGACGTGGAATACGGCGTTGCGTCCCAGTGCATTCTTCGGTCTGTATTTTTTTTTTTTGAATTTTTATTTATTAAAAAAACTTAAATTAATATTTCAATCTATTCTTTCTTTTCTCCTCACAAACGAAATATTTTGATAACATTCATACATATTATTAGCAAGTCAGTCTCATCCTTTTTGAAGGGCGACTTTCGACAAGATGGAGGCGTCCCCACACGGGCCGACCTCCTTCAACAACTCCACAACAAATAATATCATCCTCAAGATTGTCGGCAAACTCGGCAGTCATCTCTACAAGATCGACCGCACCTACCACAAGAAGTGCTTTCATATTTATTATTAGCAAGCATTTTTTCATTTTAGGAGAATACATACATGTGCATGCTTACAATATATTAAATTGCCATCTCAATGTCTCTTCAGCTGGGCCCAAGTCACCGATCCGAAAGATCCGACGCTCTTCATCGCAATCGACGTCTCGCATCCTGGCGCCGAAGAACGCGCATTTAAGGTGCATTCCCTTCTAAATACGGATTACTATATGCTTTCGAAATATTTCCTGGATAAGTGGTCATACGATAGATATCCGTGCTGTACACGCAAACTTTCAAATTCCGTGAAGGCAAATCGCGCCGAGAACCGCAAGAAGGCTGGCGAAGGTTACTCATACGCAGATACGCCTCGTTCAGTCATGGCTCTCGTCGGCAACACCGACTTTGACGCGATGCGGTAAGTGGTGGACGGGTGGGCGTGGCTTACACACGAATGGGCGGAGCTTAAGTGAGGGCCATAAAGACTGCATACAATCTTAGCTACGGTTGCTCGGTGCGTGTGCAGCGCGTCTCTCAAGAACAAGTGATGTGGATGGTGGAGCCGATGAAGGAGCGCATCAATGCGTTCCATGAGGTTTGAAAGAGAAAAGTGCGGGAATATTTAAATATGTAACTTATGAAATGGTATATATTTTTTAAATTTATAATGACACAATTTCAGGAGACTGGGAAGTATCCGAACCACTTGGTGGTGTACCGAGACGGCGTCTCCGACACTGACTTCAAGTCTACTCTCTACAACGAGACGCAGGCCATCGAGCAAGCACTTTTTGAGGTCGGTTATTAAAGATTAAATTCAATTTATTAAATGTTTTTCAAAATAGCGCTCTTTTTTCTTCCTTTATATACATATGTTCTGTAGCAACATGAGAGCGAAAGAATTAAGATCGGCGGCGAAGACATGAAGACAAACGTGACGATCACTTACATCGTTGCCCAGAAGAGGCATCACACTCGTTTCTTCCCCGTAGACCCGAACAACAGGAAGGTCGTTTGCAAGACGTTAGTCTTTTCTAATGCTTCGCAATTTTATTTCTTCGCAATTTTTGAAGTTTATGATGTTTTTTCTTCTAGGAATTAATATTAATATTTCCCCGTTGAGTGGCAACCTGGAGCCGGGCCTTCTGGTCGAGAAGACCGTGACTTCACGTACGCGTTTCGACTTCTTCATCCAGTCACATTACGGTATCGTTGTCCCTTTCAATTACAGTTTCTAGTTATCCTCATTTAGAGTTCATTTCTGACAAATGTCATTTTTGGTGCAATTCAGGCTCTCTTGGAACTGCCCGACCAACTCACTACACTGTGCTCAGAAATGATTGGAACACCTCTTGTTCTTTCTGGCAGGTATGGTCACGTTTGCCGTCTTTCTTTTTGTTTCTTTCGCTCTATCTTTCTATCTCCTTTTCACCTCTCTCTCTCTCTCCAGACAGTGATCTTCTGCCACTCCTTCGGCTACATCCGCACGAACCGCCCGATCTCGCTGCCTGCGCCCCTCGCCTACGCCCACCTCGCGGCCAAGAAGGGCAAAGTGCACTACGACAACTTTGCAGAGTCAGATTTACTATAATCTTTTTACCTGCCAATTTCCCTTCTTTTCACCAGGAAAATGCAAAGGCGCACTAAAAAGGGGAAATTGAAACAGCGTATGAATTATAATTATTGCAGACATCCAACCGAAGACTACATCCGCTGCAAGGAGGAAATTTGCAAGGATGATATGGAGAAGAAGGCTGTCACCGTCCATCAGACACTCACTCGCTTCGGCGGAATGACTTTCGTCTAGAGAGAGAGAGAGAGAGAGAGAGAGAGAGAGAGAGAGACAGACAGAGAGAGACAGAGAGAGACAGAGAGGGAGGGATGTCTCAAACAGTTTCTGGTCAGACAAGCCGATCAATTAGTTTGGTTAATAGAAATGCTAAACACGTTTATGGCTAACTCATTCTTATCGTAAGATCTCGATTATGTTTAAAGGCAAGTCAAAGATTTATCCTGTTTCTCTTGAATGCTAACGCATTTATTTGTACATTTTGCTCGATTGTCTTGAAATTTTCTTATCTAATTCCTTTCTTCGAAACTGACTGCAAATACAGACAGTACTGGCCAAAACGTTATTTCTCGCTCAGGTATATTACATGGATCAATGAAACCAATATTTATCTACTTGAAGACTGCTGGTATAAAGAGCCAACTCTAGAAATTTCATAAACTTTTTTCATCCTCGAAAAAAATAGGCAGGAAAAACTAAAATACGATAACATCTTGGCCAGCACTGTTCACTGTTTCAAAATAAAATCTTGTGGTTAAAAGTTTTCTCAGACCTCTATCTCAGCTAAGCCCTATTCCAATTTCTTTTAAGCGAATGCTTATTTTTCTCTGCTTTATTAATTTTTAGAGCGATGCAACTTCTCAAGGAGTTCTCAGTTTCACTTCCATTGTATTCAAGTCGTTTTTTTTAAACAGATTACTCTTTTCCCCATCAACCAATCTGCAGTCAACGTTGTCAATGAATTTGTGTTCGTGATATGAAGCCTTACTTTTTAGTCACTTAATACTGTTCCGTTTTGTGTCACAATTCTTTTAAAATCGCAATAAAGTTTTTTTTAAATTATATTTCTTCTAACACCAAAATGAAGATTTGAATATTTAAAGAATGAAAAGTTCTTGGCCGAAAACAGAGTTCACTGCTAACCAAAATGAAGATTATAATATGGATATTCCGAATTACCCAAGTCGAAAACACAGTTCATTCCTACTCGTTTCCTACTGCGCGCGTGATCGCCTCTTTTCGTCGCTTTCCACTCGCCTTCTTTTCGCCGTCGAAATCATTCGACTTCTTGACTGACCATGCTACTTCCTCTTCCCATCGTCATCGCCTTCTCTTCTTCTCTTTCTTCCTCACACTCTGCTTCGCTTTCCTCGCCCTCTCCTCGCATTGGCACTGAAGAGCTTCCAGTCGTCGAAAAGGAAGACGGCGGCAGCACCGAAAAACATTCTATGGCTAGTTATTTCCCAAATGGAAATTACATATATACCTATATCGAAGATTAATATTAAAAGATTAAGTATAGAAAGAGAAGCTATCAGCTCCGAAAATGACCCTCTCTTAATTGTTTTATCCAGATCTAAGGTGAAGTGATGTAGCTGACAAATTAAAATTCTACATATATATGTACATACATATATTGAGAAGAGAACCAAAAATTCGAGCAAAAATTTCTTTGTAAAAATTTGCAAAAATTCAAAATTTCGAAAAAATAATGTTTCGAGCTTAAGATTTTTTACACTGCAAAGCCCTTCGTGCACGTGAAATGCCTCACGAACATTGTCAACATCACGGAGATCGAGCCCATGTAAGGAAGAAAAGAAAATTTCGAACTCTTTTAAAAATAGTTGGGCGAATATTTGAAGAGTACTACTTAATATCTCTTTAATGGAATGAATGAGTGAATTGAGTCCGCACTACAAGAAGCTGAATCTTCAATACGTGTGCTGGTCGGGCGCCCGCCTTCTCCCGAATGGCTCTTGGCTCCTCACGCAAAGGCCGCTCGCAATCAGCCGAACCAAGGCCACGGCCTTAAAGTTCAACCTTTTCAGCGCACTCTTTTATTATTACAAAAAGATTGCATACAAGTTTTATTCACATTTATTGGATCACAAGCGTGAGGGAGCATTTGTGTAGGAGAGAGAGATGAATCAGAGAAACTCAAATCGATCACGATTCAGTTTTCTAATTTCAGTTGTTGTAATCTCTTCAGGTGGACAAGGAGGCCGACAACGTTCGCCTTTGCACGAGTACGCGCTTCGAGCGAGTCTGCGTTTACAAAGACTGCAATGTCCCCTTGAGTGTGGACGATGCCGACTTCGTGGTCTGCCTCCCTCACCCCCTCCCCCCTCTCGCTCTCTCTCTCTCTTTTTCTCTTCAGGAATGCTACTCTAACATCTCTCTGCGCCATAACTCGACCCTCCCTGCTCTCTCGCCCGCAGTCCTTCTCTCCTCTCCCCGCTCTGCTCCTCCTGCCACTCCTCGCCTTCTCGACTCCCTCGATAAGCTCTTCTTCAACGCCGACATCGACGGCCCGAATCTCTTCCTCGACTGCTACGGCAGCAGCTCCGCGGATCCGCTGGATGACGAACTATAGTTTGTCTCTAGAAAAATCGCAATAAATAAAAAAATGTTGGATTAAAAACTACTAAAATTACAGCAATCTACTAGATTTGATAAAAAAAAAGCTCATGAATAATTGCAGCGCTGGCGAGGAGATGCGCACTCGCGCGTGCCTCGTGAGTGCAAAGCTAGCAAAGACTGTAAAAGATATGAATGAACTGGAGGAGTGGATCTTCGAGCAGAAGGCAGCCACCCTCACGCTCACGGAGATGCGAGACATGAGTGTTTGATAATCTTCTTCTTTAAAGGAGGGCGATCACCAATTATGTGATATTTCAAATTGCCGCTGCCCTTCGCACTCTCATTCGCGCGTGCTATTTTCATGCAGCGGGTTTGTGCGACCTGCGAAATAGCACGCGAGAATGAGAGTGAGGAATCACAGGGCAGACGCGGCAATTTGAACCTGCATTAACTATTTTTCGGTGATCGCCCTCCTTTAAACACCTTTTTATCTCTCACTTGAAGTCTTACAATTAGGAGTTTGGGAAGTGAAAAATCAACGTACGACATATAATCTTGCCGACATATTTAATCACGTTAAAGCTTTCTCGATTCGAATAAAAATTATTTGAAGAAATTATTAGCTTGTTCTGCAGTACTCAAAGGAACAGCTTACCATTTGCAACATGACTTCATGGCGCCGCTACTGCTTTACGCCTATGTGCAATAAAGAGGAGAAAGAAGAAGACGCCGACTTTGTGGTGAGGAGAGAGAAAGGTAGAAGACGGGAAGGAGCGAAGGAGAGAGCCAGAGGATGAGATTCAGAGATCGAGAAATAGAATGAAAGTGAGAGAGAAGCAAGTTTGCAAGAGAAATATGGAAGAAGCGAATGCAGAAGGAGACTGCGAATCCTTTGCAGGAGTGCATGAAGCACCGAACGAACCTAGCAGAAGGCAAAGTGGTGGGCTTCGCGGTCAGACATGTCTTTTTTCCTTTTCTGTTCCTAATTAAGCACTATAATACGAAAACAGGTTAACCAATCAACTACATATAACACATTGTATGTCATAATAAAATTGTCACGACTGGCTATTTCCCCAGTTCCAGCTCTCGGGGAAGTCGCCAAAGAAGGACGCAGGAACTACATCTTCTGCCGACTCGGGCATCACCTCGTTCTTTGCTTTCTCGGCCACGCTTCTCCTGTCGGCTGCCATGTTAAAGATCTTCGTGAGACGGGACAATGTTCAATATTTGTTTGAAGATATCTGCAGTGTTCAAACTGAAATATTGTGATATTCTTAGTTGTGACGCCGAATTCTTTGGCCGATGAGAAGAGGGGACCTCTTCATGACCCTTTCATTGACCACGAATACTTACTCAGCCAATAGAAGAGACCTCTTCATGACCCTTTCATTGACCACGAATACTAACTCAGCCAATAGAAGAGACCTCTTCATGACCCTTTCATTGACCACGAATACTAACTCCACTAACCAACCGCATCACTCATCTGCAATTTTGCAATAAAACCATCACCCTCATCTGTAAATATTTTGGATGCACATTTTAAGCAAAACTTTCAAAGTTGAAAATTTGAAGTTTTGAAAAAGTTTTGCATATCTGATATGAAGAAAGTTCAGCAGGTGTTATCATTTACTAATAAATGAGTAATAATGATTTTAATATGTTCGCAGAACATCATTGAACTTATTCAGATGGCTACATACATATGCTAACTAACAAGCAACTGAATTTCTCAAATATCAAAGAAAATAAATTATTTTGTTCAGTACGCCTGAATGTGCAACCTAAGTAGGTGATTTTGAGTGATTGATTTTTTTTTCTCATTTGTATACCAATGAAACTAATAATCTACTACTGGAAGTCTGACAATATAAATAAGCAATAACTCTGAAGATTTCACAAACTTTGCAAATTCTGTGTACTTTTATAAAGTGCAATTAAAAAGGGAGTAGTCGTCTCCGTCGTCTTTAATGCAACTTTTTCACAAAAAACTTTTCCAATTGAAAATTATTTGCTATTATGAAATTTTCCAACGAAAATCTCTATTATTCTTACTCGAAATTTGATCGAAGCTCCGCCCACCCGTCTCTTGCCAATAACTGAGAAATGCAATTTAGATTTCAAAATGTTTAATTTTTCTTACCATTATTTACTGGAAAAGGAGTCTTTCAAATTGAAACAGCGATTCATTATATAAAAAAGATTAGGAAAATCTGCTGGAAGCCCTCCCGTCCTCACGTAATGAAGACGAATTGCAGCTCGCCGTGGTCATTTCGCTGGCTTCCGTGCTCTTCTTGGCGGTGACATGTGGCAAGGGACACAAGAAGGGGAAGGCACGAGGGAGGCCACCGCGTACCCCGAGCAAGTCGAGGGATGTCACTCCAGGGACTTCTAAGCACTCTAGCATCTCCAAAACATCGACCTCTAGGCACAGGAAGAAGCGAAGTCAGAACAGGCGCAATTGAATAATTAGCAAGCAAGAAGACATATTGTAACTTCCAGAGGTCTCGAAACGTCGGAAGGTTAAGCCACGCAGAGGCAGCAAAGCGGGCGCACACGTGAAGTCCAAGTCCTCCGAGGTTGGCGCTGAGGCCGGTTTCACGCGCAAGAGTCCGACAGGTATGGAATATCGATTGATTTCGAATTCCAATCGATTGCTATGAATTGATTTCGTGCACACCACTCGACAGGTGCATAAGACGTGTAAATTAGAAGTGCATTTGACATGCGACCGCTCGCAATAATGCAAATCACAAAGGGAAAATTATTTCGAACAAAAAAACTACATATGCTAATTGACTATAACTACAATTACTCAAATACGAAATTGATAATTATATAATATTATTTAAAATAATAATGAAATTATTCACAGGCCAGCTTCGTCGTTTGATCACAGTGAACAAGCCGAGTTCCTACTGCAGGATGTTCGCGTACAGAACGGCGAATCCGTCAGGAGAATCTCGATTATTTGTTATAGTATGATAGGCAGTTATTGACCGGGCTAGATTGGGAAGAAGAAGAAACGTGCGTAAGGGAAGATGAGATTTCTGTTGCTGCAGGAAGCACTTCGCGCAGACCTCCAGATGGGAGTTCGTGCAGATGCCATAGGTCTGGTGTTTCTTGCACTCTTTGGCTCTCGAATGGAATCTTGGACATCTCCCATGGATTCCTTCCGCTTATCAATGCCGACAACTTCCTCTGCATTCACAGGCTGAGAAGGGTGGGAACGACACGAGCTGCTTGCTCTTCCTTCGCGAAGTGGTCAAGAAAACCAAGAGACGCATCATCCTTCTCTCCAAGGAATTATATTAATTGACTACAACTTAATTCAAAAAAATATATTGAGGAAGTCGATCGTCTCTTCGCGATCGTCGAAGTGTGGCGAATTCACCTTGCATTGTCTGGTTGGATCAGTTGCCGCACCCTTCCTTTGTGGTCGAATGGGTTGTGGGAAAGATTGAGACGCGAAACATCCCAGTTCTTTCCCCCCTCAGGACACAGCCTCTATCACGGACACGTCGGCGCTGTCCGCTCAGCGAATCAACATTCACGTATTCGGGCAAGAAATGCGGAGTGCAGATCTTCAACTACGCGCACTTCGTCAACTTATACAAAGAGGACAGCTACACGCCCACTCGAGCGGATCTGATTGGCCACGCCCACTCGTCCATGGCTACTTCCAATTTTGCCTGCTGATTGACACATAATTTCTTCTCGTCGATTACATTGTTCTAGACTAACCATAAACTCGCGTAGCAAGTTAAAGGAGGTCAAAACTGAACTGTAATTTATTCTAGAACACATGCTCTCTCACTCTTGTTTTAGGCAAAGGTCGCGGAATTGAAGAATGCGAATTTGGCTCCTTTAAGCACACGTTCCTTGAGATCTTTCTGGCCGAGTTGCTGAGTGAGATGTTGATGCCGGAGAAGAGGTCGGCGCTGGTCGTGGCCGACTCGGAGGCCGACGTGGCTCGTCTCGCCTTCTGCCTCATGGTCCTCTTCCGCTGTCTCATCGGCCACGAGTCACTCATGCTACGACAGAAGTTTCTGGTGAGATGACTGTCCGTAGTTTGTTTAGATACTTCAAGCAGAAGAATGGGCTTCTTATCTTTTCAGCAACATGCCCTCGATCGAACCATCCAGATCTCCAACGGCAAGTTCCGGATATCGGTGAGTATTTGAAAACAGTTATGTTTATATGAAATAATCCATTTTATTTAAATTGCAGGACTTCCAAGATTCCCTCCGCTCGTTGCTCGATTGCTGCTGCTTCAAGGAGAAGCTGATGCAGGCGAGGAACGGGTACATCGCCAGCAAGAAGGTCTCCAAGAAGCGAGACATCGTCAAGAAGTGGAAGGCCAAGCTTGCAGCGCACAAGTACATATGGACTTATCTCTCACTCTCTCTCTCTCTCTGTCTCTCTTTCTCTCTCTTTCTCTCTGCCTCAAACTCTCCGTATCACTTATGAAAGAGCAATTTCAGCTGCATAGTGTGCGCCAATGAGGAGGCGGTGGCCCCCAAACCGCCGCTCTCGAAGTCCAAGGTGGTCCACCGCTGACGTCAAGGAGTCTAGTGTCGTCCTTCCCCTTTTGACCTTTCAGATACCCCAGCTGCCACTCTGTTCAATTGGCTATAAATGGTACTGAAAAATGAGATGTAATTAGAGACAGCTCATGATTTTTTCAAGTAGAAAATAATGTAAACGAATGCTGTATTTTGGGGTTTTCAGTGAAAAAAAAATGCAAAAAAAAAAAACTTCCACGAATAATTAACAATTCACAACGGTCTATAAATATGCAAAGGCAGAAATTAAGGAAATTAAAATATGATGAGATGAAGTTTTGTTTAGGTGCATCGTAATCGCACAGGGGTCACACCTGTCCAAAAGTTGCCATATAAAGTGTGAATCAGGTGAACGGGTGAATATCCCTAATGGCATTTTTCTAGTCCACCTTTAACAATTTACAACCGTTCGAAAACAACACTTTCAAAGCACACCACGTAGCAAATTTAGTATGGCTCGTGTATCACACGGGTCCTAAAAACGGTAATTTTCTTCTGTGTCACAAAGAGGTGGTCCTGAGCGGAAAACTCATGACTTGTAGCGTCGGTGCAGTATCTTATATTTGGTGAACTTAAAATCTTGCAAATTTTTATATGGGGTGTGATCGTTGTGTAATCGTTAGGTTGTGCCAAGTGTAGTACTCAAATTGTGTTCCGATGTTCAAGATGTTCGTAAGCATTAATTGTCGTAGTTAGGAAATCCTCGTTCAAATCATCATTTTTATTTTCTTCATGATTTCACTTCTTATATTCGATGTTGTTTGTTACTTCTTTTGAACGCTTTGGCCCGGATATCACAGCTAATGGCCTTACAACAATCGCTCAACGTTTGATCGTCACGCGATTGTTCGCCTCGGCTTGTTTGGCATTTTGTATTTTTCTAAATTTAACATGAATGCCTCTAAAAGTAGCTTCTTTTGTTTTGCCGTTAGAAAGGTAGCGAAATGTGTTTTTATTCTTGCTGCAGAGTAATGATGAGGGGGGGATGATGATGATGATGATGATGTGGGTTCGCTTTCCCATCCACCGTGATTCTGTTCCAGATCTTTGTTTATGATGATATATCTAGTATGATTGCTGCTGTAAAATAAGTTTGATTGCCGTTCCTTACTTAAAGGAGCAACTAGCGAGATCGCGTGAGAGGAATAGCCATGTCGAACATGCACTTCCTCGTGGGTATTTCCACGAACGACTACGTCATCCTCGCTTCCGACAAGACTTCCTTTGCGTATGGAGCGATTCGCGTCGCCGAGGGTCGGTATTTCTTTTCACTCATTTAAATGCCGTTTCTCTTCCATCGTTTTAGATTTAACATTATTCCATTTATTAGGGTTCAAATATTATTTACATTCTTTTTTTTTCTTTTTTTTTGCAGTTGTTGACACTCAATATTTATTTTACAATAACTGTTCCGCTTCACCTCGTTCTGAGTATGGACTCCGGTCACTAGATCGACGAAATTGATTCTGTGGATAAGTGTAGCCCAAGCTGCCGAGATTCCCTCTTAAATCCCATCAGTGCTGGATTTTAAGTGCATTTTAGAATAAAAAAATTCAATCAAGAGTACCGTAACTTTTTTAATGGTAAAGTAGCACAAGTTTCTTTCAATATGTGTTTCAATATCATTGGCTATCTATTTAATATCTCAAAACTAGATAAGTTTCACTGTTTACTCCCTGTTTCCTTGTCATCGCTTCCTTTTACAGACGATGACAAGGAGTTCGTGCTGGGCCAGCGGATGTCGATGCTGTGCACGGGAGAAGACGGCGATGTCTCGCAGTTCGGAGACTGGGCCCGCAGGAACATCCGTCTCTACTCCATCCGTAATGGTACGGAGAAGAGGGAGAGAAAAGAAAGAGTTGAAGACAGTTGGATCAGTGCATGGACGAAAGCAGAGCAGATATATCCGTTATTTTTGCCACGCAAATAATTGAATGAGAATGTCATCCAGTCATTCGAAATGAATGACTTGTTTAACTGCGAATTCTGACCAGCATAATTAGTATCATTAAGAACTGGGATTCTTCTGATGTTTCGTTGGAGAGTTTACCCTTTCCCATCCTGCTAGATTTCTCATGTAAATCGCTGTGTTGTTGAGGCTACGAGCTCGGACCGCGCTCTGCTCACCACTGGATTCGTCGTGGAATCGCCGATTCTCTACGCACCCGGGTACGGGTCATGGCTTCCCTTTTTTGCTATTTTAGCGGAAGCTCATTTTTACGCGGATGAAGAATTAAAAATTTCCTCGGATGATGAGTTTATTTCTCGCTCCTTTCTCTCAGGAGCACTACGTGGTGGACATCCTGATCGGCGGCTATGACCAGGCGGCCAAGAAGGCCTTCCTCGGCTCGGTCGACTACCTCGGCAACGGACTCGCCGACCAGCCCTATCTCTTCCGTGGATTCGGTGGCAGGTTCGCACTCCTGTTCTGCCTATTCTATGTTTCCCCTCGGTTTCTTAACTCATATCTGAACGTTACTTAAATAATCCTTTGCAGATTCTGTTACGCAATGCTGGACGCGTCCTACAGGCCGAACATGACTGAGCAGGAGGCACTCGAGGTGCTGAACAAGTGCCTCAAAGAGACGAAGAGACGGTTAGAGACAGAAAGGGAGAGAGAGAGAGAATGATGTTCTTGTGGTTATTACTTGCTGTGAAAGTAGTGAAAACGACCGATTCCTGGGATTCGGCTCTCATGTTAGAGTAGACCGAACTGTAGTAGAATAAAGAAAGATGCTAGGAAAATGACGAATAGCTTCTCGCGAACTGTGAAACTCCACAACCTCATTGACTTTGCACTTATACAGTATTAACAATATTTACTTTGCAAATTATCTGATGTGCGTTCCATGGAATGTTACTGCGCTAAATAGATTTCTCCTCATATGAATATGGGTGATTAACGTAGTATTTAAGATTCTTGGCCAATCTCGGTGACTACAACGTGGTTGTGATCAGCAAGGACGGCAGACGCTCTTTCTCGCAGACTGTCTAAGAAGTACGGCGATGGAGAGATTGTTACCGTATTTGTGATTTATGAATACTGTAATGGTAAGTTAAGTCTGTCATGGTTTCCTGATCCGCCGTTTCGGGGCATAAATTATTCTCATGTATTTGTCCGACATGAAAAACTGTTTGACTTTCTGCCGCCTGTTTATTACTATACATGGCTGGTAAATTATTGTATTGTTCTAGCAGTGTTCAGGGAATGTTACAGAAGACGACATTTGATTTTTACGGATGGAATACCTTGCAATATTCATGTGCCTTGCAGGCGTTTGCCATGAAAACATGCTTAGCGTTAGTGATGGTTTTATAGAATGATTAGAAATAGTGAGGGTTGTGATCATAAGAAGCGAGCGGTTTACTGTTGTTCTTCTGGCTGATGGGGATCGTGGGCTCAAGCTTTCAAGAGGTGTCAGGATACTGTAGCTTGAATACGGATGCACTTTATTAGACTGAATGGCAAGTCATAGGAATCGAGAAGATATGTATCTGATTAAAGAAGAAGAAATCACAAATCGAGAGGTTAAAAAGTCTGAACATCCAGAACAACCAATAATGCATGCTCACAGTGTATCCAGCATGAATGGGAGACATAGGCAGTGTGAAGGCAGGGTTATATTTAGAACTAAACGACAACTTGTTCACTCACAATCAGTAAAATTTTGCGAAGATGTTAATAATGTTTACATGGGCACAACATTATCAAGCGGAGGAAATCAACATGTTAACAAAGAACGAAGGAAACATGTGTGATGAAGATTTGTGGAACCAATCTGGAAAGGGGAAATCAAATATGGCGGTTGGAGGACGATTCCTATAGGATGTTGAGCGAGAGAATGCAGTTGTGATCGGTAGTTTTGGCGTGAAGTTCATATTTGAATACTTAATTTTCCCGCTCTTTGTGGATGGTGTAGAGCTCGCGGAAGAGGCGGCCGGCCACGAGATCTCCTGCATTCGCAGCAACCAGCCGGAGCACCAGGGCCTGGTCGGGGGAGAGCTGCACGAAGTCAGCGTAGACGTTCTGGAAGAGAGAGAGAGACAGAGAGTGAGAGAGAGAGGAGAAAGAGAGAGATAGCAAGAGAGAGAGAGACAGAGTAAGAGAGACCGACAGAGAGGGAAAGATAGAAAAGAGGGACGAAATGATGACAATGGGAGAGAGAGAGAAAGAGAAGCAACGAAGCTCCGATAATGGAAGAGACAGATAATACCATTCATGACTTGTTTTCTGGTCCCTTGGAGTTTTGAACTCCGACTAATTTGAACGTGCCACTGCAGCGATAAACGTTCATTTACAACTGACGATGTACGTTTACTCTCCACGAACATTGCATTCAGACTAGGTTTCCTATCTCTCACCTCCTTCCTTTGCTCTCAATCGTCTGTCGCTCTCACACCCTTTCTCTCTCTCTCTCTCTCTCTCTCTCTCTCTCTCTTTCTCTCTCTCTTTCTCACTCTGTCTACAGTTTCATAATTTGCAAAAGTCTCAAATAATAAAAACTCACGCTTTCCTTCGCGACTACTGTAGAGTCCTCTTCCTGAAATAAGATCATAAATGATGGTATTGGAATTGTGGGAAAAAATTCCATCCGTGTGGGATGATAATTTCTTCTCTTTCCTTTCCGTATCTGTCAGTTATGCTATTTGAAATTTCTCCTGGATGGCTGAAGAAGGGGAACGATATAGAGAGAGAGGGATGAAGAGGCAGAATGAGAGAGGGAGAGAGAGAGTGAGAGAGAGGGGAGAGAGGAGTAGGAAATTGAGAAAACTGATAAGAGCAATATAATTTAAAGTCGATAAGTGCCGTACGTGTGCAAACAATACAAAGATATGTTCCTATTTTCTGTCTTTATCTCTCTCTCTCTCTCTCTCTCTCTTTCTCTCTCTTCTTCTTCTTCTCTCTCTCTTTCTCTTTCTCTCTCTCTCTCTCTCTCTCTCTCTCTCTCTTTCTCTCTCTCCTCTGTTCCGTTACATCGGGAGTAAAAGCTAGCGTCTTCTGGCGAACAATTCCTATTATTTGCAGTGAAGAAAGCTGATAAAGAATCGCTCTAAATGTTGACAGTTGAAAGAGAGCAGCGGCACTTATTGAGAATGGAAGCTGGAGTGTATGCACACGCATTTGTGCAGAAGCCAGCTACAGAATTGTAAGCACAAAGTCATTTGGAGATGGTAGATAAATATGGAAGGCATAGTTTAAGACGTCATTTTGTACCTCAATAGAATGGCTTCATGGAATGTCATAACCGGCATATCAAAGGTAATTATTAAAGTAATCAAAGTAATAATTAAAAAAAAGATAGACAAAGGAGAAACCTCGTAAGTATGTATATACATATGTACTACATATGTACATACTTACGAGGCTTCCTCACACTCTCTATTTCACTCGCGGTCATCCTCATCGGTTCTTTTGCTCATTATCCCTCTCTCGCTTTCTTCTCTCCTTCTTTCTCTTTTCATCTCTCTCTCTCTCTCTCTCTCTCTCTCGCTGTCTTCCCTTTTTCTTTCTCTCTTCATCTCTCTCTCCCACCTGTTCATCATAGAGTGGCTTCTTGAGTGGCTCCAGCTCGAAGTCGCTGCTGCCTGGCTGCTGGAGTCTCGGTGCAGGATGGCGTGGTTGACGAGAGGCCGGGTCCACGATGCCCTGGAGAAGAAAGCCGATGAGTATATTCTTCTGGCGAAGTGGCTCTCTACATTTACTTTATTATTATTATTTTTGGGATGAAAAAAGGGAATCTTTTCTTACGGTAGGCAAAATGAAAAGGAACCGGACTCTGTAAGAAGAAGAATATGAGGAAGAGAAGAATGAATGCTGACTTGCGACTTGAGCATGCGGACGGCGAAGTTGCGACGGGAAGTGTCGGAGTAGACGAACATGAGCCATTGGAAGGCGTTGCCTATCGTTGCCACCAGCAGCACCGTCAGCCTTATTCGAAGCATTCATTTACTTAGTCAGCTTGCACATATGTACATATCGATGCACATTTAGGCAATATTTGGATTCAAAATATTTCCTAAAACTAAAAAATTTGAATATATAAATATTTACCATTTGAGAGAAAAAGCACTAATCTTGCTGATGTAAGCCGTTGAGCCTATGAAGCTAACCATGCAAAGATGAGTACAAAGATCTTCTCGTTGAACATGTTGAGAGAGAGCACGCATTGCACGGAGTATCGCTGGATGTTGCCCTTGCCGCGCACCTATTCATGCATTTCTTCATTTCCTTTATTCAAATAATACGGTAGCACTATGAGTCCGCGTTAAAATGCATATAAAAAATTTATTTGCTCTTCTATTCCAAATAAAAAGAGCCCAAGATTCCACCTCGAAGTCACACATGGTTGAGCGGGGGAAGAGACCCGTGTTCTTCCAGTCGCTGTTGATCCCGTCGCCTGCAAGAGGAGGCCTTCTGGTTTCGTGTAAACAGTAGTCATGCAACTTGAATAGACTACATTTCCATTTCCGTACGCATACATTATTTACTTTCTACCGAAGACCATTTCCTCTTTATTTCTCTATACAATACATTATTTACTTTCTGCCGTGCAATTAATCTTGACAAAACTGACGCCACTTTGGCCAAATGTTAATGAAGTTTTCATTTTGAGCTCAGTGAAATTTCAGTGAAATGTTTCATGAGGTTGAGGAGACCTTTAGGAGATCTTTTATATTATGTCTTTTTACCGGGTTTTTTCTCTGGTTTTTTTTAGAGATATATTTGTAGGTATTTAGAGATATTTTGATGATTAATAATAAGATAATGCAAAATAGAATTTATTCTAAATCGGGCAAAAGTTCCACCCACGCCAGATACCGAACCCGGTACCTCAGGATTCATAGTCTGAACCCCTTCGCATTACTCTACGCCACCACTCGATCTACCCGAATGTGCCTGTCATATGAAAATGCCTATCGAAGACAGTAGCCTCACAAGCACCCATGAATCATTTTTGTGTTCCGTTATTTTTGCGCACAAAACGTGTAGTTGAATGACATTTAAAGTTGAGCAATCTTTCAGTCAAAGATAGGAAATAGCGTGCAACAGTGAGATAAGAAAAGTTTCTAAAGAGCTTTTACAAACTTTTGCTCTCTCACTTTCAAATACTATTTCGTTTCCACTGACAAACTTCAATGAATTTTTTTGCTGAATGCATTTTTAAACCTTCACAAGGTTTTCCTTTCGTTATTTGGAATGTGAGTGAAGTTTGGTCATTTTCCATAGTAAACCTGCATAAAATCTGCGTGAAGTTTTTATTTGTGCTCGTTCAAATTTCACTCAACGTTCGTTTCAGTTTTCTTCCAAGATTAATTGCACGGCTGCTACCCTGTTCTTTATGTTTTCCCCTCTCATTCTCTCTCCCTTTTCGCTCTTTCTCTCAGCTATCTCTCCATCTCTCTATATACATATATACTATCTCTCTCCCCTTCTCTATCAATCTCCCTCAATCTCTATTCCGGACTGAATGCAAGGATCGGCGTGAAGCCGAGGAAGACGTGCAGCACGAAGAGTTGCACGATGATGTTGATGATGAAGAGAAGCTTGGTGATGACATAGCAGAGTGTCACATATTGGCCATTGGTTGAGCGGCTGAAGAGAGAGAGAGAGAAAGAGAGAGAGAGAGAGAGTGGAAAGAGAGAGAGAATGACAGAGATAAAAAGACGAAAGGAGTAAAGAGTACGCGAAGAGAGAAGTGAGTCCTCGCGCGGCTCCTCCGCTGCTGCTCTGCGCGGCGAACGAGCGCGAGAAGTTCGACGCTACCTCACAAGAAAATATTCTACAGTATTCTATTCTGGATTATATGTACCTATTTTATCGACTTATAACAGTAATTAGGATTGCGACAAAACCTTCTTGAGCGGCGTGGCCTGCTCTCCTCCCGGCTGGCCGACCACCTTGGCGCACGTGTCAATGATCGAGCGGACTTGGATGCCTGGAATTATTACATTTATTTTAGTAAATAAAAGTATGTAAATAATGAGCAAAGTAACTTCCGTAGATTTATGCGAACAATATGCTAATTGGCTTTAGAAAACAAAATGACCAGTCTGCCAGTTGACGGAGCGCCAGAAGAAATGAGGCACCATGAAGAAGAAGGCGAGGATCACCAGCACGAATTGTACCCACTGAAGATAGATATATTCGTATGCAAAGAGAGGACTTGATATTACATGTAGAGATTGAGAGATTGAGGGGGGGGAAATGATTACTTGTGAGATAAAAGAAGAGAGAGCGAAAAAGAGATATCAAGATGACAGACCTGGTAGTACGGTAGCTCCTGCTTCGTTCGTGTGTGAAAGTCAGGCAGATTCGGGTCATCGAGCGGCACGAAATATGTATTCTCGATGAGGCAGTAGTCCCTTGAAAAATTACATCATTTTTTTTCCAATTGAAGTTCATGTATTCGCAATTTTTATTAGTTTTGAATTCGTACAGTCTCCGAGAATTCAAAATTGTTGAAGAAATTGCACTGACCTCGCATACTCGTTCCATCCTCTTCGGAACTCGGCCGGTGTCCAGCACTCGATCGGAGTGCCCATGTATTGCTTCAACAATTATTTTAAACAAAAGGATAATTTATTACAATAATTGAAGAGTAAATAATAAAGTAAATGAAAATAAGCCACCTTAGACATGATGAGCGCTGCGGCGAATCCGAAGAAGTAGGCCGTGTACTGGAAGTTGAGACGGTCCACCATGTCCTCTTCATTTCGACGACTCGTTATGAAGGGAATCACTTCGATCAGCAGATCCATCTCTTAGACTTCGCTGGAAAGCGGCAAGAAGATCGCTGTATTGTTGAGAAAGAAAAAAATAAAGATAGAAAGAAAGAGACTGGAGAGAGAGAGAAATTTCGCCAGAGCTATTTAAAAAATGTCCGTATCATCATGATAGTTAATAGAGAATCGACAATCAGGGCGGCATCACTCAAAAGGAATTTTTTATGTAGCTTCCTGCCGTTTGGGCGCCCTCTATGCTACTAAGAGTTGCAGAATTGAAAGAGATATGGTGATCAGGGAGTGAGAATTAGAAAGAGATAGCGTCGCGATAGTGGTGGAGAGACAGAAAGAGTGAGAGAGAGAGAGAGAAAGGGAGAGAAGGAAAGAGAAAGAAAGAGAGAGAGAGAGAGAGAGAGAGAGAGAGAGAGAGTTCAAGGAATCGAGGATGCCTGTTTGGAAGAATTAGAAGGGCAGTCGCCTTGTCAGAGACATGGAAACTGATGAATCAATTGAGAGACAAGAAACAGTCATCGCAGCTAAGGGGGCGGTAATGGAATGAAAGGAAGCAGAGTACGCCGTGGAACATGGGCATGATCAGTGCAGGGAGGGAGAGAGTGAAGAGAGAAAGATGGAAGAGAGAAAGAGAGACGGAGAGAAAGAGAGAGAGAGAGAGTAGAGAGGAAGAGAAGGAGAGGAGGCAGAGACGAGAGCCATGCGAAAAAATATTGGCGACGTAAGAAAGAAATCGCATATGACGAACAAGGCGTGTACGATGGAGAGTAGAAGGAGAAGTAGAAGAAATGTCCAAAAAAGAGCCTTAGACGAGGCATAGGAAACAGAGTGAGAAAGAGATAGGAAAAGAGCGAGAGAGAGAGTAAGAGGGATAGAGAGAATTGGAAGAGGGAGAGAGAGAAAAAGAGATAGAGATTGCAAGGGGAGTGAAAAATGCGTTCATTTTGCTGCCTGCATATTGCCGATGATACAGCGGATGCCACTGTTTTCTCCTTCTTTTTGCTTCAGAGTGAATGAGGAGAGAGAGAGGTGAAACATTCTACACTTCGCTTTCCTTTTCACTACAAACAATTTAAACTTTCGCTTCAGGAACACTAATGCTCGGGGGATTCTGCGTGATAAAGTGATAAGGCTTTTGGAATCAAAGATAGATAGAGAGAGAGAGAGAGAGAGAGAGAAAGACGGAAGGAGAGTTAGTGACAGGGAGAGTAAGAGAGAATGAGAGAGAAAAGTAAAGAGAAAAAGAGAGAGAGAGAGAGAGAGAGAGAAGCAGAGACCTTCCCCATCATGAGATGACGAGAGGAAGCTGTCCATGTTTCTAGAGAAGAACGGTAGTGATCAGATAGAGGGTGATAGATACGCGATTGTAGCAGCCAGCGACATTTGCCGTGGCTGCACCCGCGGCCGATCGAGCGACGTGATAAGACAAAGTGAATGTCGACACTCACTCGCTGTCTCTCTCTCGCGCTCTCTCTCTCTCTCACTCACTCACTCTCTCTCTCTCTCTCTCTCTCTTCTTTCTCGCTGTATTTCTGAAGCTCATCTTCCATGCCTCACACTTGCTCCCACGGTCTCTTTCTCTATTTCCATCTCGCTCTCCCTCTCTTTAATTCCCTCTTTCTACTCGCATTCTGTTTTCCTCTCAAATTACAATTAGATTTTTTCACGCTCCTTTTTGTTCTGCACTCTGTACTGTTCTTTCCATTACTTTTTTAAAGTCTCTTTCCCCTCATTTTCACTCTCTCTCTCTCTCTCTCTCTTTCTCTCTCTCTCTCTCTCTCTCTCTCTCTCTCGCCACAATAACCTCTAGCAGTCATCTCCACCCTCATGCCACTTGCTCACAGGCTCGTTCTGGAGGCGTCTTCCCCTTCCTTATCAGTAGCCAGCCCCCTCCTGCCTGTCTCCTACAGGGAGACTTGTCAGCAGCTATCAGTGATGGCAAAGAGGTTCAGCGCCCAATCTCTTCCTCTCTCTCTCACACACACACTCTATCTCACTCTAACGCTCTCTCTCTCTCACTCACTCTCTATCTTTCTCTCTCTCTCTCTCCTTCGCCATGTATCTATTTGTTTCTCTTGTACACTCCATCATATTATGACTCTCTCGCATTGCCCGTATATGCACAGTTCCAACTTCAAACTGCTGCAAGCCAATATCTGAGCTGTCAGGCTTCTTCCCCCTCCCCCTCAGGCCAACTTGAGACTAGCAGTCGTTGTTATCTTGACGAAAACTGTCATCACGGGATGCCTAGCTATTATCTCTCTTTCTCTTCCCTCTCTTTCTCTCTTCTTCCTCTCTCTCTCCACGTCGTCAAGTGATATGCACAGTTTCTATTCTTTCCCTGCGCAAAGCCCATTTCTGGCGATGACAACTCCAGCCGTCTTCGCCCACGGCCGAACTCATTCCTTTCATTTACAAAAGAAAATTCAAATTTACAATCCCTGTTTCGCTGTTATCTCCCCGTTCCCATGCACTCTTTCATCTCTTAATTCCCATCACACAAAATGTTATTTTTATCGCGCTTCCCATAATCACTGATAAGATGGTGAGCAAGCCATGAGTTGAAATTTTTTCGTTCATTTCATGCTGACTCAAAAAAGGTTATCGATGAGTGTCTGGCGAAATTGTTTTAATGACACAAATATGTAACAGTGTTGCGATTGTCTGAGGACAGGACCGCTGAAGTAGGACTCCGGCGCGGTAGAAGAAGAGCCGAGAGGGGAGCAGAATGCTGAAGAACATCAACAAGTACATCAAGTACGTCAAGTCACCGCACGACGACGACGGAATCGACCGGCTCAACTATGTACGCTGCTGATTTTCTTTTCATTTGCTCAAATCCGATTGTTTCTCCTAATTGTACTTATTTACATGAGGCAATACATATTAAACTTATAACACGTTCCCGCTTTAATGGACAAGCCCAACGATTGTGCAGGTGTGGACGATCTATGTGTTGCTCGGCTTCGCGGCGACGCTCTTCGTGAAGAACTACGTCGGAGAGCCGATCCAGTGCTGGGTGCCGAATCAGTGGAGGGTCAGTGAAAGGGACAAGGAAGACCATCACTAACAATAAGGAAGAACATGAACATGGTTGAAACTACTTAATGAAAGTTTAAAAAGTTGTGGAAAAACAAGAAAAAATATGAAGAACAAGAGCTGACTTGAGGACAACTGGGAGTCCTTCTCGGAGAGCTACTGCTTCGTCGAGAATACGTACTTTGTGCCGATGAATAGCTCGCTTCCTGATCGTTCGGTGCGATCTGAAAAGTACGAAAAAAAACTTATCTTTTTCTGTAGATTTATGTGCTTTAAAAGGGATCAATAGATTAATAATCGAATCTTGTCCCGCAGGGAAATGATCTACTACCAATGGGTGCCATTTGCACTCTCCGCCATGGCACTCTTCTTCTATCTCCCTCGCGCGATCTGGAAGGCTTTCTCTATCAACAGCGGTCAGAGGAGATTTCTTTTTGATTTAAAGAAGGAATAGTTTTTGGAAATTCTTTTATAAATATTAATAATAATAATATAATAATAATAATAATAATAATAATAATAATAATAAGAAAGAAAGAATATTAATAATTCTTGGCTGAAAGAGAGATTAGTGAGTGTAATAATGGCTTTGAAGGCCTGACCCTCGGCGAGTTGATGTCGGCCGCGCGGAAGGTCACGAAGGGCGCGGCGAAGGGAGGAGACGACGTGGCCAAGACGAGCGACAAGTTCGCCTCGCTCCTCCACGACGAGAGACGTCAGTCCGCTTCCACTCTCAACTTGGAGGGCCTTCTAACAACATAAAATATTTTCTCTGTGCAGTGTTCGCCCAGTCCGACCACCGCTCGTACCTCGCGAATCTCTACCTCGTCATGAAAGGGCTGCTCTGCGTCAATGTCGTTGTGCAGCTGGTATTGCTTATCGAGGCCCATTCAAATCAAGACGTTCTCTCCAATTATTCTTGCAGATTCTCGTGAACGTCTGGCTCGGCACCGACTACAAGCTCTGGGGATGGGGCATCCTCTCCGACATGCTCAGCGGACGGCAGTGGCATGAGAGCGGCCACTTCCCGAGGGTTAGAGATGCAGAGAGAGAGGGGGGGAGAGAGAGAGAGGGAGAGGGGGGGGAGAAGGAAGCGGAGATACTAAAAGAGTTATGTTGCTTGCTAGGCAGCATAAGGAATGTAGAGCACAAGAGGGAGCCGGGTAGAACACAGTTTATTAATGACCATGTGGCGGGTTTATATAGGGCTCAGGATGTAGTACTTTCGTAAGGGCAAGGGGCATAGTGCAGCTAGTGCAGCTATTATGATCTTCTTACGTGATATATCTTCATATACACGACACCTCCCCGAAGTACTACATCCGCAACACACAGAGTTCGACCGGAGTCTACATCTCTGTACAACCTCAGAACGAGGAGGAAGTTCGAAGCAAAGCTTCTACTCTCCCTGTCAGCTACATACTACAGAGTTCGGACACTCCAACAACTCTGGTGCAGAGTTTGGACACTCCTACATCTCTGGGACGACGACGATACCTTGTACTAGCAAGGAGGAAGTTCGAGGGAATGTTGAGTCACCTCTACGTCTCCCTTCTTCTCAACTGCGGTCAGCAGGAGTTGTCTTCTACGTTCGTCCTTGAAGGTCTTGCCTTGGCTGCTATTCATGGCTTAAGGGCGGCACTCGGGCCTAACTCCTCCCCGAATTCCATCGTAGATGAATTCTCTCCATGAACCATGACGTGACGACGACTAACATGAAGTACAGCTTAGTCAGACCCATACGTTCCGTAGAGGAACCCCGAGTACCGGGACAGGATACTACTAAGTGTTGACGTCGAGCTCAGCCATTCCCTGCGACATACAACAGTCGGTTCCGAGTCCTACGCGATACCACACGCGTTCTTCATCCAGGACTTCTGCCATCACGCAATACACCTTCAGCCACGAACCGGACTTATTACCGTGCTGCTTGCAGCTACGAACCGGGCGGATTACCGTGCTGAAATCCACCGTGTTCGACGGGACTTGCGGTGAGGCATGGGAGATTGACGAATTCTCCCCCGGAATGCTGGCTCCTCGCGCAGATTACGATCCACCTTGCAAGATCTACTGCATCAGCGACTTCGCTTGTTCGACGCACGTTTTCTGCCTCCTTCATAAAGGGCGCGCAAGGGTCTTGAGCGTTTGCCATGCATGGCACAACCTCAGCGCCGGAAGGGAACGTTGCCTCCATGACTTGCAGCATCAATCGCGGAACAGCGGATACAACCCGGTCCGGGAAGTTAGCATCTCCACGCGCGGGACGACGCATCTGGACTTTAACCCTCTTTCAGGTAACGGCGACATCGTGGATGTCGGATAGATCTTACGGCTTGCCCTCGCCGGTCTATCAGCCTGGGTATCTTCAACGGCCATCTCTCAGGCTACGACGACATTGCTCATGTCGGCCAGATCTTACTGCTTGGCAAGAGCTGTCTGGCAACCCATTTCTGGCTCCAACGTCCTTCCGAAATCTTCTTCCACCGGACGGAATCGGGTTCACGAGTTCGGACTTCCGGCCAAAGTCGATGTGGAGACTCGTCTTCTTCTTGTCGGCTGTATCTAACCTCTCGCACTCACTAGGAGGACTTTATTCATACTAGCTCAGCGGAGTTTCGGCTTCAGGGCACGAACGTCAGCACGCAAGCATAGACGACAACGCGGCGTTAGTTACCATACACTCCATCGTGGAGCTCCGATACCGGAACAGGCACTTGACGCGGCACAACTCTGCTAGCTCGGCTAGACTTATGAGGGCTTGCTTTCCACTAGCGCGTGGCGCTAGGAACACTGTTGCAGTGCGTGACGCTGATCACAACACGCTCTTCTCAGCGTGGTCGACTTCACCAGGCGCCGACGGGCGACTTACTGGGACGGCCTGGCGCCAAGGTGACTGCCCTTCACGCGCCAATGGCGACTTACTGAGTTGCCGAAACTTCGGAGTGGCGCGGTTTCCGAACGCCGACACTCCGAGACGCTGCGATCCTGCGGCAACGCGGCTGGCAGTAGCTGGCCTCTCGCGGAGCGACACTGAGGTTTCCGCAGGCACGCCACACGGGGCGGCGCAAATACCACTCAGGCGCAGAGCGACACGATGCCCGTAGTTGCTAGCTGAGAAGAACTCTCAGTTAGCCGGGGGACTTATAACGTGGCCTTTTTGGAGCTTGGCTCGTGAAAGGACTTTCTTCCTCCGCTAGCTCGGCTAGGATCGAGGCTTCAAATGCAGTGGCTTGACTGAATTACCACAACCGTAACCAGGGAGGCACCTGATGGAACGGAGGCGGAAGGACAGTACAAGGTTGCAGAAGAAGGCACTCGCAACGGAGGGCGACGGACGAGACGGCCAGTGAGACTTCGGCGCAGAGTTTCACCAGGCGCAGGCCACAACCGGGCGGCGCTGGTTACTTCTCAGTCTCAAGCGAACTGCCAATGCCAGCTGCGGGAACTTGGGCGCTGAGTATCACCAGACGCAGACCACAACCGGGTGGCACTGGGAGGGACTCGATGGCGCGACGTCGACAGCCATCCGCGGGAACTCCGGCGCTGAGTTTCACCAGGCGCAGGCCACAACGGGCGGCGCCGGTTACTTCTCGAAGGCGCGAAGTGTAGACTGCCATCCGCGGGAACCTCGGCACTGAGCTCCGCAAGACACCCGAAGGTGCTGCGAACTCCAAGCGCGTCGTCGACGGCCATCCGCAGGATCTCATCCTGATCGCCAGTTATATTGCTTGCTAGGCAGCATAAGGAATGTAGAGCACAAGAGGGAGCCGGGTAGAACACAGTTTATTAATGACCATGTGGCGGGTTTATATAGGGCTCAGGATGTAGTACTTTCGTAAGGGCAAGGGGCATAGTGCAGCTGGTGCAGCTATTATGATCTTCTTACGTGATATATCTTCATATACACGACAAAAAGACTGTTATCTAATTCCTGTAAAGGTAGCATTCTGCGATGTGACGGTACGCGAGATGGGAAACATCAACGACTGGACCCTGCAGTGCGTACTCATGGTGAGAAAGTGAGAGAGAGAAAGAGAGAGAGAGAATGATAGAGAAAACAGAAAGTCAGAGAGGGAGAGGTAAACCGTAAACTTTGGAAAATTTAAACCAAGCAAAGAATTTTTAATTTTTTTCCTAATGAAAAATTACTTCTCTCTGGCCAGGTGAACATGTTCAATGAGAAGATCTTCATCTTCCTCTGGTTCTGGTTCGTGCTGGTTGCCGTGCTCACCATCGTCAACTTCATCCAATGGGTCGTGCGACTTCTCAACGACAACGCGCACTTCCATTTCCTCGAGGCTCTTCTGGTCAGCGCTTTTGTAGATCAAAAGCGTATTTGAATGTCCCGCCTTCTAGGACAAGGAGAAGACGTCGATGGAAGGCCGCGAGCTCTTCTACCGGCGCGTCCTCAACCGAGACGGCATTCTCATCCTCCGTCTGGTCGACGAGAACTGCGGAAGAATAGTCGCGTCAGATGTGGCGTGCAAGATGTGGCGAGGCCATCACAATGGTTGGTAGAAAGACGCTTTATCCCGCTTGGCAGAACACATTTGTTCCAACACGTAAGACATAAGAACCGAACAAACTATATGATTATCAGATGTGCCGTCGCCGATCTAAAGAACAGCCAGTGGAAGACGAATGCGCATCTTCAACGTATATGCAATCAAATAACTCCTTCTCGTTTATCACTTAATTTTCTGATCCTTTAAGGGCCCATATTTGTAAGTTCATCAAGAGATTGACTAGTATTAATTATAGTTGTTCATCTAATTGTCCGTTTTGACAAAGGCTTAATAAAGTGTTTGAAAATATTTTAAGCAAATTGTTTTTCTTGGCTTCGCAGATACGATACATGATACTTCATTCTACTTTTATATTGATTGTCATTTTCAGAAATGTTTTTTAAAATGTATTAACATGTGCTGCAAAAGAGAGCAGGTTCTCGATGGACCACGTGGTGAAGCTCCTCCAGGCGCGTGGTCACTCCCTCGATGTGGACTGGGTCGACCGCCTTCGTTACGTGCACGCCACGCGTGCCCTCGCCGCTCTCGCCGTCTTCACTTTCACAAAGGTTCCAGCAGAGACATTCATATTACAAAGCAAAAGATTTTAATGGCATGCATTAATATAGTTTAAAAAAATTTCTCCTCTGTTCGATTTTGTCAGATCTTAAACGAAGAATCTCTCAATAAACAGCCTTTCAGAACTACGTTGGCCAACCGGTCCAGTGCTGGGTGCCGAATGAGATGTCGGTCAGTCAGAGTTTTGCATATCATCAATTTACACCGACTGAAGAGTTCACAATAAACATTGCTATAGCAGAAGTAATTATGATCTACAGGGCGGCTGGGAGCAGTACATCGAGCAGTACTGCCTCATAGAGAACACCTACTTTACTCCGATGAACGAGTCAAACATCCCTACGAGAAATACGCGTGAAGAACGGTAAAAGTTTCGCAATTTTAACTTAATGAACATTCCCGCCAAACATTTGATGAGGAAATAATCTCGGAATCTTCGGAATGGCGTCGTTTCTTTTGCAGCGAGATGATCTACTACCAATGGGTGCCGTTCATTCTCCTCCTCCTTTCGGCTGCTTTGTACGCGCCGCGTGTCGCGTGGCGGTCCTTCCAGAAACATTCCGGTTGGTCAAATCTATTTTCCATCTGTCTGGTAGAGATCGTGCTCATTTCTGACAATGAGAACGAATGTAAATGTCTGTGTTCAACCCCTGGGAATTTTCGAACATGAGCTGCGAAAAGGTGTTTGAACGCATCAAGAAATCGATAATTATTGACCATCCTTCAAGATCACAAATTTATTTATAATGAAAGCAGAGGTGCGCTAGAAAAAGGCTCGCATGCTGCAGAACGGGCGCTTTTCTTGTCTTCTCCACACTCTATTTTTCTCTCTCCTTGTCTGCACTCTCTGCTCTCTCCGCTTCTCTTCTCTTCTTTAGTCGTCTCTTCTAGTTCTTCTTGCCCCGCTTCGTCTTCTCTTTGCTCTGCGTCTCGGCGCTATTATCATCGACCGTTTTCTGAAATAAAAAGTATTATTTTTGATATTTAGAGAGAATTCGTGTAGTAAATAGTATAAATTTTTCATAATTTAAAAAAGAACCTTGTCGTTGCCGCTGAGAAGTCGCCGAGCCTCGGAGGCAGCGCGGCGGGAGACGTGGATATGGAAGAGGAGAATGACTACGGCGCTCACTACGGACGAGACGGACATCACCAAGCCGAGAGACACCAGAAACTGAGAAAGAAAGGGAGAGAGAGAAAGAGAGAGAGAAAGAGAGAAAGAGAGAGAGAGAGAGAGAGAGAGAGAGAGAGAGAGAAAGGGAATGAGACGTAGAGAAATAGAAAGAGTGAGAAAATTGATACATATAAAGCGAGAAAAAACTAAAATGTTTGAAAATTTAATTTAATTATTCAAAATGAATTTCTTTACGATTGAAAATTAAGAATGAGATGGTAAAATACCCAATGGTGGCTGCTGGAGCTGTGACATCTGGAAGGCGTCTCAGTGGAGTCGTAGGCCTTCATTGCATCGACCATCGGATGGGAGAGAGGAGAGAGAAGCAGAGAAGGTGTTGATAGGAGGGAGAGAGAGAGAGCAATTGGGAGACGCAGAGAAGAGAGGGGGAGCAGAGAGACTCTTTCCTGTGCGAGAGACTCGAGATGCCGCAGGACCACTCGCTGCACTGGAACTGTGGAAGAATTGTGTTGGAAAATAGAAGAAAGGAAGGTCAATGAAAATAAGTGCATGAATTGAAATATAGATGCATTTGTACTTAAGGCTGTTCTTTTAAACATTCAAAATCTCTAAAGTCTTCATTAAAACTGGCATTATTAAGACAAATAATGCTGAATATTTACTGTTGCAATCATAGACTTTCAAATTTAAAAACTACACGAATGAATACTGCTATTTTTCATGAATGTTCGCAGTGGCCTCTTTTCTCTCATTCTCCTCCTTCTCAGGAGTAGATCTTTCTGCGATGGCAATCGAGCTAAGGAAGGCGGCTCGTGACCTCTCGATCGCGCCGAAGCAGATGCCGATCAATAGGGGTTATTTCATTTTCCTGCCGACCTATTGTTTGGAGGTAAGCAGAAATGTCCTTTTCGCCAGGCTTCCTGCAGCGTCGTCTGGCCGTGTTCCTAGTGCTGCACAAGACGATCTCGGTGGCGGTGATCGTGGTGCTCCTCGCACTCCTCGACCACTTCCTCGGCCGCGCCTTCGCCGTGCGCATGGCCGGCAATCTCATCGCCGGACGGCCCTGGCAGGAGACCGGCGTCTTCCCGAGGGTTTCTTGTCTCCTAAAAGAGAAAAAAAAAGAAATAAATAGGCGACCAATAGATAGAATGTGACTGGAATTACAACTGTTTAGGTGACATTTTGCGACGTGCAAGTCCGCCAACTCGGCGAGGCTGTCCACACGTACACTGTACAGTGCGTTCTCATGGTCGGTAGAAGTCAATGCTTGTCCTCTCTCACTTCTCTCTTTATTTCTCTCCCCCCTTTCTCTCTATCTCCTTCCCTTTTCCCTATCTCTCTCTCTCTCTCTCTCTCTCTCTCTCTCTCTCATTCTCTTAGGTGAACATGCTGAACGAGAAGATCTTCTTCGGTGTGTGGTGGTTCCTGTTCTTCCTGTCCATCCTCTCCATCGTCAACATTCTCATGTGGGCGCAGTTCTTGCTCTCTTCACGGCGACGTTTCGAGCTCGTCGCCGCGCTCTTTGTCCGTCTCACTTTGGCGGCAATTTCGAATATATGCAAATATATTTCTACTGATTAACTACATTTCTGAAAAAGTAACTATTTTCATCGACTGAATGAAAAATAAATAATGCAAAATAAAGGATTCCCGTGACACGTCAATCGCTCCGTTCCAACTCGAAGCCTTCGCCAACAATGTCCTCGGCGTCAACGGAGCGGCGCTGATGAGGCTCGTGGCGAAGAACGCGAGCGTCTTCGAGACGGAGGCAGTCGCGCGTCCGATACTGGACGAGTATCTCGAGGTAGGTCAGCCACCACTCGGGCCTACCTGGCGCATTAGTTGTGTTAATACCAGGTAAACAAATTCACGAAAGTGTAAGCAAGGAACGGCATCCATTTTCATGAAGATATTCATTTTCTCTGGCAACTTTGATGAAGTGTTTTGCCACACAAGCTCCTTAAAACTCTCATGGTTATAATGTCGAAGATCTCCTTTCCTTTAGGCAGCGAAGCGAGAGTGAAAAGAAGAAGAAGAGAGAGCAGAGAAGGCAGCCGGCCTCCTTCTCAACTTCTAACCCCCGGTTCTGTCACAACGCCAATCAAATTAAAATTCATCGACGAAGACTAATGTTATTCAGTTTGTTATCCTGATTTACAGTCACGTTACTACTCATTTCTGTTCAAAAGTCGTCGCTATCCAATGAAATCGTTAACATAATAAATTTAATTTTTGCATGAATCTCTTTCCCCACATGGAACTTTCTTTACGTCTCTCTCTTTCTCTCTCTCTCTCTCCCTCTCTCTCCTTCACTTAAGCTGTGTCCACTCCATGCCTTTTTTCCCGAAGTACTCTGCGGAATATTTTTGATGCTCGATTTGCAAAGAAAAAAATAAATGTACAAATAAAGAAATAATTTTTATTTCTATAAATTCTGATTATCTCCGCGACCAAAATTTTTTTTGGAACTAACTTTGATGTGTACATTTTCCGATGCATTTGTTTGTAATAAAAGGCTGTTACGGAACAGCCAAAAGGGGCAATTTCTCATCTTTCACCTCGTCCATCTCTTCATCGCTTCAATGCCTACAAGAGAAATTCCCAATTCCCCGTTCGGCAATTTAGAAAAGAAATGAAAGACAGGAGAGGCCCTCCCCTTCTCTTCATCTGCGCCGCCATGGCTCAGAATCAAGATATGCTTGTCTCGGCGCTGCCTTCGTTCCTCGTTCTATTCTTCCTCTCTCTCTTTTTTCTTCAACGACTGTTTCCACCCGTCTAGTCTATATTTCGTGAATATGTGTAGCTTTTCACCTATCTCACGTGAGGTGAGATTTCACCAAACATCAACTTCTGTCACAAGTCGCAGAGAATTTATGCTAATTTTAAATCGCCTGTCATGCATAAAATTCAATATAGTAAGTTTCAAGTCATTTATATACATTTTGGATTAAAATGGAAATATATTCAATAAGGAGCCATTTTTCTATAAAACATTGCCTCACGTTGTCTTCCACACTCACCGTTATTTTACTCCCATGAAACACGGCCACAAGCGTGGATAAACGAAGTGCCTTTCAGGATGACTAAACAATCTACTCGTGGATGGTGGAAAAAAGAAAGGAGAAGGAGAAAGAGAGCGAGAGAGTGAATAGAGAGAAAGAGAGAATAGGGAACGGATAAGATACTATTTGCTGAGAGAGGAGAGTGGAGAAAGAACTATGTATAAAAAATGGATTAGGGAGGCATACAAAATCCGGAGATGTAAAGGGTGCCGACAACAACGAGGCATTATGCGTGGAGAGAATGTCGATGAAAATAACGAGTAAATAGAAGAGAGTGAGAAAGTGAGAGAGGGAGAGGGAAAGAGAGAGGAAGAGAGGGAAAGAAAGAGAGAAAGAGAAAGAGAGAGGTAGAACGAGAGCAAGAGAAAGAGAGAGGGAGAGAGAAGGCAATAGTCTCGAATATGCAATGAGGCGACTCGTGCGATGAGCCGTGTTTGGGGCATCGCAGAGTGGTGGAGGGAGGGGAAGGGGGGGGGGTTGTAGCTTTCGTGCCAATTAAGTAATTCATGGCTTTCTCCAACGACTATTCCATTTTGAATTAAAATATTCAAAAACTTATATGAAAATTTAATTCCGGCTGTTGGCAATTAAAAACAGCCCGATGTTCGAGCAGAAGCTGATAGGCCTCTCCTTCTTGTTCACCCACTCTAGAAAAGAAGTTGCCATTCTGACTGCAGCACAACTTTTTATGCATTTTTTTGGGATATATTGTCTTGAAATTTGAAAAAAAATTTTGAATGTTAGTCTGGCGGAAATTTGGTGTCCTGCAACCAGAATAAAAGATGCTAAGCGTGCCCCTGAAGTTATGCACTTTCTCTCTCTCTTTCTCTCTCTCGCTCTCTCTTTCTCTTTCTTTTTCTCTCTCTCTCTCTCTCTCTCTCTCTCTCGTTCTCACCCTTCGCCCCTTGAGGCATACTTGTCAAGCCAAACAGAAGCATCCCACGTCTTCTCTCTCTCCTCTCATCCGGCAAGCGTGGCGCATTTCCAGCGTTCCGATCAATCAGGGGGGGGGGGGGTAAGCATTGTCAGCACCATCTGAAATAGCGTCATTCTCTCTCCTCCTTTCATGCCTCTCACTTTCTCTTCTTCTCTATCTCTGAACCCTTCTTTCGCTCTCGCCTTCCTTCGCACATCCACACAAACTTTCGTTCCTTCTCTCTCTCTCTCTTTCTCTTTATCTCTCTCTTTATCTCTCTCAACACCAATTCATCTCGCCCATTCATAAAAACGCGCCTTTCATCGCATTAGAGAACACCTCGAATGCAGATGAATCGCGTGGGATTTGTAAAGAGCCGAAGGCTGCGATTTATAAGCGAGGTTTTTCCCGAACTCCTTTTCCGGTTTTCAAGATAGTGTATTTAAAGTTATATTAGAAACCCTTTGCTTCATTCGTTAACGTTTTGTTATAGAATATGAAATTATTAAGATTTTATTGCATTAAATCTTGACGTTAATTAAAGTTGCGCTTTTGGAGGAAAATCAATACGGAACGCTTCGTTTGATGCAGATTTCCCTAATGGAAAGCAAATCTCGCATCTGTTCTCTTTTATTTTCTCCTTTTCTCTGTTTCTCTTGCTCCCTCTTCCTCGCTCTCTCTCTCTCACTCTCTTTTTCTCTCTACATTCCCCTCGTACTCTACTCATCCCACGCAGACTCCCTCTTTTTATTTGGACATCGGAAATACACCTGCGTCAGCTCCGAGTTTCGCTTCATATATGCTCTCCTTCCCTGTCTCTATCTTTCTTCTATTTCAGTGTCCCTTTTTCTCTTTTTGCCGCTCTCTCTTTCTCACTCTCTTTCTCTCTTCCTCTTTCTGTCACTCATTTTCTCTCTCTCTCTCTCTCTCTCTCTCTCTCTCTTTCTCACTCTCTCCTTCTCTCTTCCTCTTTCTGTCACTCATTTTCTCTCTCTCTCTCTCCTTCATTATTCACTCTCCCGATTATTTCATCAATGTCTGCGCGCGCTGCTCAAATATCCACCCGATTCCTGAAGAGCTTTCGCCACTCTTCGCCATTTCAAATTTTATCCCTGCAAATCGAACTTCATGCGTAAATGACATCGCGTTATTTTGTTCTAAGGAATGTTTTTCTCTAACTATTTTTCATTTGCCAGCTTGGCATAATTTCACTGACTTTCCATCAGCTAAAATTCACACTTAAATTTTTTTCTCTTTGGCTGTTGACAAATCATACATTCGAGATGGCTTTCACCAGCTCTGCTTTGTTATTTCTTTGCTTCTTTGCTCTCGTGCAAGTGTTTGGATGGCTGTGCTTTAGCCACCCTTGGCAAACTGCCAATAAGCGGCTGACTGCCTGCAGGAACACTCCTTTATCTTCTTCTATCTTGAGCTCTCTCAGTTTCTCTATCTCTCTCTCTCTCTCTCTCGTTTCGGAATCTTGGTGCTGCTTCTTTTTGTTCATGGAGCGTTCTCTCTTCCTTTTCTTTTCTTTCTTTACTTGCTTTATCTCCATGTCTGCCTTGTATGTACTACGTCTTTCTACCTCTCTGTCTCTCTCTCTCTTCCCTCGTTATCTCTCTCCCCCTCTCTCTCTCTCTCCCTCTCTCTCTCTCTCCCTCTTTCTCCCTCTCTCCCTCTCTCCTTCTACGTGCCTCAGCATATCGCTGACTATGGAAGCTAATCGCTCGTGAGCAAACGGACTTGACCCCCCCCCCCCCCGAAGATTAATGAAATTTTCTTCTCCGGCAAATGGGCTCATTTTTACTCGTTCGCCTCGCGTACGCTTTTAGTAGAATTAAAAGAGAGGGATGTGCCGATTGTGTGCTCTGAAGTCATGCATTACTTTTCATTCAGTGAAGAAGATATCTTTTTTTTTTAATTTTTCACTCAATTTTCAAGCCTGTTATTTTTATATGATGCTTAGATACCATCCAAAGAAGGAATAGCGGAAACCTTTGTACGTGTGCACCTTCATGGCACAAATAAGAATGTTTGTTGACATTTATGCAAGCAACGCATAATAGCTTCACTATTCTTTGGAGTTGCAGTATGTATCCATTAATGTCCTTCTTTCTGACTCTGGCTCTCTCTCACCCTCTCTTCTTCTTTCTTCCTATAAGTTTCCATTTCCCCACTCACGTTTTTCCTTCCTTCTCTGTCTCTCCTTCTAAAACTCCTCTCTCTACATCTCATCCCTTTCGTTCTCGATGTCTGCAACACTTTTATCGAATTAACACGCTCTGACCCACGTGACAATGCGGCCTGGCCTTGGCAGGAAACAGAGCGAAGCTATGATGAAGACTGCAATTCCTCGGGGTATTACATTCCTCGCATATGTTGAGTCTCTCCTACTTGGTATTAATACAAAGACTCTTTTTGTCCAATGTCCCTACACTCTTGCATCCTTCAAATATTCATTCGTCCTTGAAAAAAAAATCCGACCGAGAATACAAATGAATGTATGTATGTATTTCAGTAACAAAGCGTAATATTAAAAGGTAAAACTTGAAAAATTAGTTTTTTTTTTAAAGTATTTATGAATTGCACAATCTCGCAGCGTGGAGTGCCCAGTAAAACAGTCAGTACGTGAAGAATTAACTATTTCGGGGGAAAAAAAACTTTTCTCCTGCAGTGAGCCATCGGCCTTGCACGAATGCTGCATGGCGACCCTTCGTAGTGTGTTCGGGCGCGTCTCAGGCCGAGACCGCGACGCATCCGCAGCGCGTCTCGTGCCATCTCGCGCGCCCTCGCCGACGCCGTCGGTCGACTCGACATGCTCGTCTAGCACGACGTGTACGGGTGGGGATGCGCCCTTCGTTGCGTGCCACGTGCAGCTCGGACTTTACTCCATCATGAATCCCCCGCTGGTTCCGCCAGGTAGACTTTTCTTTGCTCAGCGCAAAATTAACCTTTGTTCCTGTCATGTAGCAATCGATGCTCTCATGGCCACTACTATCTTGTCTGATCCCTCGCAGCTCAAGCTCAAAAAGAAAACCGAGAAAGAAAGCATTTTCCCAGATTCTGGCGGCCTCTGCATCCAGGCGCACTGGCCGAAAGAGACGCGGATGCTCTACCAAAGTCGGCCACTTGACAGGCCGCAGGTCGACAGTGAGGTTCATGCAGAGAAGAATGTCATTAGTCAGATTAGATTCGTTTGATTGCAAGAAGAAGGGGCGACAGAAATAGTATTAAGCTATGTACAAACATATGTATTGAAATCACAAACGTTCAAAGTGATGACTTTAATTTACCGCTAAAGTATTTTTTTAAAAATAGGGCGACGTGTTGGACGAGGTTCGCGTGGACGGCCGGATTGCATTCGTTCTCGATGACATTGGACGAACGCTCCACATTGAAGTGGACTTTTCTGACTTTTTATTATTCTCACTACAACAACAAAAAAAGAATAATATCCTCCATTATGAGATTTTTTTTCTATTTAATTTTTAAAGTTAAAAAAGAAATGTTTATTTTTACTTATAAAAATTTATGGTAAGAATGAGAATTGATAGAAGTGCTCTGCAGCTGACTGCGAAGAATAAGTGGCGTAAGGATGATGTTCTCGATCGAGGAATCATCGAGCTCAACCAACTTCTGCTCTTTACGTCGGTTTCTTTGTTTCTTCTGTTAATATATTTTTCTATGCTCGCGCAAAAAGACTATTTTATTTTGAAATGTATGCGCTTATGTGAATTGAAATCATTTAGTATATTTAATGTAAGGCTACTTAATTAGAGAAGATTGGAGAAGTTGCCAATCTTCGTGCTCTTTCAGCCAGCAACGAGTGCCCGTGCAGATGAGCGCGGCCGTTCTCTGCTGCTCCGTTCAGATTCAGCCGATCACTCAAGAGCAGAAGGACGAGGTCTGGCCTCTTCTTTATTCGATTCGAAACTTGGCTTGTCAGCTTGTCAGCTCGTCATTGTACTCAACGATAACTTTATGTTTTGCTCTATCCTTAACATTTCTCTTAGTTCCTTCGCCGAAACGCTCCGGGCGTGGAAGTTCAGTTCGGTCGCAGTGCCAGCGGTTCGTTTGGTTGGAGATCGTAGTCCTTGCATTAGATTTAGATTTCAACTTTTATTCATGTGGCGTGCGAGTATTATTCAGCGCTGATGGTGTGCTAATGAGCCATCGTCGAAGGAGAATACTAGGCTACATATTGTTATCGAAATCAGGTAATAGTCTTCATCTTTTGAGTGCCTGGCCAAGACCACGGCAGTTTGTGCGTGACGCTCATCAACGGAGCTAACATTGGAAGTGCCGCCGAGCCACCCGACGCTGTCTGCAAGTTCCGCCTCGGCAACGAGAAACACAAGAGTCGGGTTCGGTCCTTGTTTGGCGGCAAATTCAAATATACAAAATAAAAGCACTTCTAGGTCATTCCACGTCAATGCAACCCTGAATGGTCGGAGGAGTTCGAGATGCGCCTTGGGCGTGGCGTCGACATCCTCCACATTCAAGTACTTTCTTTCACTTTCCTTCTCCTGCCTCTCGTTCACTCTCTCTACCTTTTTCTCTACCTCTTTTCTGCTTTTTCTTTCGTCTTTCTCTCCCTCCATCCCTCTCTCTCTCAATGTCTCTCCCACTAACCATGCCAAATGACAGGTAGTCTGTCGTCGGCAGAAGACCGTTCTCCACAACGGCGAAGTCCACCTCTCTGGGCTTGCTCCGGACGTTGCACATCGCCAAGAGGTTATTTTCGTTTGAACGTATTCGAATTTTCTGCATCTTATGCTTCTTATAAATGTACTAATTGATGTAATATGCTATGTACCAACTTTATATCCTATTTGGATGAAACGTTTATATTCCTTGATTGAACGATGAGCTTAATGTGCCCTTTGGCGACGGAGCCACTGTCTCGATTATCGTTGCCGTGCCTTCTCCGCTCAGTGAACTCGTCAATGTCGCCTCCGACTTCTCCGAGAGATATGCAAGTTTCTCTGCTGCTATTTCGTCGTTTCCTTTTTTCCTTAATTCGTCATTTTCGTTTGTTTCTCTTTTTTTACTATTTTCTTTATTATTTTAACTATTTCGATATTTTCGTAAGTTTCGCAGTTTACATTCTCTATTTTTATTTTGTTATATTATTTTCTTCCATCTATTTTAAATTAAGAAAAAATATTTGAAAATGTATTCAATTTTGCTTGTCAATAGAGAAAGCAACACATGCTTCCAGGCACTTTCACGCACGTTTGCCGAGATGCCCGATGTTGGCGAACTGGTCATTAAAGGTTTTTCATTTTTATTGTCATTATATTTCGATATCTTCCAATATGAATATTTATTATGTGTACACACATGACATGAACATTTCTTCATAGTGAATCCGGCGATTTTTGGGCATAAGATGGAATTTCCAATAACTTCTCTCTTTCTTAGTTGTTCGCGCCGAGAACGTCGAGGCGAAGGACATGAACGGCAAGAGTGACCCCTTCGCCATCGTCCGCCTTGGCAATCTACGAGTACGCACTCACACTCACTACGCCACGCTGAATCCCGAGTGGAACAGGCTCTTCATACTGTAAGTTGCAGTTGTGAGGATTAGGGTGCTCTATAATTCAGTGATTCGGAGAGAGAGAGGGTAAAAGAGAGATAGAAGATATATGTATAGTGAGAGAGAGTGAGAGAGAGAGAGAATAGAGAGAGACAAAGAGCGCTGGGAAGAAAGAATAACCTCTCGCCCGCCCCTTGCCAAGGGCAGTGGAGGACGTCCACGCGTGCCTTGACATCTCGCTCTTCGACGAGGACGCGAATAGCAAGGCCGAGTTCCTGGGACGGGTCGCTATTCCCCTTCTTTCGGTACGAGCGTTTTTAGGTATTCTTATCATTTTAAGCAGAGAATAGTTCGTCTTCTTTTCATATGATTTTCCTGGATGTCCGCAAACTAGCAACTAAACCCTGGTAATCAGATCACGGGCTGGGAGCGTCGCTGGGTGCGTCTCAAGGACCGCAAGTTGCTGACAACAGTTCGTGGCCGGCTACTCATAGAGCTGCGGCTGCAGTACAATCTGGTTCGCACTCCTTTCTCTCTCTCGCTCTCTCTCTCTCTCTCTCTGCATCTCTTTTTTTCTCTCTGTTTCTCTCTCTCTCTCTTTCTCCTTCTTCTTCTCTTTCCCTTTCTGTCTCTCTTCATCTATCGTTTCTTTCTCTTTCTCCCTCTATCTCTCTAGGTCCTTCTAGGTCCGCGCAGTGATCCGGACATTCAATCCGCGCGAGAAGGAGCACATCAAACCGCCGCGCAAGTTCAAGCCGTCCGTTCTCAAGTCTACGGTATATTTTTATTATTTTTTTTCTGGAGCTCTTTCTGATTAAAACTATCCAACGACCAATATTTCAATTAATCTTAACATATTATATATATATAATGTTTACTAAACGAATGATTAGGTTACGGAGATGCGCCGTTTCGCGGGTGCCTTCTCTCCGTTCCTCGAGGCGACCGACGCCATTCTCCGCTGGAAGAGACCGGCTCGCTCTGTCGTTGCCCTCGTGGTAGGACCAGGGATGATCAAAGCGGGCCGAGCCCGGCCCGTTGCTAATTTGGCGGGCCCGGGCCCGGCCCGGGCCGAGATTTTGATGGCAGGGCCCGGCCCGGCCCGGCCCGCTTACCCCAGGGCCCGGCCCGGCCCGGCCCGCTTACCCCAGGGCCCGGCCCGGCCCGCATACTCCACGGGCCGGGCCGGGCCCGTTTTAACATAGGCCCGGCCCGGCCCGTTGCCAATTTGGCGGGCCCGTTGCCAATTTTGAAAATAGGGCCCGGCCCGGCCCGGCCCGCTAACCCCCAGGGCCAATTTGGCGGGCCCGTTGCCAATTTTGAAAATAGGGCCCGGCCGGCCCGGCCCTGGTTTTGACCATCCCTGGGTAGGACACGTCAAATATCGATTTACGCACTATTCAAAAAGAATATGGCACAAAAATAAAATAAAATAAAAACCTCGCTCAGATGTGGGTGTTCGCTCTGCTGTACATCGAACCCTTCCACCTTCCGCTTCTGCTGCTCGCACTCATCTTCAACGCGATTCACACGCGGAACGCGGAAGAGGCGAAGGTCGCCCAGAATGGCGCGGCGGGCAATGGCCAGCCACCAGTCTCGCCCACTGCCAAAGAGGCTGGTTTTTTTTTAAATTTATTTTTTTATTTCATTTATTAAACGGTTTTATGCCTCAATGCTCTTTCTTGAAAAGAAGAAGGAAATATGTGTTTATTTCATATTGTTCTGTTATTATTCTTGTCTAGATGTATTTGTATTCCAGAACGAGTCGGGCCTCTCGATCCTCGCCATCTCCGAAACGCTCACAGACATTCAAGACGCGCTTCTCTTCGTCACGAGACTCTTGCAAAGGCGAAGGAAGTGAGCAGAGAGAGAGAGAGAGAGAGAGAAGAGAGAGAGAGTAGAGAGAGAGAGAGAGAGAGAAGAGAGAGAGTAGAGAGAGAGAGAGAGAGAGAGAGAGAGAGAAAGTCACAGGGAGGAAACTTGAATTGTGAATAAATAATAGATAGTCATTGAAAGAGAAATAAACAAGCGTGGTGATTGCAGTGCGAGTAACATGACAGCGCCGTGGCTGACGTGGCTGCTCATCGCCGTCCTCTCCGCCGCATCCTTCCTTCTCTACCTCGTGCCAATTCGATACATTATCCTGGCTTGGGGTCAAACTAAATCATTTTTCATAGTCAATCTTGCTTTTTCTTGGATCGGACTCTTCACGAGAATTGGTTTAGGGAGTTTAGGGATTTTATGAATATTCCTCAGGCGTGAACAAGATAACGAAGCGCCTTCGCAAGCCTGACTTCATCGACAACAACGAAGTCCTTGACTACTTGTCTCGTGTGCCGTGCGATCGACAACTTGTTAGTCACTTTTTTTGCATTCAAATCTTGTTTTCAAAGTATTTTCTTTCAGCAAGTGAATATTTTTAAGTTATAAACTCTTTCAAATAGATGGAATGGCGGGAAGAGCAAGAAACGACTCTGCGAACTTCTACTTCCGATTCGTTGCCGTCGCCGCCGAGTGGGCGGAGCTAGTCCAAAAGTTTCCGGGATTATAAGTAAATACCACTATTCATATGCAGAATATCAAAAATTCGTAGATTACTTCTAAAATCAGAGTTGCCGTTGACTCTGCTAATGGCAAACTTTTTTCGGAAAATTCGAGGCATTCAAATCACAATGTCCGTTTAGTTGCATATCACACTTCTTTTTATACATATGTATGTATGTTCAAGTGAAGTCATAATTCCAGCTTTACACAGCACTAACGGCCAGTCACAATTTCTAGACTTTATTCGTGGAGGTAGCATCCTCTTATGTCTAATATTCCTACCGCCGTTGTTCTTTGCTAAAGTTGTGCTTGCTCAAATGCGTTTGCATACTTATGGATATCAATATTAAGAGCTTTAAAGATTTGTGCAAAATATTTAGTATGTTGTATTTTAGCTAAGAAAAAAGATTCTTCAACATGTTATATTCTGTGGAACGGGATTGCAGAAGGCCTCTGATTTATCGTGTGATATGCGCTAAACAGTTTGTATTTGACAATATCAGGCAAAATGCATTCTTTTCCAATTGTTGTCATTCCAAATAAAAGGTAAATTCTCGTTTTTTTTTCTAACAGTAATGTTTACAGTTTACAGTGTTGACCATTCTTTATACGCAGAATAGAAAGAGAATTAAGAGAAAATCTTTTATCCGTCTTGTAACAAAAGGCATTATCGCTTACAGAGAGACGAAGAGAGAACGAGGATACATGTCTTCTATTATGTATATTATGCAGCTAAAAGGGGAAAAGCTGTCTCCGTGGTCTGTCCTTAGCGAAGGGTGGCTTTGTACCTGTAGTGCTTGTGGAATACATCAACAACAACAAATCGATCGATCTCACAGTCATATCGATCGGTTTCGAGAGGGCAGAGCACATCCACTTCATAAAGAAAATCAACTTCAAAATTTATGTATTTTAATTCCAGAAAGAAAAATGAAAAGTGCTGTGCCCTCCAAACAACCGTTATCCGTCGGTGATGCACACAACAATTACGCGAGGTGAGGTGGAGGGAATCGACGAGGTGTGCTAATTGGAAGAGAAGAAAGAAAGAGAAAAAAGAGAAATAGAGAGACGATGAGTGAGAACGAGAGAGAGCGAGAGAGTGAGAGAGAGAGAGAACGACAGAGCGAGAGAGTCAGAGAGGTTCGGCATTTTAAATGCTAAAAAGACTAGAAAGTGTACGATGTCCACTGCACAAAAAAACAAGGCGACTGCTATTAAAATGCTACAGTTCAAACGCTATGGCAAGCAAAGCTTTCTAAGGACGAAATCGGCATTAGCGAATTATGCGAATAAGAAATAAAATATCCCTATTACATAATTTAAAAAAGACAAATCCCATCGCAAACAGAGTAGGAACTAATCGATGCCGTGATTAGTGTGTTGAATAAAATTATCGATAAAGTGGCGTTCGCTGACGGATGCAACGAATGAAATATACACATTAATCTTGTTGACCTTTCTGTCTATCCGTCAAAACAAAAGGGAAAAGGCGCTCTTTTTCTGGCGATGACTCAGGACGAAAGGCTGTTGAAATGGTAATGTTTCCAACCGAATGTTAATGCTAGGGCGAAGTTGCAAAGAAAGAGAGAAAAAAAAATCTAAAAATAAAAAAAAGTTAGCAAATTATAAGCTTTTCAGTGAACTTATTAACTTGGGTACATTTCAGAAAGACGGAAAATTAAACTAGACTTTTCGAAATGCGAAAAAGAATGACGGCATGCGTCGAAGGAAACAAACAATCTTCTTTTTTTTAAAAATATTTCTCATGTCTTACTGGTTTTATTTGTTCTTTTTTTAATTTTCACTCTTTTTGATCATCTACGCACACGAAATCCTGATCATAAAACATTAAAAATTTCGGATGAAATAGTAAATTAATGAAGATAATCGTTAGCTTTAGTAATACAAATAGCTTGAAGGGGATACTTGGAAATCATCCCTCTAATGCATGGAGAATGTGTGGGCGAATGATGCGGAATTGGGAGAGAAGAGACGCGAGGTCGTGGAGAGAGAAGAAGAAGAAGGGCCCGTGCTGCGGAAGGCAGAGAGTCTTCAACGGGCAATTTAGTCATTCTTCTTTTACAAATCGCTTTTATTTCTTTTCAGCTTCATAAAAGGGGAACAATGTGCACTCTTTCAGTTGCGCTTGAGAAAGTACTAGAAGCACCAACCTCGAGGGAACGGTGTGCGAAGAGATGAGCGAGCGGAAGGGGCGATAGGCGGCGTGCTTGGACGGAGCAGTGAGCGAGCCGCCCGAGGACGCGGCAGACGCGAGGGCCGCGGACAGCCGTGAGCCAAGCGGAGTGGAAGAGTACTTGGAGAGGGAGGAGGGCGTGGCGGAGGACGACGAGGGCGCGAGCTTTGACGCGGCCGACGAGGCCGACGACGACTGCGACTGCGATCTGAGTGCCGAGCGGAAAAGAAAAGGTTGATTCAAGGATCACGAAACTCCACAAGAATCCATTTGAGATGCCTTCAATTCCTCTCAAAAGCACACATTTGGCTCTCTACTAATACAAACCGTCCAAAATTTATTTTATTGGTTTTGTAATTATACCCCCACCCCCCTCCATCGCGCACTCAATCACTTTCACATTCCCTCTCTCCATCTCCTCTCTCTCTCTCATTCTCCCTCTCTCTCTCCCTGTATTACCTGTGCCTGGCAGCATCCCTTTCTGCCGCATTGCTCGCATCTCTCAACTCATCAGCGTATACGTCGGGGAGTGGCAGCTCGTGAAGACGCGTCTGTTTAGAAAGTGTTCTAATCACGATAATTGAATATATTTTATGAATCATAATAATTTACTTGTTCCTTTTTATTCATTTTGAATTGTCTTTCGGCGGTTAACTTTTCATCATTGTTTACCTGCACAAGAGTGACCGATGGATATCCGCGGGTTTTCCTCTCAAAATCGACGAGTTGCTTCCAGAAGCCGAGATTTGGACGGATAATGGAGCGGACCGACTGAAAAGAACACTAAATTACTACCAAAACTGATTTTCTTGATAGTATTAATTAATCTGTTTCATTTTTCTTTGCCAAAAATATTTAGCATGCATGAATGAACGTTCGATGCAATATCATACATTTTCCCTTTCTCTGTTTGCTCGGTCTCTCACGTTTCGTGAATGGAGGGCAGAGGCATCCTTTTTTCCCTCTCCGAGCAATCTCAAATCGTCAAATAAATTTGCAGAAACAAGAGAAATGCCCTCTACTCCTTTGAGAGAATTTGTTTGTTTTTTTCTGCGTTGCAAACGAGTGATCGCGGAGTTTGGAGCCAGAAGACGGCGAATAAGACGACTAAGTAAGAACTATGAATTGACGGAAGGAAACAAAAATACAGAAAAGGAGACGGAGCGAAGGCGAGAGATTGAGGAAATGGAGGGTGAAGGATATAGAGAAAGAAAGAAAGAGGGAGAAAGAGAGAGAGAGAGATTGAGAGAGAAAGAGAGAGAGAGTGAGATTAAAAGAAAATCTGTGACTGAAACAGACTGAATGACTTGCGAACGCGCAATTTTGCATTGGACTACTTCGAAAGTGCCCTTTCCCTCTGCCAAAAACTTCATTCTCATTACCGTCTGAGGCAGAAAAAAGGAAAACGGCAATTTCATGTCAGGACCAAGCAGAAGAAGATTCCAAATTACTCATCCCTTTTTAGACAACTTCCACTGTGCTGAGAGGAGAATCTCGGTAAGTCTCTCGCTTAAGTGCCAGTCTTAGTGGCTATGACTTCTTTCTCTCTCATTCAACTGACATTACTTGTGTACAAGGCCCTCCGCCGACAATAATCGGCTCATTCTTGATTTCGCTCCCTCTATTTTCGCTCCTTATTCGCTCTTCCAAAGCCCCTTTCCTGTCTCTTCCTCCCTGCCTTCCTCTCTCTCTCTCTCTCTCTCTCTCTCCTCTCTCTCTCCTCTCTCTCTCTCTCCCTTTCTCTATCTTTCCTCTCTCTCTCTCTTTTCCCATTCCCCCCCCCCTCTCTCTCTCTGTCGCTTGTCCAGCCGAATTGCGTGACGCGATCTCGAACATTCCAGAGCTACTATTGGGAACCTCGTTTGTATCTGCAGAGTGAATTGAGATGTGGAATGAAATGAAGATTGGTAGAGGAGCGATAGAGAGAAAAGTGAGTGAGAGTGAGTGAGAGAGAGAGAGAGAGTGAGAGTGAGCGAGAGTGAGAGAGAGAGAGAGAGAGAGGGAGAGAGAGAGAACGCCATCCCTGTGTCAAGCAAGTGAAAGAAAAGGTAAAGTCGAATTAACAGGCGGAGCGGCCAGTTGACATTGATGTGTATCAATGAAGATAGGGTAGTGATGGCCAGAGAGAATGAAAGAAGAAGAGAAAGAGAGAAAGAGAGAGTGAGAGAATGGCCAGAGCTATTATCGAGCACTAACAATAAGAGTGTGGAGTGATAACAGAGATAATTGGAGTGATCAGAGAGGGAAGGAGAGATTTAGAGAGATTACGATCAAATTGACGCAATAAGATCCCGAAGAGAATAACAGCAAAGTTCACTCGTTTCTCATGTCTCAATTCACGCCAGAGTTCGTGGCATCAAAACAGCAGATGAACTGAGAAAACTTGAAGAAATGTCTTGTTGTTGTTTTGAGCTCGCAATAGCTGCACCTTGACGTAGAAGTACGCTTGGCGCAGCGTGAGTCGCTCGTACTTGATGAGGTAGGCGAGGACGAGCGAGGCCGAGCGAGACACGCCCGCCATGCAGTGCACGAGCACGCGCCCGCCGCTCTCCTGCATTGCCGATTTATTCATTGCTTTTTTGTGACTATTTCAAGTCATTATTTATGATGAAAATGTAATCGATAGTTATCGTTGTTAACATAAAAATTAATGGAAAATTGGTAATTGAAAATGGAATTGGCGCTCTTACCTTGACCGACTTGATCTTGTCTGCAATGGAATTGAAGTGGACGAAGAGATTGGCAGATGGGTGGTCGTCCACTCGAATGCGCAGCACTTCCACGCCTGCAATCCATCATGCTACTAGTTACAGTACCCTTTTCAGTGCCACCGTAATCTCTTCCCTCCCGTACCCGCAACGTGCGGAGTGCTCTCTTCGGTGGTGGCATTCACGATGACCGTGACGCCGAGACGGCGGACGGCGTCGGCGCGGATGACGGCGATGCCGGAGAGGAAGAGATGGTCCTTGATCTCGCTGATTCGGTTCAGATCAGACAGACCGCGTTGGTGGGCGTTCATTATTGTGGTTGCTGTCTCTAAGAGATTGAGATTACAACTTGAATTACTAAAGCAAAGTCATTCAAAATTCAGAATCAACAAAACATCATCTTGGATGAATCTTTTTATTAATCACGACAACGATTCATTGTTAGCAAATGCGCGACTTTAATTGTTTGACAACAATAATAGGAATCATTCAAATATGGAGAAAGTATCCTTGAAGGACTAAATATGTTAAATTTTAGAGGCCAGGCAGAGTTAGATTGAGAGAGAGAGAGAGCCAGTGGGAGAGAGAGAAAGAGCGAGAGGCAGAGAGAGAGAGAGAGTCAGTGGGAGAGAGAGAAAGGAAGAGTGAGCTAGACTGCCGGAGAAACATAGATTCATAGATATGTATTGCCAGCTGTTTGTGTAATGGGTGAGCCGTGAGAGAGAGAGAGAGAGCCAATCATGTCTATCGACTTGGTTCGTGTTCGTGTGTCCATGAGCATACAAACACAGAAAAGAAGCATACATAGAGATGTTTCTCTCACTCTCTGGCAATCTCAGTGCCTTCCATACTCTCTCATCCACCAGTCTATTTCTTTCTCGCTCCTCTCTCACACTGTTTTGCCTCTCTACTTCCATATCGCTTTCTTCGAAACATTTCGCCACATTTATCTTTGAATACAGTGCACACAGACTGCACAGTAAATTCTGTCTCCAGACGGATGGAGAGAGATTGGGAAGGGAGAGAAAGGGAGAAAGAGACTCATTGGAAAACATAGAGGGAAAGTTAATCTCTCTCTTTCACTCTCTTTCTTCATTGCTCTCTCTCCACCTATCTATCTTTCTCTCTCCCTCCCACTCTCTCTCTCTCTCTCTCTTTCTCTCTCTCTCTCTCACTCTCTCTCTCTCATTGTGTGTTGGCAAATTGAACCAGATGCATGCATGAAATGTGATGAGTCATGAAATTATATTTTTCTTTACTGTAAGTCTCGTTCTCTCTCCCTCATTTTTCCATCTTTTCTCTCTCTTTTCTCTCCAATCGCTTGAAGGATGATGAATATGTGATGGCACATTATGATGAGAACTCATGATAGAATGTTTCGTGAAATTTACGAAAATGAAAATATCGGAAAAATACTTTTGGGAGAAGACATTAATTCGAATTGTTGAAGATAAAACAGTTGATAAGAAGAGAAGAGAATTCATAATGGGCACTAAGCAATTACAAGTGGAAAGAGTATTTAAGAATGAAATAGCACACACAAGCCAACCAGGCAGATATGGAAAAAGACGAGGAACGAAAAAGAAGGGAATCAGGAGAAGCAGAAGGAAGAGAGAGAGGTAAGGAAAGAGAGCGGAGAGAGTGGAAGAAAAGGAGAGGGGAGAGAGAGGAAGAGAAAGAGAAAGAGAGAGAGAGAGAGAGAGAGAGGAAGTTCTGTTCTCGCCGCTTCCGCTCCTTACAAGTTAGCATCACCTCAGCAAGTTCCCAAAGTGGACGCAGTCATTAAAAGCAATTAGAAAGTGGAAAGAAAGAGATAAAGTGAACGAAGAGAGCAACGGAAATAGAAGAACTGATCATATGATAAGAAAGGCGCAACTTGAACATCGGCTTCCGTAATCTCCTTCAACATTTTCTAAAACGTGCTGATAATGCGATTAGTGGCTAAGAACAACCAACCTTCATAAGGGAAACTCGCGGAATACCAGATGCCAACTTTTGCAGTCACTTTTCTCGCTGTACTTACAAACAAGTAGGACTATGTTCAAATATAAACAAAACTAATGCTAACGTCTGTAAACAGATAGAGACTGAGTAAGGAAGAAAATAATGATGTTGTATTTGCGTCAGCCGGGGCCAAGAGCCACATGGAAAAGGAAAGAAAATATTCGTCTGACTGGCCTGTCAAACTGGTAATCAGAAGGAGAAGAAACGAAGGAAAAGAGGAAGAGGGGAGAGAGAGGAAGGATGGAGAGAATGTGAGAAAGACAAAAAAGGAAAGAAAAAGAGAGTGAGAGAGAGGGAGATAGTGAGAGAGTAATACCAACCCGGTGGGGCGATTCTGATGAGGACAGCGCATGATTGGCGGTCCTAACAGGAAAGCCTGAAGGCTGAGGAGAGGGAGGGAGTCTATGACAGTAAAAGTAAGTACCTAAGTGGACAAGTCACGTCACGCCAATGGCTACTTAGTAGTGGGGAGACGCCCCCGGAGGGACCCGGCCTGGGCAAGCGAGGCGTAATGACCTGCCAAGGCGGAACTTCTTCTACCCTTTGTCTGACTTCTCTCTCCTCTCTCACCTTCTCAATCTGCCTCTTTTATCCTTAACTGATCTCTGGCCATAACTATGAAAGCCTCGTCTTGTTCTAGACGAGTCCAAGCATCAGCTCCCTCTAGTTTGCTGCACATTTTTTTTCACATCTTACTGATTCTCTCTCTCTATCACTCTCACTCCCTCGCGTTCTTCTTCTCTTTCTCTATTTCCTTTCCTCTCACTCTCTCTCTCTGTCTCCTTTCGTATATCCAAGTGTAACCGCCCGGCAGGAGCACCCAACCGCTCGCAGGTATGGAGAAGGCGGAAACTGGCGGGTATCAGAGAGAGAGAGAGAGAGAGAGAGAGAGTGAAAGATTGAGAGAGAAGCAGAGAAGCAGGCAGCGAATGCGTGTAGAAGAGGGGGAGTATGTGGGGAAGAAGCTCAGCCACCAGAAGAGAATTGCCGCTCCAGGGCAAGTAGATATTGTGTAAGAGGATGTCGCATCTGAGTGAGTGCAGGTGTTGCATGAGGAGAGAGAAAGAGAGAGAGAGAGAGAGAGAGAGAGAGAGAGAGAGAGAGGGAGAAGGGAGAGAAAGAGATGGAGGGAGAAGGGAGAAAGAGAAAGAGAGCGAGGGAGAAATCAGATCGCAAAGGAAGAAGATAAGAGAGAGAGAAGACCGAGGAAAGAAGTTGAGATATAATTATTTGACGAGATCGCATAAGAAAAGTGAAAATGGCGGCAGGGCGTTGCGTGATGGAGAAGCGAACGCAAGAGAGAGAGAGAGAGAGAGAGTGAGAGAGAGTGAGAGAAGCAGGGAAAGAGCCTGAGGGAGAAGGGAGAGAGTGAGACAGAGAGAGGAAAGTAAACTAGGTGCACATTCGACTGCCAAGCGGGAGATCACGGACACTTTATTCTCCTATCTTCTCTCTCTCTCTATCTCTTCTCTCTACTTTTCTTCTCTCTCTCTCACTCTCTGTTGAGCTGAGATTAGAGGGGGTGGAGTGAATAATATAGTTGAGAAGGGACGGAATGGAAGTCACGGCCTGAAGGGCGGGAATGAAAGTGAAGAAGATGAAAGTTGGTTGAAAGAGAGGGCAAGAAAAAGACAGAGGGAGAAAAGAGAGAGAACGAGAAAGAAGGAGAGGGGGAGAGGAAGAGGGAGGGGAAAGTAATAAAGAGTACATGAGCGAAAAAGTAGAATAGAAGGGAAGGAGATTGAGCGAGAGAGAAAGAGACGGCGAAGAAGAGAGGAGGAATCTGAAGGTTGAAGGAGAATGACGAAAGTCCGTAATCCCGCTCGGCGCTGTTGTTTTTTATGTGAACTGGCTGCGTCTGCTGCTCCAGGCATGCAGAGATCTCACTCAAAACACGTGAGAGATGGGCTATGGCAAGGAAGAGGAAGAGGACCGTGAAATAGCAGCCGTAGAGAGAGCAGAGAAAGAGAGAGGTTTTGTATTTAATTACTTAATTACTCCAACAAATATTTGAAGAAACGAGTATTATTTGTACGTTATTTGAATAAGCGAAAGAAGGTGGGCAAAATGACAGATGAAAGGTGGAAATGGAAACGACTCGGCAAAAGGTGACTCTTCTGTTTCTGGCAGGGAAGGGGGCGCGAAGGATGAGAGTAATTGCTGTGCCCTCCGTGGAGGGGAGTGGCCGAGCGAGGCATGGGCAATGCCTAGTCAACCACCGGGAGGACACTGGCCTCTGACTCTCTCTCTCTCTCTCTCTCTCTCTCTCTCTCTCTCTCCTTCTTTCCCTGCTCAACCACCCGCGTTTACTCCCATGTGCTCCAAACTTCTCTTGGCTTCTTTGGCGATTGCGACATCCATCTTGTTATTCTCCTTCCTGTTCTCTTACACATCTCTTTTTTGTCGCTATGGTTCTATGGCCGTTGGTCTGTCTTTCATTTTCTCTCTTTCTCGCAATTCCTCTTTCTTTCTCTCTGTCTCTGCTTCTGTCCTCCTCTCCATTTTTTTCTGGCTCTCTCCATACCTATTTCTCTCGTTCTCTCTCTCTCTCTTTTACTCTCCGCTCTCTCTCTCTCTCTCTCTCTCTCTCTCTCTCTATCGCTCTTCTTCCCTCCCAACTCTTCAATTCTTTTGTGGTCGCCTTCTCGCCGTCTTCCCGCTGCCCGGACAACCGGCCTGATCACATGGCAGCAGTAGAAATGATGTGATGATGAGCGGGAGAGAGACGGGAAGAAAAAATGAAAGTGAGAAAGAGAGAGCAAGAGAGTGAGAGATACAGAGAAAAAGAAGGAGAGTGAGGGGATCGCCAAAGTGAAAAAGAGCGAAAGAACATCGGAGAGTCATTGAAACGGAGAAAACAGCACTAAGAGTAGAGAGACGATAGAGCTAATACACAAAAGGCACATATGCATGTATACATGCATACGTGTTCAAGTTTCTGTCTAATGCCATAAGTCAGAAGTAAGAGACAGAGATGGAGAGAAAGAGTGAGACACAGAAAGAATGACAGAGAAAGAGTAAGAGAAAGACATAAAGTCGAAGAGAAAATAGCGAGAGAATGAGAGAGAAGGAGGGATAGAGAGAAAGATTGAGAGAAAGAGAGAAAGAGTACGAGCAGAAATGATGAGAGCGACAAATTGATAGACCAAATTGATAATAGAAGCATTGATGAGAAATTGGAGGATATATGTACATATTTTGGTATGAACTTGCCTGCCGCATTGCTTTCCATGATCGTCTGCCATGGGATTGCGAAATGGAGTGAAGCAAAATTGTCAGTGCCGTTGTGCAGGAGAAGAAGGAATGCCCATCATGGAAAAGGTATGGAAAATAGTGATGGATAAAGGAGAGATTACGCTGGAGGATTAAGTGGGGGAGGGAATGCCAATATCCTTTATTTTTCGTGCAAGCGGAAGAAAAATGGCACTCCTGCAAAGCACTCCGGAAGAATGGACAATAATAAATTGCTCGGAAATTATTATAGTGGGAGAGAATTTATTGAAACGATTAATGTTCACGTGAATTACATCAAAGGATACGGTAGGTAAGCATGAAAAAAAACGTTTAGGACACGGTGGAGGCGAATATTGTCATGTAATTTAATCTTTGCGCTCCAATAAATAAAGGACATCGAAAAGAAGAAAACATACACTGACGCGCACAATTGTATTAGGCTTGCGAATATCAGACTCTTTTGTGTCTTCGTGGGATGTCTGGAATTTGAAGAGGATGCACACGGGAAATGCAGCAAAAAAAGTGGATGAAGAGCAAAAGTGTGAGACAGAGATTCGTACAAGGGAAAACTAGGAAAAGTATGGAGAGGTGGCTAGAATTAGACATGTGTATAAGATATGAGAGAATAAGCATGAAGAAAGAGGAAAGGAATGGGAATAAATAGCCAAGAACCAATTGTGGCAAAATTCCATAGTGCGCAGTTCAATTTAGATTTATATATTTGCAAACTTCGTAATACAAAAAATAAAACATAGACCGCATACGATATTGAAAAATAAGAACTGGAAAAAACTGAGATGTGTGATGAGAGAGAGAAACAGAGGAATAGAGAAAGATAGACTTTTATAGAGTAAAAGTACCTTCACATGTACTGGAGGGGCAATGAGAAGTAAGGAGACAGAGGGGTTACGATAGTACCTGAACATATGCACTTGAGCTGCTGTTCTAGCTTCTTCTCTTACAATTTACCTGCTTAAACAGACTTCCTGAAGAAGTGGTCATGGGTTGATGAAAGAGAGAGAGAGAGAGAGAGAGAGAGAAAGAGAGAAAGAGAAAGAGAGAGAGAGACAGAAAGAGAGGGAGAGAGAAATCGAGAGAGAGAGAGAGCGATAGATAGAGAGATAGAGGGAGAGAGACAGAGAGAGAGAGATAGAGAGAAAGAGAGGGATAGAGACCAGAGAAGGCCATAGCCAAAAAGAAAGAGATGAGAAAGCACTGGAGCATGTAATTAACTCTTCTTCTACTGCTTAGAGGAGCGTGCCCAGAGATGCTCTTCTTCTCCCAACTTGTTCAACAAGTTTGCCGAACGCCTTCTTATACATGGCACACAGAAGGGCAGATGTAGAACAGAGAGAAGAAAACACCGAGCTCCCAGTGCCGACGGAATTGGGAACTTGTATCAGGAGAGAGAGAGAGAGGGGGGGTTAGAGAGAAAGAAAGAGAACGAGATAGAAAGAGAATAAAAGAAAGAGGAAAGAGATATAGAGAGGTGAGAAGCAGACCAATGAGCGCTGCGGTAGATGAAACGAGAGCGAAGTGAACGAACACAGCGAAGGGCGCCCAAGTGGAAGGGAGGCGATTGCGTAATCGGCTAGTCACGCCTGTTATTAAAACTTGAGGGAGCGAGAGCGAGGGTGAGAACTGAGAGAAAAGGAGAAGCGAAATAGAGAAAACGGAAAAGAGATATAGAGAGGGACAGATGGAGAGACAGAGAGGAAGGAGAGAGAGGAGGAGTGAGAGATAGAGACAGAGAAAGAGAGAGGAAAGAGATAGGAAAAGATAGAGAGAGAGCACGTTCGTTCGCAATGAACGCTCTACTATTTCATCTGTGTAAGAACTGATTGAGTTGTGACTCGATTGGTGAACTAGACGATAGCTTCACAGATGGAAGTTGAACTAGTGGTTAAGAAGGGGGGGGGGGGTTAGAACGAGACGCTTTAATAGAGAAGAGAAGAGAGATTAGTAGTAGAATGTTAGAGAAGAAAGGTAGAAGGCGTTGAGGAAAGGGAAAGTGGCGCCTTCTATAAGGAAAGCAGGATTAGGCAGAGATGGTCGGGACTAAAGGTGAAGTGGTGGAAGGAAGGAGTTAAATGGCGACCACTCTTACTTTCTCTCTATCCTTTCTCTCGCTCTCTCTTTCTCTCTCTCTCTCTCTCCTTCATCTTTGCTCTCACTCTCACTTCTGATCCTTCCTACTCTCAGTTGTGTTCTCCCTCGCACACGCAGGTAAACAGCCGACTGACTTGGCCGTGACTTGCGGTTGAGCGGGAGTAGAGAGAGAGAGAGAGAGGAATGGAAAGGAAAAGAGAGAGAGAGAACAGATACATAGACGGATAGAGAGAAAGGGGAGAACAGAGGCAGAGAGAGAGAAAAAGAGATACACAGGTACAGAGAATAAAAGAACGCCTGCTTTGGCAATCTGCGCAGTCAGGAAAGAGACTGTGTCGTCCACTCGGGCGCCTACGATCGACTTTGACAACTTTCTTCCACTTTTCTCTCTCGCTCTGCATCTGCTTCTATCTCTCTCCCTTCTCTTTCTTTCTGTTCTACATCCCTTTTTAGAATTCTCGATTCCCTATTGTTGTTGTTCATCGCCACCCTTTCCCTCAATAGTGCGATAGTACTAGTATATGTACATAAGTATGCGGCTATTGAATGCAAAAAATATATAAACTTTTTTCATTTAAAAATAAGTTATTTCTTTTAAAACTGGTATTTGCACTGCTGCATCGGTGTTTAAAGAAAAAAAGGTTTCTTATGAATAGGAATTTATCTTTGTAATCAGATAAAGCTTATTCCGCTCGAGGCATCTGGAAATACAGTAAGGAAGCAATTACGAGTAAGTGGCAAGAAGGTTGGCAAGTCAGAGATAATTGAAGAAATCAGGCCTGGATCCGATTGGAGATTAGATTTGGGCAGAGCAAGAAAATCTCTTATACAACTCCTGCCTGCCTGCTTTATGGCCCTTTTGGACTTTCTACTTTTTGATTCTTTTGCGGTCGCAATCTCTGTTTGATTACCCTCGGGAGGGTATCTGAAGCCGAATGAACCGTCAATAAAAAGATACACTCCTGGAACTGCCCTCCATTATCGTAGAAGTGTACAAAAGACGACGGCCTGAATTTGTATGCGAATTGCCTGAAGGGCAAATGCTAGTTATGCTCTCAAAAAGTGGCAAATTTAAAATAATAAGGAACAGCTCATATTACTTGATATACTGATGTGATATGTACATTTGTACTTCAAGTGGTTCATCAAAATATGGTCGAAGAGAGGCTGATGAAGAGTATGAATTATACACAATAATTAAATGAAAGAAACGGCAGAAAAAAGTCAGAAGGGGTTGAAATGAAAAAAAACTCTCTCCTTCCTCTATACTAGACTTGAGATAGTATAGAGGAAGGGGAGAGAGGAGGGGGGGGGAGTGAGATAAAAGGTAGGAGAGAGAACCGAGAAGAATGGGTGGTTGGAAAAAAACAAATATTTTTGAATGGCAGCGGGAAAGAGAGTGAACACCATGAAGCGGGAGCAATAAAGTCCGAAAAGAATCGGCTGAAAGGGGCAGCGTGCTGGATTCGGTTGAAGGGTCTGGCTAGGATAAAAGGGGGTCGTTGATGAAATGTAAGCTTTTGAACATTGATCATTTAAATACAACTTTGTTGTACCTTTAAAAAAAGAAGAAACTCTTTATTTGCAGTGCATTTCATTCCATTAAAAAAGATCATGACGATACGAGAAAATGACGATCAAAATGTGCACACATGGTCAGAAAAATCTCGGTCACGATGCAAAATCATTGAAATTTTCGAGAGGTTTTTTCAACACGCAAATACAGAAATAATAATTTGCATGACAGTTTGAATAGCTGATAAATGCAACTCCATTCTTGAAATAAGTAGCAAGAATTCACTTCCCTATGCATCATGCCTTTAAAGCGGTTCGTTCGTCCCTTTCACTCTCTTTTGTTCGTAGAATTGAAGGAAAGTTACCGAGATCATTTCCTTTCTATTACCAGCCGAGAATCTTTTGAAGAGCTGTTGGAAATATAATAATGATTCGAAATATGTGTTGTTTTATTAAGGGATTAGTATTTTCTTTTTCAGAAATTCAGTTGATGCAGCCAAGTCCAAGGCGAAGTCCGTTGTGCGTAACTCTCTCATTCGGCAGAAGTCGTCGGAAACCGTCAAAGGGGTCGGCTTTGGATTACAGCATCCTATTGAAAGACGCTGTAGCTAAAAAAAACCTGAATTAAAATATATGTATATATATAAATATCATCAAAGAAATGTAATATGAAAATGAATCTAAAACAAGGCAATTTTAAAGCTATTCCGCGGCGGTGGCCATTCGGCCGAGAATCGTAACGAGACGCCATCGAGACGAGACGAGCTCTCTGCCTTGACCCCGAATGAGCAGCAACGACTGCAGCAGCGACAGAAGACTAACAAGGAAGACGACCACCACAGCAATCTGTCAGCGGGCGAAATGAACCATTTCATCATTTCATCTCATTTCAAGACAGAGCGTGGTTGTTTTTGGTGTTGTAAAAACAAATGAGTTGGCGGCAGTCTTGATTAGAATGACAATAGAAGAGACATTCAGCCTAAAGATTATACCCATTTCAAGGAAGCTCGTGCTCAAGGCTCTAGTGTACCTCGGGCTCATGCTCCTCTTTCTGCTCGTTTCAGAGTTCTTCCTGAGTGACACCATCACCAAGGTTTACTTTAGATAAATCATAAATAATAATATAAAAGATTGCAGAAGCCATACAGGAAGACCGACTTCTCCCCCCGAAGATACTCCACCGCCTTGGCCATTACTGATGACATTGACTGCTCTATTGTCGCGAGGTCCCTTTATTCCCTCACTTTCAATATAGCAAAGTCAGAGGCTCAAGAGTTTAAAAGATGACAGTTCACCTTTCTTTTCAGACCATGTCTGACGAGAAATGGATCCACAATTTTCGAGTGCTCCGCTCAGGCAAGACTTTGAAAGACATCATGACATTTCTACAAGAAAAGACAATGCAAAATTGAAGGTTCTGGAATGCCTCCATCAGCAGCGGAAGTCTGTACTGGCCAATGACACGAGCGGCGTCTTCTCCGTTTCACTTGTCTACTCGACAACCGATCAAAATGGGTTTGTGACTTGGCGATTTTGTGGATGATTTTTGTATTTAAAGTTCTGCCTGTTACAGTAATGGCGAAATCATTTCAGGCGCGCGACTGAGAATGCAGTTGAAACAATCGTAAAGGATGACCAGCATTTCACGGCAGTCAAACTCTTGTGCATGGCTGGCCTCGCGGAGGGCAAGAAAGAGTTTAACGAAACCGTCCACTATCCAAGACACAATCAGGCGGGTCATCAACTGACTTTCGCATCCTGTATTCTTCCTTTTTTTGAATTATTTTGTAATTAGTAGATAATTAATAGATCGTTAAAGTACTAATTTGTTCTTTTTATAGAAGTTCTTCGTTCCGGTCGAACTTGGAAATGACTTGAAAGATCTCGGCGTCTTGGAGAAGACGACCACCCACAAACGCCGTGTGAGATTGCGTATTCGAGAATGCGATATGGGTTAAGAACATCCTAACACCCATTCCATTCCAGGTGTACCTGTTTGACAACACGAGCATGCCGCAGGTGTATAAGAGGATTATTGGCAAGAGTTCAAAAGAGCTGGGGAAGGAGCGGGACTGGTTCAAGGGTCTAAACGGCAGTCGCGAATGGGCTCCCGTCAACAAGAAATGGCTGAAAGGCTGGCAGCTGCTGGCTTCGCCCTCCGTGCTCCGGACTGCGCTAGAATACGCGTTTGGTCAGAAAGCCGGCATAATTACAATCAGTAATTAATTGGGTTTTGCACTAGTAACAGTCGCCATGAACCTGTGATAACCGGGAATCGGTTATTTGTCTGCGAGCCCCTGGCATTCTTTTTGTAGTGTACGTAGGATTCAGCAAGTATCAACGTCATCTTTTCGGTAGAAGATGAACGCCTTTTATGATGGACACCTTATGGGGAAGGATAAAGGCCCGGGACTGCCATCCCATCCCTGGTAGCACTCACAGCTGAGGAGGAAAGCAACGGCGTTAGACACGCCTCTCGAAGAAAAGTGAGGGGCGTGTCTACCCATTTCACAGCTCACCTCGGCTTGCAATATTTATTTTGGTAACACCGCTTACGTGTTCAATCTAAAATATTTTCTTAGAGAAGTGGAACTGCACCAAGTCGGAAGATGAGAAGAGAACTCCTGAGGACTATTGCTTACTGAGACTGGCGCATGACTCTACAATTCATGCTCTCAAAAAACATTCTCTCGATCGGAGCTTCGCACAAGCACAGGTCCTCCTTTCTCCACTTCTTGGTCATGTAAAACAACATTAAAGCTTTTTTAAGCCTTAACCTGTATTTTTGAAGGGTTGCAGCCAGAGCATCCAAGTTGTGATGGGAAAGAGGAGCAATATTGAGCAACATTCGAAGGTCAGTGTCAACCTTCTTCCATTTCCAAAGGCCAATCTCATCTGGTTTAAGACTCTACCGGACATTCTCTCGCTGAGCATTGCCAGAATGAGCGACTGCAACGGAAAGAGGACCAGTTCGACGTTGTCAGAAAACTTCTTATTAGAAAACCGTTTCATTTCAGTTAGTAGAGATATAAATACTAAAATATTGTTCAAAAGTATAAAGCTCTTTTTTTAATATTTGAAAAGAAACAAATTTCAGGAAGCAAGAAGTGCCTCTGATCACGCCGATCCTCTTGAGAACCCAGGATGTATGCACATACATAGTTCACTTCTTTGACTCAGTCAAGAAATATAATGGATATATTAAAGCGCTTCTGCCGATTATTGTAGATCATATTATTGATTGATTTCCCATTTTGCACAGTCTCTTCTGGCGATCTCAGCGTCTTCAATGAGTACGCGAAGCTTCGAGGCCATTCTCATCTCCGCTCTCCGAGTCGGCCACAACTGGAAGCAACGCGACGTCTTCAGCTCTTCGGTTTGTTTATTTACTTTTATTTGTTTGTTTTATATTTACTCTATTTATTATAATAAATCAAAGAGAGTTAAGCAAGACTTTTTCTGTAGGTATTCTACTACTCGATTGACGAGCGAAAGACACGTTGCGAGAAAGACCTTTCAAAGGTATCCAGAGAATCATTTTATTTTACTTCGAGGCACACCTAACAGAAAGACTTTTCTTTGAATGAAACCTCGCCCTTGACTTTTTTGATTTGAGCATAAATACATCAATCCCACCATGATTAAAACCTTCTCGCAGGAGATCAGAAATCTCATGGCAGCTGGAGACATCAAATGCGAGGATGAAAACTCTGAGAAGAAGGTTAGAGTTATGATTATTAGAGCAAAAGGAACCTGCTATAAAAATGACAACAAGTGAAGCTTGATTAGAAATGTTATCTTTCCAATTTGCTAACAGTATTCTGAGCGAGTCCTGCGGAATCGGCGTGCCTCGCTCGTGAAGTTCTACGTAAAAGAGGGGCAGTTCCTTACTTACGTCGACCAGCGTCTGGTGCTCGGCGACTACTCCGTTGGATATTGACATCATGGTCAATATTTTCCCTTTTTCATCGTTCATGATTATATTGATCGCTTTTGCAGACTTCCCTTCGGCCTTCCCGAGTACAGAAGTAGACGGCCGAGTTCGTCGTCTTTCCTTCCTTTCCATTTTAAACTTCATGTTCCTTTGTTTTGTTGGGTTGAACAAAGTTTGTTTTTATTTCTTAAGCTTGACTAATTTATAGCTTACTCATAAATGAAAGCATCCTTTTCTGGAATGTTCAAAGAAATAAAGCATACATACAATGAACGAAGCGGTGTAATGGATGATTTGGGGGAGAAACGAGATAGAGAAGGGGATAAAGAAAGAGAAATTGAGAGAGAGAGAAAGCGATCACATACCTTTGATAATTAATGCCCGCCGTACTATTATTTTGTGTACATAACTATTATGTATAAATATGTATATATCTTGCGTGAAAGTGGCTCTTTTTTGACATGTTAAATATTCATTAAAAAAAATTAGCTCGACTCTTCTCTGTCTGTCCGTGTCCTCAAGGTAATCTTGAATTGGGTGGCCTGAATTCTGATCAACGGTGCGTGCAGCCAATCCATCATCTCCATCACCCTCGCATGCGAGAAGGGGAATTGATCGAGGTGACTTTATAGGGTAGGTCACGTCTCTTCGCTTAATCTACAGCTAAGTATTTAAGAGAGACTTTCTCTATTGGTGGAGGAGCGCCAGCCCCGGGGGAAAGTGTCGGATTTTGGTAACCAAAATTTTACGAGGAGTACCCACTTGCATTGTAAAAGAAATAATATGGTCAAATTAGTTATAAAAAATTTTTTCTTGCCAGTGCATGCAAAAGTAAGGCAAGAGTTTGAGTGTCCATAACTTCCTTAAAAGTTAATATTTTTCAGTTATCTTTTTTTCAGTTTATTTGTCATTGGAAGGCACACAAAAAAGGTCTATGACGCGTTTTCTGAAAATTTAATTTTTGACTCTTTTTTTTTGGCATTTTTCTGTTTCAGAAATTGGATTTCTGGACTTTTAACCCATTTTACGGCCAGCGCAAGGGCAAGCAAATAGATGGTAAGAAAGAGGAGAAAAAACTACACAGGATATGTTTTTATGAAGGAAATCGAAGGATACACATTTTATGAAATTTTGACTTGAACCTCGTGCACTCGCGTTTTTGCTCGGAGGGATGAAACAGTATAATTACTTTAAGTGTTTTATTTTTCGGACAATGTCGATGACGTTATATTCACCATTCAAATATCTACAAAATAAGCTATCTATCACCGATATACGTGTTATCTTGGAACTCAAAAATGCAATTTTATATTTTTCTATGAAAATTAATTCAATGAAATCCTCATTTATAGTCCATAGAGGTCACCAGCTGGAGCAATTTTCCATTTGATTAGATAGAGCGAAGAATTCTACATCACATATTCCCTTTTAGTGGAATTTGAAGGATATACATTTCCTATTTTCTCTCAATACACGGCGTGTTAAGGCGATACTTAGTAACATTTTAGTGTAGCGTCATCGACATTCCATGAACTTAAGACCGGGGAGGTATACGGTAACACTAAATAAAGAGACGCCATGTCATCATACGTTAAAATTTTGAATTTTGAGATCTCCTGACACGAATTCTTTCATATTGTAGCTTTTTACTAAGTATCATATTTGCACTGCGCTAACACGCCGTGAATAGAGAGAAATTTCTAGGGTCATGCCAACGACCTATAAACTCGAAAACTCAAGGATACACTTTTGTACCCAAATCATGTTATATAGTAGTTCTAGATGAGAAAAACGAATATCAGCTCTATTCACGACCTAATCAAGTCTTCAATATCGATTTTTTATACTTTTTTTTTACACAGATGGATTTACGGCTCAGCTATCATAATCAGGCGTTTCCTTCTATCAGTCAAGTAGCCACTCAAGCAACATTACGTCTAAATTAAACTTTTTATTACCTCAAGTGATTCTATTGTGAAAAAGCCTCGAGACATGCTCTCTTCCCCCCGAAAACCTTAGGCGGCAGCATAATTTCGAGCGTGAGAGCCAGCTTTTGCTTACCCATTCGTAAAGTCCGTTCAAACTTTGATACCCTACAAGCTTCGCATCCTTCCTCTGGACACCCTTAGAGGTGCAGAGATGAGTGGAGTCTTCTCGCTGTATTCCACACAGAAAAGAATGTCTTAGACATCAAATGTCTAGCCCCGAATGTCCAGAAAAATGTCTAAGACATCGCATGTCTAGCTCAGTGATGTCTAATCAAACAAGTCTTCAATGTCTAGAAATTTCGCGGAACGTGAATGTCTTGAATGTCTAGCATTTTTTTGGTCATTACAAAAATATTCGAAAGCGTATAGCTACGCACGGACTGTAAAATTCAGAAAAAAAGCTGAAAAAATAGACACGATTATAATATTGTTTTCCAAATTACTTTTGCTGTTATTATGTTTGTTTTCATATCATCATTATATACAAGATCTTCGTTCTCGGATGTCAGCCGACCCATGCTCTTCATGCCATATGAATACCCCTTGCAGGCCACGAAGGAGGACACGGACGCGCGCGCCGTGACTGCGCGTGCCGCGGCGCCCGAGCTCATGGTCCTGCCGCTCATCGTCAACGCTGCCGAGTAGCCACCGACTCTCTCCTCATGCCGCCTTCCCTTCCCCCTTCTCCCTCAGACTTCCGCCCTTTCCCTTCCCTTGCTCGCTTGTTTTGTTTCTCGATATCTGTTGAATATGTGGTTGATTAAAACTATTTCCTGTACTACATATGATGCACTGGATATCTGTGAAATGACGAAGCAAAGCAAAGCAAGAAGAAACAAAAACGAGAGGGGGCGCGCGATTGGCTAGACATTCTGTCCAATGGGACAAGACATTCAGTCTAGCCGGCCATGTCTCGTTGGTTTGGACATACGCGGCTAGACATTTGCTGTCTAGTGGGACTGGACATTCATGTCTCAGTGGCAATCGCGGACATAATGTCTAGCCTGAATGTCTTGTCCCACAAGACTTTCTTCTCTGTGTGTCTGTATGCTCAGTGACTACAAGGCGACTCTTTTTTGATGTAGCGGGCAAATTTTTGCCCAAAATTTCGAATCTCCTGGTACTCTGTGTTGTTCCCATCAATTGCCTTATCAACGTAATCATGCTACTTTCTTTTGATTTCCTGCATGAAAGGAAAGTTCTTCATGTCCTATTCAATGAATATATTTCGTAATTCTCAACAATGTTCAAATTCAAGTTGTATTCGTGTTTAAATCACGAATCTCGCGTGTGAATTAGGAGAAAATTCGCAATGTAATAAGAGATTAAAAATCGATATTGAAGACTTGATTAGGTCGTGAATAGAGCTGATATTCGTTTTTCTCATCTAGAACTACTATATAACATGATTTGGGTACAAAAGTGTATCCTTGAGTTTTCGAGTTTATAGGTCGTTGGCATGACCCTAGAAATTTCTCTCTATTGAGAGAAAAAAAGGAAATGCATATCCTTCAAATTCAATAAAAGGGAATACGTGATGCAGAATTCTTCGCTCTATCTAATCGTGTGGAAAATTGCTCCAGCTGGTGAAATCTATGGACTATAAATGGGGATTTCATTAGTTATCATTGAATTAATTTTCATAGAAAAATATAAAATTGCATTTTTGAGTTCCAAGATAACACGTAGATCGGTGATAGATACCTTATTTTGTAGAGAATTGAATGGCGAATATAACGACATCGACATTGTCCGAAAAATAAAACACTTAAAGTAATTATACTGTTTCATCCCTCCGAGCAAAAACGTGAGTGACGAGGTTCAAGTCAAAATTTCATAAAATGTGTATCCTTCGATTTCCTTCATAAAAACATATCCTGTGTAATTTTTTCTCCTCTTTCTTGTCATCTATTCGCTTGCCCTAGCGCTGGCCGTAAAATGGGTTAAAAGTCAATAAATCCAATTTCTGAAACAGAAAAATGCCTAAAAAAGGTAAAAAATTAAATTTTCAGAAAACGCGTCGTAGACCTTTTTTGTGTGCCTTCCAATGACAAATAAACTGAAAAAAAAGAAAACTGAAAAATATTAACTTAACAAATATGTAAGCCAACTTTCATTTCAAACAATGCCGAACTTTATAATGCACCTTGACTAGAGCATTCTGGGGCATTCGAAACACGATCTGATTGAAGAATAACAACACAGCATCGAATTCGTCATGATAAGTGGACTCTAGCGGTATGTCAATTACTTGAAATCGCCAAAAATTGGACGAAACATATGTATGTGTACATGGCGCGCAAATATCCGCTTCACATTTATCCGCTGCGAAAGTCCGCTGGGCTTTTGACAGGTGCATGTACATACATACATACCCACGAAGAAACATTTCGTTTCCCTAGCCATTTCGGATCAAGTTCGAATAAGAGGCTCGCATTCCGGTTCCTTGAGATGAAATTTTTCTCATATTTGCACGTTGACTCTAAGCACTGACCGGAAAAGGACTGGTGATACACAGTCCGTGCCCTTTTCATCGCTTGCTCCTCTCCGTCACTCCCTCGAGTACGATCTGTACATCATCCTTCCGCTTACTCGCTTGCAATTAACGTTTAGAAATGACCGTTTTGTGGAAGCGTCTTATTCATTTTAAATTATCCCTATATATAGCCACATATAATCATGCGGAAACTCATGATTATATGTGGCTTATTAATGTGTTTTCCCTTCATCGCCTTCTAACCTCTCCATGCCAGATCAATCCATACTTCGATGATCCGTCCAAGGTCGTCACGTTTTTTCACGATTATCTTCTATTTTGCCATCTCCGCCTTCCTGGTGACATACAAACAACTTCCAGTAATATTTTATTTCATCTGGTATTCCTTGAGTCTTTTCAAGATCTATCTATCATTCAGGTAGCAGTTTTGACAATAAAATGTTGTTTCTACTGCATGAGAAAAAAAAATTGTTTGTCGATATTTAAGACATTTGCCGTGCCGAAGATTCATCGGGGAGGTAACGTCAGTGGATTCTTCAAGAACCCGGCATGGAGCAATAGGTTTCTCTTCTGCTTCGTATTCGGATGAGGCTTTGAACTAAATTCTTTTAGTTTTAAAAAAAAGTTCTATATATTAAAAAAAATTATGTGTCTGATCGTACCTCGATTCGGTATGCTAAAGGGACGTCTGAAAAAGTATGCGACACCTTTTTGTCGCTTTCAGCTTGAGATGCACAAAAAAGTGGATTGTTATAGCATCTTCGCGCTCTCCCACAGAGCATGTCAAGGTTCTTTTTTCATTCATAATCTACCAATTTTCATTCTCTTTAAACTGACAGAATCTATACAATATTTTTTTTGTAGTTGCTAGATTGACTACTTGTAAATGCTGTACGGTCGTAGTGGTGGGCGACGATGAGAAGAGGGCGGGCGAGCGGGAAGTTGACGGCATCCATTATCTCTCGTTAGAAGCACAGAAGAATCTGGGACTCGCAAGCAGTCGCGACCTGCCAGAGGTGGGGGGCACTTCCAGATGAGACTACATACTTGTTCATTTGCACCCATTCTTGCGAAGTGAGGACGAACTTTTGAGGGGAGCAGACACTTGCGCAAGAATGTCGGCTATCTTTACGCCATCGCGAACGGGGCCGATTGGATCTACGACACTGATGACGACGTTAAGCCATACGGTTTGTCTCTGGAGAAAGAAAGAGAGGAAGAGAGAGAGAGAGAGAGAGAGAGAGAGAGATAGAGATAGAAAGAGAGGAGAAAAGAGAGAGAGAGAGAGATGAGATTGGAGAAAAGCGAAAAGAGAGAAGTGAGAGACAGAGAAGGAGGGATAAAGGGGAGAGAGACAGAGAGAGAGTAGGAGAGAGAACGAGAAAAAGAACGAGCTAAATAGAGAGAGAAAAATATAGGAATCGGGATATAGATGAATAGAAAGAGAAAACAAGTGAGAAAAACAGAGATACATAGAAGCAATGTGTGTAAAGGATAATGCTGCGTAGTTGTATGTACAGTCCCGCCCAACATTTCAAGTACATAGATTAATTAGATTAATTAGATTAATCTAAATAATCTCAATTGATTTTTCAGCGCTCAGGAGGCATTTCAATAGTGTTTTCAGGTCAATCTGGACTAATTCGATGCTTATAAATACGTTGGTAATATTCTTGCGAAGTGAGGACGAACTTTTGAGGGGAGCAGACACTTGCGCAAGAATGTCGGCTATCTTTACGCCATCGCGAACGGGGCCGATTGGATCTACGACACTGATGACGACGTTAAGCCATACGGTTTGTCTCTGGAGAAAGAAAGAGAGGAAGAGAGAGAGAGAGAGAGAGAGAGAGAGAGAGATAGAGATAGAAAGAGAGGAGAAAAGAGAGAGAGAGAGAGATGAGATTGGAGAAAAGCGAAAAGAGAGAAGTGAGAGACAGAGAAGGAGGGATAAAGGGGAGAGAGACAGAGAGAGAGTAGGAGAGAGAACGAGAAAAAGAACGAGCTAAATAGAGAGAGAAAAATATAGGAATCGGGATATAGATGAATAGAAAGAGAAAACAAGTGAGAAAAACAGAGATACATAGAAGCAATGTGTGTAAAGGATAATGCTGCGTAGTTGTATGTACAGTCCCGCCCAACATTTCAAGTACATAGATTAATTAGATTAATTAGATTAATCTAAATAATCTCAATTGATTTTTCAGCGCTCAGGAGGCATTTCAATAGTGTTTTCAGGTCAATCTGGACTAATTCGATGCTTATAAATACGTTGGTAATGTTATTTTCTTAAAACAAGTTGAAACTAACGAGAAAATTGATATTTTAGCCCGAAACCCCGTTTAAACATGGAGCGCATTGCGCATATAATGCAGCACATTGCGCTCCATTTTCAAACGGGTTTCTGCTTAAAATATCAATTTTCTCGTTAGTTTCAACTTGTTTTAAGAAAATAACATTACCAACGTATTTAGCAGCGTCGAATTACTCTAGTTTGACCTGAAAACACTATTGAAATGCCTCCTGAGCGCTGAAAAATCAATTGAGATTATTTAGATTAATCTAATTAATCTAATTAATCTATGTACCTGAAATGTTGGGCGGGACTGTATATATATCAACCTAATTTGTAAATAAATACCAATGCATATGTACAGTACCGCTCAACAACCAGGGGTGCAGGAACTTTCGGAACTTTCGGAAAGTTCCAAAATGTCCGATCAAATTTGTGCGTTTCTCGATAACCGCACGTCGATTTGGTTTGCATATTTGGATTCAGGCACTCGGGTTACACCATAATCGAGCATTAAAATGTCAAGATAATGCTTTTTCGACAAAATGGAAAATATTGTGAATCTCGTGGTGCAGGAACACCACAATTCGTAGTGCGTCAATGTGTCTTCGTGTCGGTGAAATTTGTGAAGGCATTTGCTCTAACAGTATATCTTTAAATTACAGTTGCAGACTTCATTTTTAGTTTCCTTATGTCTTAGTGACTTTTAATGTTACAAGTGAAAAAAGTGCGGAAAAAAAATTTTGCAATGCAAACTTGAAGAAATTGGTTCAAAAGCGGAACCGAACACCAGCCACTCCCTTCATACTCGTTGCAGGCATACCAATACTCCACACAGCCACAACGTTAGCCTGCTCCAAACAATTTTGTTCTTAAGAGCTGATAGAATTCCTTACCTTCCGTAGTCTTCCGCAAATTGCCAGATTTCAATTTCGAAACATAAAGTTTCGGGTACTCTCTCTGCGTCGGAAAATTTTTTGAATGAACATTTCGAGAATTGAAATCCAAAAGCGCAGCAAAATATTTTCTGCGATTGGGGCTCGAACCGGAGACAAACAAAACTGCCATCAAGCGCGTAAACCACTGCGCCATACCAATCACGCCAGTTCGTGCAACCGAATCCTTGACAGTCGGTCACCCACCTGCTTCCCAAATTCTCTCTCTCTCTCGCTGTTACTTCTTGATTTGTTCTCTGTTTGCTTCGCTTTGAAAGATCCCCCACTTTGAGCTATCATTTTGACTCTCTTTCCTTTTTCCTAGTCGAAACGTTCGCCCCGTTTGGGATTCGAACTTGCGACGCTCAAAAAGCGATCAAGCGTGCACCTTACTGCGCTACGAAGGCCATGTGGATTGTCTGAAGATCGACAATGATAGTTGCAAAACTATGATCAGCCATCTACGTCGCTAATCAGTTTCATTTTTCTCTCTCGCCCTCCTCTCTCTCTCTCTAAAGCTCTCACTATTTCCCGCAGATTTCGGGCCCTTGGATTTTGGGCCTGCCCTGGCCGGCTCTGTTCCATCTCGGGTCTGTACAACCCTTGGGGCCTGGAAGGAGAAAGAAAGAAAGAGAGAGAGAGAGAACGAAATAGGAAGAGAGGGAAATTGAGAGAAAGAAATAGAGTTAGAGATAGAGAGAGAGAGTGTGACAGGACAGCGAGAGAGAGAAATAAATTGAACAGCGACGTAGATGGCAGATCATAGTTTTGCCATTATCGTTGTCGGGCTTGAGACCACCGACAGTGCAAAGAGGACAAAGCGAAGCGAAGCAGGAGAAAGCGAAGGACAGAGCGAAGAAAGCGAAGGACGGGGTTAAAGAGAGGAAATCAAGAAGTAACAGAGAGAGAGACAGAGAGACAGAGAGAGAGGGTAGAGAGAGAAAGAGAGAGAGAGAGAGAGAGAGAGAGAGAGAGAGAGAGAGAGAATTTGGGAAGACCAGGGTGGGTGACCGACTGTCAAGGATTCGGTTGCACAAACAGGCATGATTGGTATGGCGCAGTGGTTTACGCGCTTGATTGCAGTTTTGTTTGTCTCCGGTTCAAGCCCAAATTGCAGAAAATATTTTGCTGCGCTTTTGGATTTAAATTCTCGAAAAGTTCATTCAAAAAATTTTCCGACGCGGAGAGAGGACCCGAAACTTTATGTTTCGTAATTGAAATCTGGAAATATACGGAAGACTACGGAAGGTAAGGAATTTTCGCGGCATGGACTCTATCAGCTCTTAAGAACAACGTCAAAATGCACCCTAAAATTGTTTGGAGCAGGCTAACGTTGTGGCTGGGTGGAGTATTGGTATGCCTGCAACGAGTATGAAGGGAGTGGCTGGTGTTCGGTTCCGCTTTTGAACCAATTTCTTCAAGTTTGCATTGCAAATTTTTTTCCGCACTTTTTTCACTTGTAACATTAAAAGTCACTTACTAATTGTAAGACATAAGGAAACTAAAAATGAAGTCTGCAACTGTAATTTAAAGATATACTGTTAGAGCAAATGCCTTCACAAATTTCACCGACACGAAGACACATTGACGCACTACGAATTGTGGTGTTCCTGCACCACCATTCACAATATTTTCCATTTTGTCGAAAAAGCATTATCTTGACATTTTAATGCTCAATTATGGTGTAACCCGAGTGCCTGAATCCAAATATGTAAACCAAATCGACGTGCGGTTATCGAGAAACGCACAAATTTGATCGGACATTTTGAAACTTTCCGAAAGTTCCGAAAGTTCCTGCACCCCTGGTTGTTGAGCGGTACTGTATGTATGTATGTATGTATGTATGTATGTATGTATGTATGTATGTATGTATGTATGTATGTATGTATGTATATACTTAATATGTTCATATGATCTGTCACAAGTTTCCAAAAAAACTGAGCAGTTCTACATAAATATAATTAATCTCGTTGAATGAAAAGAGTGAATTGTAGGAAATGGACTTGATCAATTTGACTACGAAGAAACTGTCAGCGGCATTCGCTTTTATGCTAAAGATGGAGAGAATCGGACGACACTGTAGTCAGTAACCTTCCTTCGGCACTTTCTCCATGTAACAACTATATATCTTACCTAAAAGAATTTAACAGTTAAAGCTATCATTATGTTAGGCAACTTCATCTGAATATTCATTTGGCGCAGTGTTTGTGACTTTCATGGTAGACAAGCTTTTTGATGCGCAGTCGTAAATTTTGATTTTCCTCAGCAAATTCACCCATGGTTTACTTTTAGTATGCATCGAGCCATTCTGATCGGGTTAAAATTTAGCGACAACATCAACAACGCGGATGGCGTGTTTCGCGTGTGCCAGGGAATGCGAAGGGCTGCCGTCCAGCAGGGGATGCTGCATACGGTAGAAAGAGAGAGAGAGAGAGAGAGAGAGAGAGAGAGAGAGAGAAAGAGAGAGAGAGAGAGAGAAGAGAGAGAGAGAGAGAGAGAGAGAGAGAGAGAGAAAGAGAGAGAGAGAAAGAGAGAGAGAAAGAGAGAGAAAGAGAGAGAGAAAGAGAGAGAGAGAGAGAGAGAGAGAGAGAGAGAGAGAGAGAGAGAGAGAGAGAGAGAAAAAGAGAGGGAGAGAGAGAGAGAAAGAGAGAGAGAGAGAGAGAGAGAGAGAAAGAGAGAGAGAGAGAGAGAGAGAGAGAGAGAGAGAGAGAGCAAACGAGATAAACTGATTGGAGTTTGAAGGAAACGGATGTCGACTCGATTCGACTTCAGAGCGACGGAAAGAGTCTACTCACGCGATCCAGCAAGTTTACCCCGCCAGTCACACTCGAGCCCGGTAAGCGTAATTTAAAAAAAGCCTTTTAGTTTTCTTAGGCGCTAGCGAAAACAATTGATCGTTTCCAACTTGAAACGTGCATTTGTTCGATGGCTTTGGTTTCTCCACGACGGCTTCTTTAAGCGAATCTAGTCTGGTTACCTGGAATGCGCTTATAGGCACGTATGCTCCATTGAACTCGCAAAACACTCTCTTTCACCGACGAGCCTTCTTCGGCCTCTTTCTTCCGATTATGGTAGCCTCTTCTGAATAGAATTGGTTCTTGAGCAAAAACTGAGCGATCAGGTCCCGCAAGGCATGGCAGACGTCTGGCGCAGCTTCTTCATGCAGAAGCTGCTCGGCCTCGTCGGCGAGTCCGTCTCAGTCGGGTTCCTCAACACAGTGAAGACGCTTGACGTTTTCGAGTTATTGCAGGACTCGAGGCGGCGTGACATGTAAGTGTTCAATATTTGTGTTTCCATAATTTTATCTAACTTTTTTACAGTTAGAATGATTTTCAATCCAAAAAAGAATTCAACATAAAATTTCAAAGTGATTCGCCGAATAAGACGGTCGCTTTCCTGGAGTTCCTCGATGCGTGGCAGTGTCCGCTCTCCACACTCGACGAGTGCGCCGTCCAACTCGCGGCTGACTTGGCAACGAGCCAACTCATGACTCTCCAAGAGGACGCACTACTCCTGTGATTCTGGGTCGACGATCTGCGCAAGATTGGGTTCGCTTGCTTTTCCTTTGATTTTTGTTCATATGCTGATGTTATTCGCCTTTATACTTACTGGCATGTTTTTTTAATCTGCTCACTTTTTTATTATGCTATCTCTATACATAGATGAAAATAAAGGCTACTTTTTCCAGTATTCGATGAAATTGAATACGAAAAAACTCTCTTACCAGATACACATTTCCGGCACTCCGTGATGGCAGTGCGGACAATTCTGCCATTATTAACGGGACCGACGTGTCCAACTGTCGTCCCATTCACTTGCAGCTTGCAGATGATCTACCAGACCGTCTTTTCGAACCGGTAATGGAAATAAATGATGGAAATGTTTTGAATAATCTTTTCAAAAATGAAAAGTACCAATAAATAGTCAAGAAATGAGAAGCCCAACAGAGTAGAAAAAGAGGAAAATGACTCTGCGAAAATGTGATTTAATAATCGTGTTTATTTTCGGTGTACAACCGGGCAAAGGAGAAGATCTCCTCCTTCATCGAGCTCAAGGAATGGTGCCGCGCTGCACCGGAAATGGTGAATCTAACATTCGACTTCCCGGCCCCTGAAGTGCTTGCGATTGAGCACGCGCTACAGCCGGCTTTTCAGCAGAAACTGGAAACGGTAGTTCGCTTCAGCTATCTGCATTCGAGTCCTTTAAAGTAGGTATCCGGGGAATAACTAACCTAACTTTTTTTGGCTCTATTCTAGTGTAGGCGTCCCATCGAATTATAGGCGTCCCATGGAAAATAAAGGCGTCCCATGGAAAAATTAGGCGTCCCGTGAAATTATAGGCGTCCGACCGATTTATAGGGGTCCCATGGCAAAAATAGGCGTCCCATAGAATTTTAGGCGTCTCATAGAATTTAAGGCGTCCCATAAAATTTATGGCGTCCCGAACACTTTTTCTCTTTCTTGTACTCCCGAGCAGAGATAGTAAATGGTGCAAAAATTTTGGGATCGTCCCGGCCAGTTGGACCCAAATTTTCGGCCCGCCGGCCCGAATTTCCTGGGCCTTCGTTCTTCGATCACCGGAGGATGGACAAAAAAGTGGAGCGATTGTCCTCTCGACGAAATCGTCAAGTTGCTCCGATTCAGTGGTGCGTTCCACGGCCGGTGCGACGGCGGCATTGGAGAGTGGGCGCAGAGGACGAATGAGACTGGGGGAAGGAGTCAATGTTGAGCGGGCAATCAGTCAGGCGGTTGAATCGTTGAACCGAGGCAGAAAGAAGAAGGGAATTCTGCTCGGCCATCGAGATGACGAAGACATCGTTTCTTGTCGAGGCTGCAGTGACTCTCTCAGCAACGACGGTGACGAAGTCGGGTGTGAGAGAGTGGGGTAGGAAGTTAAGCTCTCTTTGCCATCAGTCTCCCGAGCTGGCTCGGAGTGTTTCAGTCTCCTTGTCCTTCTTTGACATGGTTTGCTTCTAGTGTTCTTCCCAGGACTTTAAAATGGCGGCCATGGAGTTCGTTGAGGCTTTTTAACCTGGGTGCTTCCCCTTGCTGACGAAAATTTTTTCTATCAATTTGTCGACAACTTTGTCGATCTCGCGATGCAGATCTCGATGCTGCTCGATGACAGCTCGGAGTTAACTCGGTGCATCCAGAAGGGTTGGCCCTTGCTAACGAGAAATTTTTCTTTAATGTTATCGGACGCCTATAATTTTTTTGGACGCCTGTAAATTTATAGGACGCCTTTAAATATTTGGGACGCCTATTTTTCCGATGGGACGCCTTTAAATGCTTCGGACGCCTATAAATATTTGGGACGCCTAGATTTTCTCTGGGACGCCTTTATTTTCCATGGAACGCCTATAATTCGATGGGACGCCTACACTAGAATAGAGCCCTTTTTTGTATATGGATAGCTTAAAATATCCAGAAAGTATTGAACAATTTCCATTACATTCTAAGCAATAGTAACGTAAAAACTGACGGAGAGAATTAGCTGCAGTTGGTCAAAGCAGCCCTCCTATTTTACATGCTCTCTCGAACAACCGACAGGCAATGAGCGCGCGCATTCAAACTGGTTCTCTACTGTGTAATTCATTATTAACCGGATACTTCCTTCAAATGCCTGCTTTATCCGTGTGTCTAGGTGTTGGTGCTGACGAACAACTACCCGTGGCGATTCGGGATCGGCCTCTTGCAGCGCCTCTACGAGTCCTTCTTCGGCGTCGTCTTCATCTGCGGCACTTACGACGCGGACGAAATCGAAAAAAAGACTCCGGTCAATTCATTCAGATTAATTCATCATTTCATTTTTATATATATGAATACATATTTACATATATATATAATTAAAATTATGAATTAATCTGATGAATATATTCATATAACTACGCCATTGTCCGATACTGATGTTGTTGAGCTCATAAGAATGGAATTCGTTAAGGTTTTCCCCAAACGCGACCACTCGTCAACTACATCTACCTTAGCGAGCAGGAGATGCGCTCGGGATACTACGCCTACTACTGCTTGGCCAAGGTCAAGGAGCTGCGACTGCAGAATGTCAAGGGTCAGGGAAGCCACTGACAGCATCAGATTACTATGCATTATCACGAAGAGGGAAATATTTTGTTCTCATGCGCATCTTCACTCAAGAATTAATAGAATTTTTTTTATTTAGGCATTTGCTTAGTGCCATAGTGACATTTGACGGAACTCCGCTTTCCTAGTAGAAAGTCATGGTTCCGCTTGGCGTAACATTCCATCGCGAATGTGCACAGCTGTACTTCATTGTGCGTCTTGACGTAACATTGCCCGTTGACCTCAGGCTACTTCATGGTCTCCGATTACGCTCTCTTCAACGTATGGCACCCTCTGGATCTCAACATTGCTCACCACGCCGACCTCCGCGACCTGAACCCAAATGGTTATTGGTCAGCGACTTTTAAGAATAAATACTATCAAAGAGGTACAAAAATTGTGAGAAAAACTATCTGTTCGCTTTTTAGGCAAATGTGCTGATGAAAGAAAGTTCGAGGCGACGAGAGTGTGTTGGAAAGAGAAAGATGGCTTGCCATGTCTCATAAATGATAAGCTGTTTCGTCCACACTGAGAAGGAGCAATCGGAATGTCAAGCAACTGTTATCACTTCCATACATTCATTTCATTATAACATTTCACTGTTTTTCAATTTTTGCACGTGCAAACATGGTACATAGATACGCCCATATGCAGAGATAACAACGGCATCCATGCTTAGTTATGTACATATGATCGCATTGTCGTAGTTGCCTCCGGCTTGGGACAGTCTCCCTTCAAGGCCTGCCAACTCTTCCGAACCAGGGTTGGAGACTGAACATTAAGAATAGACAACCGACGGAAATATTGAAATTTGTCAATAATACTAATCGAGCGAATTCAAAAAATTTTTTAATATAAAAAAATAATTGTGCGAGAGCTGTGTTCCCCTGCTTTTTCTCGATGCACCTTGAACTCTGCGTCTGCAATGAGTTGCCGTGCACTCGCGGTACCTTTCGCAACTTCGCAGACTGCCTTCGAGCGAAGTCTGAACATTGCGCGATGATCGTGGAGGGAGATGCCGGCCGCCTCTCGCGCCATCCCCGTCAGAAGGGAGTCCTCCGGCTCAAGGGAATCATTCAGGACAGCTCTGGGAGGACAAAGGAGTCCAAAACTCAAGTTTAAATTCGCGCCTTTTTGTCTAAAACGAGTGCGAGAGAGCATTAGAGAGACGCGACTAGTCAGAAAAGTTTAAATTGTTTCATGCTTGTTACAAAAACTATATTTGTGATGATGAGGGTGAGGTTTCTATATTAATGCAGATCGTTGATCGAAAAAAAATTACTAGAGGAAGAAAGAAGCACGAAGACTTCAATCGAATTCTTTGCCTTGACATGTTATGTAACCAAGAAGCAAAGACAAGTCAAACAATAAGTATGGAGAATGGCTTGGTGCGGGCAAGGATGCGAAGAGCAGCCTCTCTTGAGAGAAGATAAGCATAGCCGTAGCAGTAGCCGGGGTAGACATCGGGCGAGTAAGCAGAACGAGGAACGAACCTCAACTATCTTCATCTTATTTAGTTATGACATCTTATTTTTATGATTATAAGCAGCAAGTGCTGTAAGAAACTTATAATAGTGTTACATAAATAAATAAACTATCAATTTTAAGCCACCGCATTCTTGCGGCATTTTGAACTGCTTCCTAACCAGGCGCTTTTGTTGCTGCGAACAACGGGAGCAGAGTGGTATGCGTGGCAATGGATGGAGGGGGAGGAGGGCAGGAAGGGGTCGCCCACGAAGGAGAGGAGACGGTCGATATGGACTACTGTGTCCTGAAGATGAAAAGAGTGAGAGAAAGAGAGGGAGAAAGTGAGAGAGAGAATGAGCGCTCAATAATGCTAGAGAGAACTAGGGAGAAAAGGAGAAACGAAACTGAGAGAGGTACCTGATCCACTTTCAGTATAAAATTCGCCTTGCACAAGACTGAGCCGACAGTCAAAGCTGCGACCGCCTGAAATCATTCATAACTAATGTGAGATAGTATGTAGCATTTTGATTGGTTTCAAAGTTTTAGCCTATGTGTTAGTTGAAGTCTTTATAAATGCACAAATGTATCCAAGATGCCTTGTATAATAGATTGAGATAGTGTTCTGTGCTGTCAATGATGACGAGGTCATCAAACTCTTCGGCTTCCTTCAGCAGCTCCTCTCCACTCACTCGACCACTCTCTCCGACGATGAAGAACACGCGAGCGCGACCGCTCTGCAGTCAACGGTTTCTTTTCTTCTTTTTATTTATTTTTTTTTATAAAATTCAATTTTCCACAATATTGCTTTGTATTGGAATTCCTCGCAAATAAGTGCCCCTCATCCACACGGAGGGACTAATCAAGCAAATGATTTCGTGCCTGAATTGCTATCGACTCGGCAGATGAGGCCCATGTTTGACGGATTGCCATCCTCATCTTAATCTTTATTATTACGAATATGAAAAGGCAGAAGGAGGTGAGATGCAGAGAAAGAGAGAGAGAGAGAGAGAGAGAGAGAGAGAGAAAGAACAAAGGTAGAGAGAGAATAGTAAGAGTGAGAGAAACAGCGTACATCTTTGCTTTGTGCTGCTGAGCTGACACAGACTGCCAGGTCATAGACCTGCGAGGATCCACAGCCGCCAGGTATTCTAACGAATTTCAGAGCAAGGACAACCGATCGAAAGGGCAGTCTGATTTGACGAGAGTCTCGCACCTGCTAAACTTTGCTTCAGAATTAGGAGGAAAAAGAAATATAGAAAAACCGCTCGAAATTACAAAAAAAATCAGTCAGGCTTTCTTTACATATGTATGTATGTATGTAAATACATATCAATACAATCTGAACAAGTCCTGTGAATGAGACTAATATTGAAAAAATTTAACTGGAAAAATTGAATTGAGTTAATAGAAGACGTTCGAAACGACAAACCGCGAACATCATTTGGATTGCCTTTTCTTCATCTCCTCCATCTGGAAGACGTGAGTGGCAGATGAGCAGAAGAAATGACAACGCTGAGTTTCAGGTCGAATATCCATGAAGTTCGTCATATCAAAATGCATGCATTCATCCCACGAAAACTTACCAAGCAGTAAAAAGACGACGATATGGACCGCGGCTCTTCCTGGTTTCCGAGAATGCAGCATTAAAAGCAGCATGGCTATTCCTGAGAAATCAGGAGCATACAAATATGGAGGATTCTACCTCTTCTCTCTTCTTAACAGTAACATTACAGGACGAGTTGACGTTGTATAATTTTTCCTGCACGTGCATATACTTTTTAATATTTGGTAAATTTTATTCATGAAATCACTGCTAGCGCCTAACAATACAATACATTAACTCTGTTGATTTCTCAAGATGACTAATGGTAAGTAAAGTCCCTTCATACATACATCTGAACAGGCAGCACGAAATGAATGCAAGTGTTACCATATGAAGAGATAAGGATGAAGCTATCACTGCGATGACGTATTTGGGTGGGGCAGTCCCTGTTCTCAAATTGTTCTATTGCTCACTTCTTCACAATCTCTTTTCGCTAGCTCTGAATCATCTTTCTTTTCAAACTTTGTAGAATTACGGAACCATCTTTCCTTAGAGAGTGAGAGAGAGATAAAGAGAGAGAGAGACGGAGAGAGAGAAAGGGAGAGAGAGAGAGAGAAAGGTATCCTGTTCGGCTAAATCTTCCTCATCTTCCTCCTTCAAGTGATGAATAATGCAGACATTTAGTAAAACGAAGGAAGAAAGATGGAAAAGGACAAGGCAACTTGTGGTTCGACTGGTGCATGCCGACCAATCCTCTCTGTTCAAAAATCTTCTTTGTATAATTTTGTATATCCGACTCCTTCGTGTCCCGCCACAGAAGATGCGATCTTCTAGACTCACTTCCCATTCTTCGTAAGTGAGACTGTGCCAGTTCGCGAGAGCAAAATCATTGGTGTCACTGTTGATCTCCGGTCGATCGGCCTTCTCTTCAATGGCGCAATATAAACCGAGATGGACATATTATTCCAAGAAATATAAATTAATAATGAATTTCTAGACGAGAGCGTAGTAAAATTGGTAAAATGGATAAAAGGGTAATCATTACGAGGGAAAGTCTATTCGACCTGAATTGTGGGCGTTATGATGATAATAGATGCAGTATGTAGGAATGCAAGCTCCTGGTTGCGGTCAAGAGGAGAAAGAGCACCTTGGTTTCAAATACGATTCAGAAGGACACGAACAACGACCGGATCGCCACCCAGTGGACCAGCATCCCGGACGGTGCCGCCAAGCAGTTCAGTTCCAAGGAGATGCACCATCGAATACAACCCCTGAGGGCTCTTCTGTCACAACGAATCAAGTCATCTGCTCCCTCTCACCATCCGAATCACTCTCTGCCCCGAACAAATAATAACTTTTTTTTATTGTGATGAAACGTTAACAAGAATGAATGTCTCTCTCTGCCCTGAACAAATGCCTGTCTTGCCAATATTGGCACCACCAATCTGACGAATCTTGTTGACAGAGTTCTCCTATGCATAAATTCCAGGCAATGGATTTTTCCTTCAGTAGACAATCCAAGAGGACAAATTCGCCGTCTAGCTCATTACTCCTAGATTTGTAAAGAAGACTTGGGAGTGTTCAAGCATGTCCAAGATTATTGCTCATTCTTTCATGATTCCCACCGCCCTCTGATCTTTAATCAATTCTTTTATTTAAATTGTTCAGAAGCTATATTTTTGCATTGCGGGAACGAGGAAATAGATTTCGTTGCTCTCTTTATTTTCCTTTTCTCTAAGCCGCGAGTGCTTTCTTCATGTCCTTCTGCATCGCCTTCTCCGCAGCCATCATCGACTTCGACAGCGACACCAGCGAAGACGTCGTCTGAAAGGAAAAAAAGAAGTAAGGGAGAATGTTATTTTCATGTGAAACTGACACGGAATTATTGTTTTAGGAGAGGAAAAACCATACGTTCTTGAGGTAATCGCTGATTCCCTGGACGACCCGCTTCTCAGTCTCGGCCAGAGCGTTTTCGGCATTCTTTTATTTAAATTAATGAGCAACTAATCAATTTGAATGTTTCATTTGCGGATAAATCTCTAGAAAAGTACAGAATTGATAATGATTATTTGCACATCCTAACATCCTTGGCCTGCTTGAGCTCCTCACCGTCCTCCTTTCCCTTGATACGCGCCGCTGCTTGGCCCGCCTCTTTGCGTGCCTTCTCCAGCTCTTTCATCTGGTTCTTCATGTCCACGCGAGACTCCTGCAGTTATGATTTATCGATCTATCGATTAATGAATTTTCTGAGAGAATCACAGGAGAGCGATCTTTTATATTTCTGTCTTTGGAGAGCTCGACCTTGAGCTGCTTGAGTGGCTCGATGATCTCGGCAACGAATTTCTTCGCGTACTTGCGACGGACGCTGGCCGCCTCAGCGTAGCTCTCTTCGAATTAAGAAAGCTCTTATACCAAGGAAAACATGCATTTCCAGGCATAAAACTGTTCCCGTTCTATTTTGGCGGCCTTTTTTCTTCTTCTTTTTATGCTGACTCTGAACAGTGGAGCAGTGCTGGATGGCCTCGTCTTTCTCCATCCTCTTCCCATACTTCTCCATCGCATCCGACAGCTTCGAGTACGCGAGCGCTCTGCCAGAGCCGCAATTCTGCAACGAAGGAAAACGATACTCAAAAATATTCGTTCTTTGATGTGGAAAACCCCCCAATGTCTTCTTTTCCGCAGCAAGGAATTAAAAGTACCTTTTCGATGGACTCCGCAGCACTCAGGAGATTCTGAACGAGATTCAAAACCTGAAACCATTTCAGTGTTCTTTCCATGAGGGGAGGGAGGAAGAAGTAGAGAGAAACGAGATATGGAGAAGAGACAGCAGAGAAAGAGAGAAGATGTTGCCTCGCCTGCTCAACACGAGCCGTGCTTTCGGCCGTCTCGGCAGAAGTCGCCGCTTTCTTCGCGAGCAGCACGCCAATCTTACCCATTCTGCTGTCGAGGGTCTGCAATTTCTTCTTGAATTTATTAAGTCTTATCTTATATATTTACTCATTAATCAATTATTATATTTTTATTTATTCTTTCACAAACTACAGGAGACATTAAATGTCGATGAAATCAACAACAATAGCAATAGCGAGTTAGTAGAACCGACGGAAGGTAAGAAGTTGTGGAGAGGCAACCACTCGTGAGTAGGAAAGAAGTGAAACTGACCCTCACTCCTGCGAAATCGCTCCCTATCACTTCATCGTGCACTAAGAGTACGATGCTTTCGAAAGTGCGATAAAGGGTTGAAACGTGCATTCGTTGGACGGATCAATACCATCGTTACCACGATATCGTAAACAATGAGTTCTGCTGAACTTAAGTTTGCAAGACTACTGACAGGAATATGGAATGAGGTTATATTTCATATCCTGGTTAATCACAAAGTCAAGAGAGGCGACAAATTGCTGATTGTTCCTTCACCTGGCTCTTGCGCTCTTATTATTATCATTGTATCTACCACTGTGGAGAAGGATAGAAAAACAATTCTGTAGTTTTAGCCAGGGGCAAGAAAAGGAGAAGGATTTTCGGTGAAATGCGATCCAAAAATTCAGAATGGGGTAGTAGCAGACTTTTAATCTCAAAAACTATGCTGTTAGTTAAGATGTAAAGCAAAACTCAGAGCGTTATAATAAAATGCTTTCAGATCAATCTCATTCCATTTTCTGGCATAGTGGCAAGCAGAAAGCAGTGAATTCGGAATCGCAGATGGACACGTGTTGCTTCTGCCTCACAACTGATTCGTCTTCTTTCATAATGCTCAGTGACAATCCTTGTTCCCAGAAGAATCGCCGTGTCCAGCTTCGTTTCGTCAGAAATCATAAAGATATGTAGCTTTTCAATAATGAAAAAATTCTTGCCTCCCACGTTTATCATTCAAGAAGAAGCCGACCAATACAGCATGAATAAAAGAGAATTTTGCCAGCCAATCCTTAGCGATCGTTCCTGCAGACATAGCCCAAGTGAGTTTTAAATTATTGTATGTCATATTGAACAATATATTATTTGAAATAAAATATGTTTAAAGTTTCAATTGATGGTTCGCTTCTCGCCTCTCCTGCTGCCGGTGCTTGTTCAGCTGCAACTGTCCCTAACCTTCTCCTCGCTCGTCCCCTTGGGCTATAGCTCGCTCGGCGCGCACAATCTCACGCTTGCCGGCCGCAGCTTCGAAAACGTCGCGTACGTGACTTCCAGGAGCGGCTGGCTGCAGCCGACATCGCAGTGTCCTCAGGGATTCGTCCCGGTGCGGCCGAGTCACTTTTAGACCATCCTTTATTTAAAGTAAATATTAACTAAAGCTTTATTGACTAATCTAAAAGCAAAATAAAGCAAGTGGTCACTTCAGGCCATCTTGAGTGGCGTGGAGTTGCATAAGTTTCGACGTAACTTTCCCTACTCTTTGGTCCTTTCCTGCCACGTTGGAGCGAGAAGAGTGCCTTCAGGCGAATTTCATTGGTTCTTCAAAGAGAAAGACATCGGACAGGTTGACGATGGTTTCCAATCAAAAGAATAATTAGAGTTACGTAGGGAGAAATACAACAGGACCATGATTATAATTCTTCCAAGATTAGCTAGCTAATCTAGGGGTATGACAAATGGGGGCGGTCATGAATGCCAGGAAAAGCAGTGAAATTAACTGTTCTAATTGCGCGTACTGCCAGTCCTCAAGATGGAAGGTGCCAGGTGGAGGGATCACTCTGGGGCTGGGATCCTACTCTGGACGCGGCGCTCTCTTCGGCACGGCTCGTGGCCGGTGGGCGAACGCAGTGGGGACTCGCGAGCGAGTCTCACGATTTCAACTCCAGGCTCTGTTGCATGACGCATCCTGACTTTGCCGCCTTCGACCCCACGTTCCCCTCCGGATTTACCTCTCTTGGCTCGCACATACTTAAGATTGGAAACACAATCTTCAATGGAGTCGACTACTCAGTTTCCAACGACATGAATTTGGCTGCCACCACCCAGTGCCCAGAGGGACATGTACAAGTAAAGTTCACGCTCAAATTTTATAAATACGCTTACTTTCATTCTTAAAGTTACTTGTAATACTGATAGCGAAAAATTATACAATCTAAGCAAAGAAGTAAACAAGTAAAAAATATACAAAATAAAAGTTTCAGGCGATCATAAAAGACGAGGATCTGCACACCTTTCGTCGTGGCTTCGATATTTCCTTCAAGACGGAGTGTCACGTCGCAGCGAGGAGGCTGAATGGAGACAACTTTCATTTCTTCTTCAACGGCAGCGATATCGGCGAGGCGGTCAGTCCAGTGAGAAAAGAATAATGGTGGATTAGAATCAATGAAAAGAGGGATTTGTATCTCTCATTTATCGTTCGATTTAATTTCGAGCCTTCTAATTGGGATAGGGAAAAAGGAAAACGGAACAATGGCAGTTGTCAACCTCTCTCTTTCTTTCCAGTAATTGACAACTAAATAAAAGCTAGTGTTGAATCCACATTACTAAAACTAAAAACTTTAAAAAATAAATTATTTTAAAATTAATATGATAAAACTACCAGGTTGGCTCTGAAAAGTGGCGCCACGCTCAGCCGCTATCGCCATCGGCGGACGCGGCGGAGTCGGCGGTGGTTCTCCGCGTCGGAGGCACGCACGAATGGGGCTACGCCAGCGTGAAGCCGGACACGCGAGCTGCTCTCTGCTGCATGAGCCATCCCGGCTTCAAGGATTTCGACCTCAAGCAGAACATGCCGAAATCCAATGATCTTCTCTAACAAAGCTGATTCATTTTAATCGGGAATTGGGTCGTGCTGTCGATAAACAGTCATTGTTGTGAATGGAGACGAAGCGAAAAACATGGAACTTTAAAAAGGCGAAATCTCAAAATTTTCGCTATTAGGATGATTCTTTGAATGTGTCCGGATTGTGCTTATGCATCATAACTACGATTATTAACGAGCAGGCATTTCGTGTTAGGAGTTAGCGAATTCCAAGTTCATTTAAAAGAAACATTTGTTACTTTGCATTGTGCCTGTTCCTCGTGTTGACAGCGTTTAGAAATGAATAGTGCGTTTATTTTTTTATAAACATAGGTTAGCCATATGGCATATGATCAGCCACAACGGGCAGATCAAACAGTCGTAGTTGAAACCAAGGTGCTCTTCTCCTGGCTCGGCCAAGAGAAGAGCACCTTGGTTTCAACAACTATTCAGAAGAACGACCGGATCGCCATCTAGTGAACCAGCATCCCGGACGGTGCCGCCAAGCAGTTCAGTTCCAAGGAGATGCACCATCGAATACAACCCCTGAGGGGCCTCTTCTATCACAATGTATTAAGTCGTCTGCTCTCTCTCACCATCCGAATGACTCTCTGCCCCAAACAAATAATAACTTTTTTTTTATTGTGATGAAACGTTAACAAGAATGATTGTATGTGCTGCCTGTCTTGCCCATATTGGGCCAACAAATCTGACGAATCTTGTTGACTGAGTTCTCCTATTCATAAATTCCAGATAATGGATTTTTCCTTCAGCAGGCACTCCTAGATTTGTAAAGAAGACTTGGGATTAAACATGTCACCCTTTTTTATGCGCGCTGAACCAATTTCTCTTCATAAGTTATTGCTCATTCTTTTATTATTCCCCCCCCCCTCTGACTTCTCATCAATTATTTAATTTAAATTGTTCAGAAGTAATATTTTTGCATTGTAGGAACGAGGTACAAGATTTCGTCGCTCTCTTTACTTTCCTTTTCTCTAAGCCGCGAGTGCTTCCTTCATGTCCTTCTGCATCGCCTTCTCCGCGGCCATCATCGACTTCGACAGCGACACCACAGAAGACGTCGTCTGAAAAAAAATAGTAAGGGAGGATGATATTTTCATGTAAAACTGACGCGGAATTATTGTTTTAAGAGAAAAAAAACGTATGTTCTTGAGGTAATCGCTGATTCCCTGGACGACCCGCTTCTCAGTCTCGGCCAGAGCGTTTTCGGCATTCTTTTATTTAAATTAATGAGCAACTAATCAATTTGAATGTTTCATTTGCGGATAAATCTCTAGAAAAGTACAGAATTGATAATGATTATTTGCACATTCTAACATCCTTGGCCTGCTTGAGTTCCTCATCATCCTCCTTTCCCTTGATACGCGCCGCTGCTTGGCCCGCCTCCTTGCGTGCCTTCTCCAGCTCTTTGATCTGGTTCTTCATGTCCACGCCAGACTCCTGCAGTTATGATTTATCGATCTATCGATTAATGAATTTGCTGAGAGAATCACAGGAGAACGATCTTTTATATTTCTGTCTTTGGAGAGCTCGACCTTGAGCTGCTTGAGTGGCTCGATGATCTCGGCAACGAATTTCTTCGCGTACTTGCGACGGACGCTGGCCGCCTCAGCGTAGCTCTCTTCGAATTAAGAATGTTCTTATACCAAGGAAAACATGCATTTCCAGGCATAAAACTGTTCCCGTTCTATTTTGGCGGCCTTTTTTCTTCTTCTTTTTATGCTGACTCTGAACAGTGGAGCAGTGCTTTATGGCCTCGTCCTTCTCCATCCTCTTCCCATACTTCTCCATCGCATCCGACAGCTTCGAGTACGCGAGCGCTCTGCCCGAGCCGCAATTCTGCAACGAAGGAATACGATACTCAAAAAATGGTCACTCTTTGATCAGTGACAATCCTTTTTTCCATTAGAATCGCCGTTTCCAGCTTCGTTTCATCAGAAATCATAAAGCTGTGCAGCTGTTCCATAATAAAAAAAATCTTAGCTCCCACGTTTATCATTCAAGAAGAAGCCGACCAATACAGCATGAATAAAAGAGAATTTTGCCAGCCAATCCTTAGCGATCGTTCCTGCAGACATAGCCCAAGTGAGTTTTAAATTATTGTATGTCATATTGAACAATATACCAGTGTAGTCGCACCAGTGTAGCTCTTAATTAAGCGATGAAGCGACTAATAAAATAATTCTTCCATTAAAACAAACCTTGTGGTAGAGATGATCCTGCCAGGAAAGCATCTGTCCTCCTCGCTTTGTCGCAATGAATCTTGCTGGCGACGATGAAGCTCCGAGGGAAGGAGTGCGAGTCGGAGAAGAAGACGGAGACGATGAAGAAAGGAGACGTGAGGACTTGGTTCCTCTGGCCCTTAAGAGGGCCGTTGGGTTCTGGGAGCTCTGCGGAGTTGACATGAGAATGTCACTGCTAGCAGTTGAATGAAACTTGGAGAGCTGATCCAAGAGGGTGGAGACGATGGGCGAGAGAGAGAGGGTTAGAAAAGCAGAAGTTTACAGCTTTTCTTGCAACCCTCTCGATATACCATGCTCTAATTTTGCTTTGCATTTCTTTATGTCTCTAAGTAATTATGTTTCTTACTGAATATCACTGCGCAACAGTTTCACAGTTAATTTTGCTCATCGACCTCATCGACCTGCTCACCCATGTCCTCTTGCCAGAAGCACTCCATCACTTCTCTACACTCTCTTCAAGTTCTACTGCATTCTCGTTGTGACATCTTGTCATGAGCACAACAGCTTCACACTTTATTATGTACATCGATATGGTCACCCAAGTCCTCTTGCAAGAAGTTAGGCAATTATCCAAACTCTCCTTACGATTTTAATAAATGATTCGAAGAAAAATCATTCGAAGAAAAATCATTCGAAGAATATTCATTCGAAGAAAAATCATTCGAAGAAAAATCATTTGAAGAAAAATCATTTCAATATTTGAAGAAAAATCATTTGAAGAAAAATCATTTGAAGAAAGATCAGGACACCCTATCGGTTGCATGACGCATCCGACATTCGACGGCTTTGATCCGCTGGCAACGAGCCAAGCACCGGAGCATACAAAAGTTACTAGCGATGAGGAACACAAGCTTCTCTCGCAGCTCTCTACTCCTGCAATCGGCCATGCAAAACCCACTTCCGATCAGTTCATTACTGAATCGCCGGTTGCCCGCCGTATGCCAGAGTCCCAATCTATCGCTGAAATGTGGAAGACCTTCTTCGATGCGTTGGACGCGAGAGGAGACGAATAGGGAAACAAAGAAACATCGGAACATAAAGAGCCGCTTATGGTGGACCAGGCAACTCAGATGGAAGAAATCAAACAGCACGACCAGCACCCTAATTTCATAGTGTTCTACAAGTGAAGAGGCGAAACGCTCTCATTGATACGATTGAAGGAATCATTCAAATCAGCAGTATCTTTCATTCGAACCTTTCGTTTGTCCGTGTATCATTGAGAATTATAAACTCATACTGCAGAGAAATTCCTGTTGGCAATTAAGCATCGTATACTATCACTTGAGATGATAAAGAAATCAAAAGTTCTTCCTGAGACAGAGAGAGAGAGAGAGAGAGAGAGAGGGAGAGAGATATATAAAGAGATAAAGCAGACGGTAAGAGAAATGAAGTGAGACGATTGTCTAGCAAGAAATTTGAATCTAGCTTCTAACACAATTAGTTCGGTGATTTTTAAATGTAATTAATATCATCAGAAAGCAAATATTCCTGTTGCAGTGTATAATTTAGTGCGTTGTGTTCACTACCGTATACCTTATTATATTACACTCTGAGTAATCGAACACAGCAGAAAAGCTGCTCCGCGTTGTTTCGTCAAGTTGCGTGCTCATTTCACATCATTTTCTGCTTGTTACTCGTTTGCTTTTGTCATGGCTGTTTCGTCGGCACTATTAGAACTCGATTCTCTCCGAATACTGCCATCTCATGTTTCTGGACGTTACTTCAACTCTTCATAACTAAGTCGTGCCATGTGCTTTCCGCGTAAAAGGTCTAAAATCGCGTTTCGTTGCGTCTTTCTGTTGGGGAAGGGGTCTGTTTAGAAGGCCTTCACTTTTAGATCTTCTCATTCGTGCTGTGTCTGCAGCATGCAGCCGATTCCCGCCAACGAAGTTCGCGCAGCATTCATTGAGTTCTTCCGAGACAAATATGTCAGTCACTGCTTCCACGTTTTCAACTATTATTTTAAAGGGTTAAGAATGTGGTTTTGATTCGGAAACTATGCTCCATTATGTTTTCTACTCGTCGTCGACATATCATTTGAGCCAAATTGTTTGCCATTTCTGATGTATCAGTGATCTGATATATATGTGATCATGAATGGAAAAAGTGATATTTTTAAAGGGTGCGTCATCCCTTTAATCTTTTTTTTATTTGCAGGAGCACACGTTCGTCCAGTCATCCCCTGTCATTCCTCACGAGGACCCGACTCTTCTCTTCGCCAATGCTGGCATGAACCAGGTGCCATTACCGACTTCATTCTTCATTTCATGGAGTTCCTTGGAAATGGAATACTCATTTTTAATTCTCGATCCTGGGTATTATGAAGAGGCAACTTTCAAGATTGAAATATTTGACCACGGCGTTGTGAAATCGCGGATGATGTGATTGTGTAATTCTTCGAATTATCATAACTTCTGAAGCCTTTTATGATTTCGAATAATTGTTTTAAGAAGTCGGCGAGTACCAGTAATTCCGTTTCGTTGAGTGTGATTGTTTATTGATTGCGAAATCTGTTTCCTTTCAGTTCAAGCCGGCCTTCCTCGGCGTGGCTCATCCTTCTTCTGAGCTCGCGCAGCTCAAGCGTGCAGTCAACACGCAGAAGTGCATTCGTGCTGGTCAGAGAATTGCATTCTTCCTCTTTAGAAAAAAAAATGTATCTTCTTGCGCTGAATAGTCATTGCTGCTCGAAATACAGTAGCATTTTGTTCGATTTTGAAATTAAAAGGCACGGTGTGTACAGAAATTTTGTAAGGATGAAGGAGGTGAAATGATTGGAATTCTCAGGCGGCAAGCACAACGACCTCGATGACGTCGGCAAGGACGTGTACCATCACACTTTCTTCGAGATGCTCGGCAACTGGTCTTTCGGCGACTATTTCAAGGCACGGCGAGGATTCAAATGGCATCATTCAGAAAGCATAGAACAGCATTCCTTCCTTCCTCTTTGAAGATTTTCAAAGAATGCAATTTGCAGATTTTTATTTAAGGATGTTCATCCTTTTTTTATTAGCTACTCATCAAGATCTCAAGATTCTTTGTTTGCATTTTAACTCATGGAAACTGGATTGTTGCATTTTTCAGAAGGAGGTCTGTGCGTGGGCATGGGAGCTGCTGACCAAGGTAGGCTGTTCTTCATTTCCTTTATCGCAATTTTTCTTTCAAACAATACAGTATCCCGATGGTACAATAATTTATGATTTTTTTTCTGCCAACAACCAAGCATTTTTTTTTAGAAAGCAAACATTCACGTGATAAATCATATATTTAGCAAGTTAAATTAAAGGTTCTGCATATTCCGGCTGAGCGACTCTACGTCTCCTACTTTGGAGGAGATGAAAAGGCCGGACTCGCTCCTGATGAGGAGTGCCGCCAGATCTGGCTTGGGCTGGGGTCAGTGTCGGGTCTGGATTCCTTGATCTCACATATGAGGCTTCTTCTTGAAGCTTTCCCCTGATATTATCATTATACCGATCATTAAAATATGAATTGTTTGTGGAAACATTATATGGATTCATTCAGTACTGAAACGATCGAGAGTATGGACTTTATTGTTAATCATTTTGAGATGTGAACTACTTGAAAATGTAAAGTTTAGTGTTTCTTTTAACCTTCTTTCCTATAGAATTATTTATTTTGGTGTCGATGAAAATGTGAATACGTAGTTGAAGATAGTTGCCTAATTTCAGACTGCCGGCCAATCGCATTCTGCCCTTCAGCATGAAGGACAACTTCTGGGAGATGGGAGATGTCGGTCCGTGCGGGCCGTGCTCGGAGATTCACTACGATCGAGTTAGTGGTTAAAACTTAAGAGAGAGAAAAATAGTTTAATTAATTATAGCTGCTTGTTTTTTTCAATAGTAATAATAACAAATGAATGGGTGAAATACTGAACAAATAAAGGATTCTGATAATTTTAAGCAGATAATATGCTCGGAAAACGATTTGAATGTCTGTTTTTTTTAATAACTTAAAAGTGTAAAAAAAAAGTGATTTCAGGTCGGCGACCGTGACGCGTCGCATCTAGTGAATGCGGACGATCCGATGGTCGTGGAGATCTGGAATCTTGTCTTCATGCAATTCAACCGGTGAGGGAAGAACTATTCTGTTTGGACTTGCTGTATAAGGGATATGGTCCATGCATGAGAAGAGAAAGGCATGAACAGAAATAGAAGAAGGAAAGAAGAGATGTAATGCAAAATCGAAGAGATGCTTCGAGTTATTACCGCTCATTGTACCCTTTTTCACCTGCACTAGGCTGAAATTTATGAATTCTTTGTTCTGTGTCCAAAGGAAATGTAATGTACGATTGTTTTTAAGACTATTTTGCGAGTAGTTTGCATCTGACAATGAGTTTCTTTTTTTTAATGTAAAGGGTACTAGGGTACCATTCTATACTGATTTCCATAGATTAATCGTGTTGTTGTCTTGCAGCGAAGAAGGCGGCGCTCTCCGTCCCCTTCCACACAAGCACATCGACTGCGGACTCGGATTCGAACGACTCGTCGCCGTCATCCAGAACAAGACTTCCAACTATGACACCGATGTCTTCGTGCCGATCTTCGAGGCCATCCACAAGGTCACGAAGAGAATGTTCTGCCCTTCCACGATGACCCATTTGTTTTTGTTTTCTTTGCTAAGAGAATTTTTTAAGCATCAAGCTTGAAGAGGGTATTTATTCAGTTTGACAAAGGCTTCTATGCTTGTGTCATGAAGTAGAGATTAGCGAGATAATGAGAAAAATTTGATTCGAGAACGTCTCTATCAAACTATTTCAAATACATTGAATTTGTATTTGCGATCTGATTTTTTATTACAAATTCTTATTCTTCAGGGTACGGGAGCTCGCGAGTACACGGGCCACATTGGAGCAGAGGACGCGGACGGCGTTGACATGGCCTACCGAGTCGTTGCCGACCACTGCCGCACTCTCACTATCGCCCTTTCAGACGGAGGTCGCCCCGACAATACTGGTCGAGGGTACGGTAGATTTATCTACTGGTTTATATTGCCGGCTGCGTAACTGATTGGGGGGACAGGAACAGATTGTTATCTGAAGAAAGAGATGGCGTTCTTGTTGATTTCTTGAGAATAACGGCAGTCATGGAAGCCTTTATCCTTCTCTTCTTCAGCTACGTCCTCCGTCGCATCCTGAGACGCGGCGTCCGCTATGCCACCGAGAAGCTTGGCGCCAAACCGGGATTCTTCGCTTCCCTTGTCCCTGTCGTTGTCAACCTCCTGGTACGGTATATGATAAAATATGATGCATGAGAGGGGTACGGTAACTTGGGAGATTTGTAAATGCTTGCATATTTTTAAATTAAATATGCATATAGTGAAATGTAACCTGTACAGGGCGACGTGTTCCCCGAGCTCCGCCGCGACCCTGAGACCGTGATGGACATTATCAACGAGGAGGAGACCCAGTTCCTGAAGACGCTCAACCGCGGTCGCATTCTCTTCCAACGCGCCGTGGCCGCGCTTCCCGAGGGAGAGAAGAACTTCCCAGGTTTGTTGCATTGTGAGGGTAACATTACAACAACAACAACAACGAAATATCTTTTTTCAAAACAAAAATTTGTTTACTGCTTACAACATAAAATAGCCAACTGATTATCAGGCGATGTCGCCTGGCGTCTGTACGATACTTACGGCTTCCCGGCTGATCTGACTCAGCTGATGGCAGAAGAGAAGGGGCTCTCCGTCGATATGGAGCAGTTCGAGCAGCACCGGAAGGAGGCCATTGTGAGTTGGGGAATAAAAGTCGAAGCGAGAATAGGAGTGCAGGCGACAAAGCGGCTTTTTAGCGGCGAAAATACTATTTTATTTGCAATGCAGTTGGTATGGGAATGCTGGAGCACTTTTTCATTCAGAGACTGTTGTTTTATTAATATCTTTTCTGATTAATTTTGGGTGTTTTTGTAAGGCTATTCAGGACAGCTAAATAGCATCATAAGACATAAATACTTTGCTGCTGGGACTCAGCCAATGTTAATAATTATTGATGGTACAAATATTTGCAGGAGAAGTCAGCAGCGGGTGCTGGAAAGTTCCGTGACAACCTCGACCTCGATGTTCATGCCATCGCCGATCTCCAGGTCAGATCGGCATTCATTCAACCACTACTTCCCTCACCTTTAAAGAAGATTGTGAAATGATTCGAACACTGAAGAGATCGTACAAACAAGCTGAACAAGCAGCAAAAGAATAGCTAGCAAAGTTAATATTAGATACGGTATAAATGTATATCTTATGTTAAGAAAAGAAATTGAAAAAACTTTATAAACATAAAAGTTCTTTCAGTCGCGCGGTGTTCCTACGACTGATGACTCTCCGAAATACGACTACAAAGCAGAGGCTTCCAATGAAATGGAGGCAAAATACAGTATGCATTTTAGTAGATTGGCTATTTAATTTTCTTTTTTTTTGGATGACAGCAATGAATTCGTGAGCTTTGTCACTTTGATTTTTATGAAGATGGAACTTATTTGGTTACGGTATCTAAAGTAATCCGGACGGGCTAAACTAATAACTTTTCAGCTTTCAACACGTGCACAGGCCGAATTCTGGCCATTCGCCGGGCTGGAACATTTGCCGAGGAGCTGAAGGCAAGAATCTTCCAATTGAAGATTTCCTTTTACGATTAATAATTGTTAAATTGAGGAAGTAGATTTGAGTGGATGACAAACAGTGATTTCGTCATCTTTTCAGAACGGAGAAGAGGGGGCACTCATCGTTGACCGCACTAACTTCTACGCTGAACAAGGAGGCCAGATCTACGACGTTGGAGTTCTCTCCAAGATTAACGCTGAGGTTTTTTTTTTGAAGAAATTATACAATGTAGCTGGAGATAGTTGGAACTATTCCATTTATTTCGAACTATTAAAAATGAATTTCAGGGCGTCGACTTCACGGTGACGAACGCGCAAGTGCGTGGTGGCTACGTGGTTCTCGTGGGGTCACTCGACGGAGAGCTTAGAGTGGGTGACGAAGTGCTCCAGAAGGTGGACGAGGTTAGGACACATTGCGGTTACGGTAGAAATGAATTGGCTTACAGTAGCAATTTGTCAGTGCTGAAAGCTTTTCCATTGAACATGGGAATACGTTGACGTGATAATATATTAAGTTGGCCTCTTAACTTGAAATTTACATCTATTTTCTTTTAAAAAGAATGAGGTTAATTTCATGTGTTTTATTAATTTTTAAATGGAAAACTAACAAGGCTTAGACTATTATTTTAACACGAAATTAAAATAAAGGAGCGTCGCTGGCTGATCATGAAGAATCACACTGGAACGCACATTCTCAACCACGCCCTCCGCAAGGTTCTCGGAGAGGTCGAGCAAAAGGTTCGCTTCTTTTTTAACTTTATTTTTTGGCAGGAAAAGTTCTGGGGCAATTTGTTTGATACAGTAATTTGCATTCAATTACAGGGCTCTCTTGTCGTACCGGAGAAGCTCCGCTTCGATTTCACCGCCAAGCAGGCACTCATCACTGCGCAGGTTTGGAAGGATTGAGAAGGTGGAGAGAGGAAGAGAACAGTAATGATGAGAGGGCATTCTTGCGAGAGAGATACATTCTAGCATGAAGGGAAGTTGAAGTCTTCATGTGCGGTCAAATAAGTGTGCTTTAAACTTCTTTCTTTCTCTCTCTCTCTCTCTCTCTCTCTCTCTTTCTTTTTCCAGCTGCGCGAAGCCGAGCAGATCACGCAAGAACTGTCGGATGCCCGAGTGGAAGTGTTCGCGAAGGAGGCGACCCTGGCGCAGGCCAAGGAGATCAACGGACTCCGTGCTGTCTTTGATGAGGTTTCAGTCTTATTTTTTTACCCTTTTAAAAGACTCCTGTATTACTGAACAAAACGTTTCAAGGATATTTGCCGAGAGTCTTAGTTTTTATATGTAAAAATTTCATCCGGTTGCAAATTTTATGGATAAAGGGTTTGATGATTATATATATAATTAGCAGTTGAATTGCAGATATACCCCGACCCGGTTCGCGTCGTTTCTGTCGGTGTTTCCGTCGATGATCTCCTTGCGAATCCCACCAGTGACAGAGGACTCAACACGGCTGTCGAGTTCTGCGGAGGAACGTCAGTTTCATGCATGAGAGATTAGGAACAACCATGGCGGCACAGGGCTCTTAACCATCTACATATCTCTCTTTCTTTCTCATCTGTCCATTCTCTCTCGCTCGTCTCTCTCTCACTCTCTCTCTCTCTCTCTCTCTCTTTCACCCTCGTTTCTGCGTTCTCTCGCTCGTCTCCATTCCCTCCCTTTCAGTCATCTCAAGAACTCTGGCCACATCGGCTCCTTTGTAATCACATCTGAAGAGGCCATCGCCAAAGGAATCCGTCGCATTGTCGCGTTGACCGGCCCGGAGGCTAACCGCGCCATTCGATCCGCTTTGCGATACGAATCTCTTGTCAAGGTTGAGAGAAAGAGAGAGAGGAGAGACAGAGAGAGAGGAGAGACAGAGAGAGAGAGAGGAGAGAAAGAGAGAGAGAGAGGAGAGACAGAGAGAGAGGGGAGAGAGACAGACACTGACGGAGAGAGAAGCTGACAAAAGTCGCAGGGCGGCAAAAGAGAGCTCTGAAGTGTGAAAGAAGCTGTATAGAATTTGGATAACGATCAAGAGAAGGAGACAATTGGAAGCTAATTGTCTCTTTTACAGGGAATCGCGGAGGAAGCTGCGGTAAACAAGCTCGGCAAGGATGAAATGAAGGATGTCGGCAAGAGAGTGCAGGAGATGATGGATGTTAGATTTACTTGTTTCGCTTATTTCATTTTTTATTATATTTAATTACAGAGAATTCTTTAATATACTAATAATTTCTATTTTCTCATGTTGTCTTACATTCGTGGTATTGATTGTGATCTTCGATCTTCCTCCGCAGGAGGTGAACAAGCTGCCGATGCCGTGCTGGCGAAAGGAAGGGATCCGAGAGCAGGCGAAGGCCATTCAGAAGCTGCTCGACAACTTGGACAAGGCAGCCAAGGCGGCTGTGACCGAGACGGTCAGTCGGTTGAGTAGGCTGATAGGGGAGAGAGATAGCAGCCGACGATTTCATGAAACATCACTAATTGGAAGTAATATCCCTAGGGATTTGGCAATAAACCATTTTTTTTTCTTAATCATACCGATATTTTAGGGGATAAACGTTAAAAAAATTTACTGAGGGGCGCAGATCGAATCACCGGTTTCTTTAAGTCTGATTTAGAAAAATTTAGTTGATATAAACGATTTTATCAATGATTTGTTATTTTTTTATTATATATCTGACTGCTATTATTTGGTTGTAAGGTGATGGCCGAGGCCAAGGGTCTCGCTGAGAAGGAAGACACGGTCCTTGTCCACGTCTTCACTCCGGGCGCGAACAGCAAGGTTTGCTGCTTTTTTAAAGTCGTGTATGAAATTATTAACATATACGTATATATTTATGTGTAATCACATTTATTTTGCAATTTCATTTTTGTTAGAATTTTTCTTTCTCATGATGATAAAAAAAATTTTTAATAATACATTGTAAGTCAAATTTAAATGGAATATATATTCATCAGGCCCTGGACAACGCGCTGAAGCTGCTGAAGAACGCCAAGGCCGTGATGGGCTTCTCCGTCAACGAGGACAATGGCAAGGTTCTCGTGCTCGCCAAGGTCGACAAGGTCAGCTGAGATCTGTCATTGGGAAACGGCGGGAATAATCATATTTAAAATAATTTTTGAATCTGTTTTTAGCTTTTGGTAGAGTTGTTAAAGAACGCTCCCACTCTTCATATTTATCATTTAGCGTTAAACACATCTCAACTATAAAAATAGATAACAATGTCTGAAATGCTTAAAATACAATATGAGAGATTGAAATATGTGCAGAGCCTCATCGACGGCGGACTCAAGGCATCCGAATGGGTGGAGAAGGTTTGCTCCTTCGCTACTCTTTTACGAATAGCTACCCCATCTCCTCTTAATATTTCCCTTTCTATGTCTTTCTTGCTCTCTCAATCTATGTCATTTTTCCAAATTATTTCATCGTAGACCACTTCATTCTCTCTCTCTCTCTCTTTCTCTCTCTCTCTCTCTCTCTATCCACTCCCTTCCAGGTCTGCACCGTACTGGGTGGTCGTGGTGGTGGGAAGGAGGCAGCTGCCCAGGCAACTGGTGAGAGTGCCTCCCGTCTCAAGGAAGCAGTTGAACTCGCCGAGCAGTTCGCGAAAACTTCCATTGCCTGAAGGGACGCCTACAGTACTCTTTCGTCCGTTTATAGTGCTACCCAGTAAAGCCTTGTGATTACTCATAGTTCTTTACTTTCATTTATAGCTTCCACTTATTTCTAAATGTTCTCCATACTTTTCGCCGAAAAAAACAGTAGAGAGTTTTTTTTCCAATTTCCCGATCAAACTGTTCTGTTGACCTTTCTGGACATTTATCGTATGCTTTTGAAGAGTGATAAATAGAGGGAGGTTCGCTGGTATTTATTGTTGTCTGTTTACTGTGGATCTTTTGTTGGATTACATTTAATATTTCAGGAATTATAGAAGGAGTTTTTTTCCATTAATTTTCTGAGCGAAAATGTCCCAGTGTTTATTGTATAGAATATATTTTGATTCGATGATAGTATGGAATTGTGGACTATGAAATTGCTTTTTTTGGATCTGTTGTTGGATTTGTTTGATACGGCGTGGTGCATTGACTGGCCTCTATATAAAGACAATTTTTTTTTCAAAAGTTTCAGTGTTCTGTAAAAAAAACTTGAAATTGGAGGAGTCAAAGAAAGGAGAACGGATCGTTACGCTGCTTGGCATTATTTACGGGTCGGTCATTTTCGAGTGATAACAAAACTTAGATCCGCGATTTTAGAGGGCAGTTCGGATTTTTATACGCTTTACGCGAATAGAATTGCGTGACCTGATAACAACAACTTTTGCACCGCTCTTTCGAGGGGGTTCCAATAAATAAGCAATCTTATAGTTGCTCCTCTGCACGGAAATCTTTAGTAAAAGGCGAAAGATTTTCTCGGTCAAATGCAGCGGAGCCAGAGCTGCCTAGAACTGGCAGATGGAGAGCCCTTGCAACGTCTGCACCCGATACTTGACCGCTTCTGTGGAGTGAACGGGTTAGGAACACGGAAGGTGAGCGCATAGAGGTCAATGAGAGAGTGGTATATTCAGTAGGAGACAGAGATAGGCTGATGGTGAGACAGAGACCGAAGTGAGAGAGAGAGAAAGAGAGAGACAGAGAGAGAGAGACAAAGAGAGAGAGAGAGACAAACGCAGAAAAGCTAGCTATTTCGTGTCGAAAGTGCAGCACATTAGATAAAATAAATCACTTTCTCTTTAAATATTTTTAAACAGAGCCATATTCCTATCAGCATATTGTATACTTTTTTTGTGGCTCGGAGCCCCTTGTCAGTATTTGATTATTATGTACATGCCCGTGAACTGCACACAATCAGCGTAATCCAAGGATAAATTGATAACTTTAATATTAATACTCAATGGTTTTCGAAGATATTGCTGAAAGAAATCAAGTTTAATACCGCTCATGAGAGCTCATGGGAGCCTAGCGGGCCCTGGTTGTACTCCATTGGACTGCACCGATCCTAGCGATGTGCGCTCAGAGGAGCGGGGCCCAAGCCACCAAAATTGGTCTTTCGGCAGCCGCTGTCCTCAAGCCCTTCGAGGCCGCTTCCCGCTCGTGCTCCGCCCTTTACCCATTCACCGCGGGTTGGGAGCTGATTGGGCCCGGCCGGCCCGATGTCTAGGCTGGCATCGGAATGGTCGGCTTCGTTTTTGGATTATCAGCATTGTTAGGCTGGTTATTCGCATCAAGATAATAATACAATGTATGCTCCAGATATGGATCTCTTCAAATATGGATGGATGTCGGTGATCCTAATCGGGGCAGCTTATGCTTCAGCAGAATAGCCTGTATGTTCCTCTCATGATTTCAATTTCTCTACATATCTTCTTCATCTCTCACAGCTACACTTTTACTGTCTCTTTCTCTTTCTCACTTTCTCACATCCCTCTTTGGCTCTCCTTCTCCATTTTCTTTCTCTCTCACTCTCTCTCTCTCTATCTCTCCCTCTCCTGTTTATCCACTATCTCGACTGGCGCTTCCCAGCGAACGGAGGCCGAATATACATACGTACATACATACTTGTGATGAGGGCATACAGATAGCGAAGATTTGGATCTCGCTTTCCTCTCTGCTTCCTCCTGAAGAGGAAAGCAGCGGCTATTTGCAAGGGCCGGGTGATTGATGAAGGAGCGAGAGAAAAAGAGGGAAAGAGAGAGAGAGAGTGGGAGAGAGTGAGTGATACAGAGTAAGGTAAGAGAGAGAGAGAGGGAAGGAGACAGAGAGAAACGGATAGATTGATAGGGAGGAAGGGAAGAGAAAGAGAGAAATGAAAGGTGCGCCTAGCCCGGCATGGGGTGACCTAGCTAAGCAACAGCTGATGAGCAAGCGTGCACTGGCTGGTCTAGTCGCTTCCTTTTTGGCAGAGTGCCAGGAGATCTGCGGTCAGCCAGTTTACAAAGGCGTCTCTTTAGTAAACGTCAATGTTCATTTATTTGCATGAACCGCAAAAAGATTTAGGAATAAATAGTTTTTTAGTGAAGCAGAATAATATTAATCTTGCAAGTTTTTTTTTCTTTATGTTATCTTTATGTTTTTCTTATATTTAAAGGAGCTAAAAACTCAATCTTGATTTCGCGTTTTTTCTCGCAGAAGGACGAGATTTAGAGAGACTACAATGGTCAGGATAATTGAAATAGATTATATGCACTTTTTATTATGTATTAAGAATTTCTATATTATTTTATTATTCTTTCCTCTGGGAGGTCTTTCTCTATGTTTTCTATCATGATCTTTTCCCCCTAATGACACTTGGATCCTTCCCTCTCATGGTCATTCTCTATCGCTCCTCTTTTGGCTGTTACTCTTTTTTATGATACTATCAGCCGAGATCACCACGTCGCTGTTATGCTCGCGTCAACACTAGGCATTAACACACATGCAGACGGAGGAGAGCATGAGAGAGTGGAGAGATTAGAGAGGAAAGAAAACAGAGAGAAAGCGGAAGAGTGGAAGAGATGAAGAGAGAAGCAGAGAAAGAGATTGTGAGAGAGCCACGAGAGATGGAAAGTATTGCTGGAATCACGCGCTTGCACCGTGGCTTCCACGTTTTCTTCGCCGTTTTTTTGTCCTTGTCACATCAACACTTGCACAGAAGTTTTGTATGTTTTAATCGCAATTGTGAATAATCGGAAAAACTTCATATTTATTTACACATATACTTGGGCATTTCTCTTGCTTTTTTCTTTGCACTTTCCTCGCTGGCAGCCAACTCTCAGAAATGTTTCAGCCATTTCACCCGTTCTCTCTCTCTCGCTCTCTTTCTATCTTACTTTTTCTCTTTATCTTTCGCTCTCTCGCCGTCTTTCCTTCTCTCTCTCTTTCTCTCTCTCTCTCTCTCTCTCTCTCTCTCTCTCTTCCTTCATCACTGTCACCCTATCATTTTCTAATCGTAAAGCACACTCTTCCTTGCTGTCATGCTGTTTTTTCTAGTATTCTATTCACAACGCACCGTTCCATTCTGTCCAAACACTGCATCGTCCTTTATAAAAGAAAGAAGGGTTGATAGGCGTTTCATGCCGTAAGGTATCGGAAAGGTAGCTGGGAAGGGAAGAAACAAACTAAAGCAGCATCCCTGGCAGAGACAAAGGATGGCTCGGAAACGGAAAGGTTTGTGAGACGAATTTTCATTTATAAATGTAGCTGTCTAACTGTAAGCATTAGCAATTATGTATATAATTAATATTATTCATTCAATATGTATGTATGTATGTATGATCATTTCTTAGATGAATAAATTTTAAAAATATAGAAAATTAATTCTTTCAAAAATTAATTTTAAAAAAGTAAAATAACCAGAGAAAAATTAAAGTCGTTTTTCTTTGTGCTATTATTGTATTCTGTATTCACGTCTGTGTTCTTGCTCGGCACCCACCCTTTCAATCTCTCTCTCTCTCTCTCTCGCTCTCTCTCTCTCTCTCTCTTTATATCTCTTACTCTCTCGCCAAGCACAACACACTTGAGTATTTTGTTATCTTCTTGTTCTGCTTTGCGAGGATGGGGAGATATGTACGTACATACATATGTACGTACGAGTGGTAGCTGTCAAGAGGTGCGCTACGGTCTGCTGCGGGCTGGGATAAAGGATTTCACGAGGTGGTGAGAGAGGGGAGAGAGAGAGAGAGAAAGAGAACAAGAGAAATTGTATCTTACTGCTCTTCGTACAATTTACTACATACATGTACATATGTACATACGTACTTTTTCTACATACAAATATCTATTTTCCTAGCTTCGTGCGTTTCTAAAATTTCTTTATTACTCACACCTCTCTCCTCTAAAATCATTAAATTTGCGTAAAAGCACAGTCATAGAAGGAAGCTCTTATACACACTTACCATTAGCGATTTATGTCTTCAAGCTTGCTAGTGATCAAATCCTCTCTCCCTCTCTCTCTCCCCCTGTCTCTATCGCACTCTCTCTCTCTCTCTTTCTCTCTCTCTCTTTATGTTTCGCTCGCTTTCTAGTTCTCTCTTTAAGCGTTCTTTTTATCCTGATGAAGAGATGAATTTTGGGAAGGTGTGAGTTAAGATTGAGGGAGAGTGAGAGAGAGAGAGATAAGCGGTTTATCGTGTGTTCTGCTTCTCCTTCCTGCTTCGTCGTGTTCTCATTCTTGAGGTGCTTTCGCACTCTCGCATGACGGTTGCTCTCTCTTCCACTCCCACCATCTCTCCCTCAACTTATCTCTCGCTTTCTCACTCTCTCTCCCTCTCGCCCTCTCCACATTCTCATTACTCGTCTCCACGAGGTCCCGTCGTCTCTCCAGCTTCCGTGTCATCCTCTCGTAAGCTGTAAGCTTTTCGTATCTCTCTCTCTCACTCACTCACTCTCTCTCTCTCTTTCTTTCTCTCTCAATTTCTCACTTCGCTCTCTCCCTTGGATCCTCCTCTTCATCATCTTTACCATCTGATTTCCAGCCTCTCTCCCACCCTCTCTCCTGCGGCTCTCTCTCTCTCAGGCAATCTTCTTCGCTTCCTCAGTTTTTTATGCTTAAACATACTCTTTAATTTCTCACGCTGTTCTCGCTCTCTCATTTTCCCTGTTCACTCATTTCATTCATCAGCCACCGCAAGCAGTCCACAGTTTCACTTCAAAGAGTTGTCGTCGACGTAGCTTCTATTCAAGAGAGAGAGAGAGAGAGAGAGAGAGAGAGAGAGAGGAAGAAAGAGAGAGAGAGGGAAAGAGAGGGAAAATGAGCGCAAAGTTTAGGAGAAGGCCATTATAATGGAAGTAGCAGTATATCAAGAGTGTACATATTGCAGGATTAATTTGCTTACTTTGATTATTTTGTTTGAATGTATGTATATTGACTGAAGTAAAAATAAATCGGATGTTTTTTTATATCGGAAACATTGCATATGACAACTCGTTATTATTCTTTATTTTTATAATTTGATGATGATCTTCATGAATTCATTGAACCTCTAAATTTATGTTTCCTTTTTATCTCTCTCTCTCTCTCTCTCCCTGCAACTGTCCCTCTCTCTCTCTCTCTCTCTCTCTCTCTTTCGTTTCAAAACTAGCGAACATCGCTAGTATTACGTGTAGAGCCATGACGTGCGCACGAAGAAATGTGATCTTCCCATTTTCTAATGTCCTTTTGGGAAATGGATGCCGTACGGATACTGATGCCATAGAGCAATCATGCGCTGTCTCTCTCTCTCCCACTCTCTTTCCTCTCTCTCTCTCTCTCTCTCTCTCTCTCTCTCTCTCGGGCTATCTATCTCGCCTACAATGACACTTTCAACACACTCCAAAGGTAACGTGCTAGTATCACGCAATCCGAAAATGCCCAGGGCTGGCAGGCCTTCTCTGAGTAGCAGTTTTCCCAGTCCAACTGCTACCTCCCTTTCTCTTCTATTTTTCTCTTCTCCCTCTCCCTCTCTCCTCTCTCTCCCTTTCTCTCCGTTCTCTCTCACTCTTTCTACCTCTTTTTCTCTCCTTCTCACTCTCTCTCCTCTCTCTCCATTTCTCTCCGTTCTCTCTCACTCTTTCTACCTCTCTCTCCTTCTCACCTTCTCTTCCACTCTCCTCTGACCACAGGCATATCCGATGACACTCCGTGGTCCGGTGACTGCTTCAGTATCTGACCTCCTGGCTTCCCTGTCCTAAAAGCGCTACTCGCTTTACCTCAAAAGGTTGGAATGTGGTATCCCAGGGGCCAGTTCTCCCTCTCTCTTTCTTTTCCCCTCTCTCTCCACTCTCTCACCTCTCTCGTCCTTTACCTCCAGCTTCTTCAATTTCAAACCGTCTCCACTCCTTTTTCTTCCGTATGGCCTGCGCCCTCCTTGCTCGGTTGCGTAACCTCATCCTTTCTCTACGCGTTCGTGTTCTTCTCGTTCAAGGCGTTCAAGCCATAATTAAACCAGGCAAAAGGAAATAAAATAAATAGAAAGGTCGCTGTCGTCCGAGAAAGTAGTTGTTTAACCAAAGAAACCATTTAGATCCTTGCGAATATACAACGCTGCCGTGCAATTAATCTTGACAAAACTGACGCCACTTTGGCCAAATGTTAATGAAGTTTTCATTTTGAGCTCAGTGAAATTTCAGTGAAATGTTTCATGAGGTTGAGGAGACCTTTAGGAGATCTTTTATATTATGTCTTTTTACCGGGTTTTTTCTCTGGTTTTTTTTAGAGATATATTTGTAGGTATTTAGAGATATTTTGATGATTAATAATAAGATAATGCAAAATAGAATTTATTCTAAATCGGGCAAAAGTTCCACCCACGCCAGATACCGAACCCGGTACCTCAGGATTCATAGTCTGAACCCCTTCGCATTACTCTACGCCACCACTCGATCTACCCGAATGTGCCTGTCATATGAAAATGCCTATCGAAGACAGTAGCCTCACAAGCACCCATGAATCATTTTTGTGTTCCGTTATTTTTGCGCACAAAACGTGTAGTTGAATGACATTTAAAGTTGAGCAATCTTTCAGTCAAAGATAGGAAATAGCGTGCAACAGTGAGATAAGAAAAGTTTCTAAAGAGCTTTTACAAACTTTTGCTCTCTCACTTTCAAATACTATTTCGTTTCCACTGACAAACTTCAATGAATTTTTTTGCTGAATGCATTTTTAAACCTTCACAAGGTTTTCCTTTCGTTATTTGGAATGTGAGTGAAGTTTGGTCATTTTCCATACATAGTAAACTCGCATAAATCCTGCGTGAAGTTTTTATTTGTGCTCGTTCAAATTTCACTCAACGTTCGTTTCAGTTTTCTTCCAAGATTAATTGCTCGACAGATCATTCATTATTGCCAGTTTTTTGCGTCGTGACTTCTGTTATTCTAGAGCCACTGAGGTGGAATGAGGGAAGAGAGTGAGGAACAGAGAATCTTAGACGAACAAAGAACAGAGAAAGAGGAAGGAGAGAGAGAATAGAGAGAGAGAGAGAGAGAGAGAGAGAGAGAGTGCAAGATATTAATGAGAACGAGAAAGAAGAGAATGCAAAGCAGTTTTGATCATTATCACCGGATGCACTTTCGCTATAATTCCTTTTGGGCGCCCACCCACTCACGCACTATCATTTATTAGCAGTTTTCCTTGTGGACATTGATAACAAGCTCTGTTCTCTCATTGGCACTGAGTAAGTGAGGGTGAGAGATTGAAAGATTTTAGAGAGAAAGAAAGGAGAGAGAGAGAGAAAAGAGAGAGAGAGAAGAGAGAGAGAGAGAAAAAAGAGAGAGACATCGTCTTCTGCAAACGATAAGCTTCACGCTGTCATGACCATTTTACATGCTCGTGACATGGCATTTTATTCCCCGTTTCAGTCATTCGTTTTCCAGATCTCACTCTTATCTAACAATAAGTCTTTTTTCTGCACAACAAGTCTTGAAAGATGTTATATTTGATATAAAGATATGCAATTCTGTTCTATTCAATTTGTTTGAGCATTCTACCTGAACTTGTGGAATGACTCTACCAGAAAATGAATTACAGAGAGTCAAGAGCGGAGAGAGCAAGAGACCGAGAGACAGATAGAGAGTTAGAATATAAAAATGGAATGAAAAGTATGCAAATAATTCGGACGGAAATCTGTAGAAAAAAAAAGAAAATAAAAATAATACAAAGGGAGTAAAAAAAATAAAGTCAGCGCTCTGACCACCTCGGAGATGTGTGAACCACAAATATTCTGTTGAGAGCTCCCTGATCTCATACATCCCTCTCTCTCACTCTCTCTCTCTCTCTTTCTCTCTCTCTCTTTCTCTTTCTCTCTCTCTCTCTCTTTGTTTGTCGCTCACTCTTTCTCGATCAGTCAGCCTTTTTCACTATCACTCTCGCTCAGTCTCTCTCCCTCCTCTCAATCTATGACTCCTCTCTCGCTCTCCTTACCTCCTTCTGTCTCAACATTCTCTCTGCACCTCTCTCTATCACAAAGCGGTCGATCTGCGGACTCTTGAGCTCGATTTTCTGTTTCTTTATGTCAATCTGTCAAGAGACTAAAAAGGAGTGGATACAGTGAGAGAGATAAGAGAGAGAGTGTGTGAGACAGAGAGCGCGAGAGAGATATGAAGAGAAGAAGGAAAGAGACAGGAATCGTTTCAAGAGGTTATAATAAGGCCAGCTAAAAGCGAGTGAAGTGAGTTGAAGATGAAGAGCAAGAAGAGCAAATTCAACGACATTTTCTTACTGTTTCTATGGACTTCGTCTTGTCATTTATTCTTGAATTTATATTAAATTCCGTCACTCTCTCCTTTTCTCTCGCGCTGTCTCATTTTCTCTTCTCTCTCACTCTCTCCATTTCATCACCTCTTTCTCTCGCTCTCTCTCCCTCTCTCTCTCTCTCTCTTTATTGCCCTCTCTCTCCCCTCATTCACCTCGTTTCTAATGTCTCCCGTTTATGAAAGGAAAGGATGTCGATGATCCCTCGAGAGTGTTGAGAGAGATCCGGATGGAACAAAAAAGGAGAGGGGTTGAATGGGAGGAAGGAAGCATGCATCTGTGTGTCCTCTTCCTCACTTTGCACTCTTGACGGCGGCTAGTGAGAATTATTTAAATGAAAAAAGATGGCACACTCTCCTTCTCTCTCTCTCTCTCTCTCTCTCTCTCGCTCTATCGCTCTCTCTATCACTCTCTCGCTCTCTCTCTCTATCTCTTTCTCTCTCCCCCTCTCTATCATGCTATCTATACTTTTCCATCTCTATCTATGAATCTCTACACCTACACCATGTCCTTTATTTATTTCTTTCTCGAGCCTCTCGATCTATTCCATGATGGATCGCTCTCGTATCCTCGTTACTCTCTCCATCTCTCACGCTCACTTTCTCTCTCCCTCTCTCTCTCTACGTCTCTCTCTCTCCCCCTCTCTCTCTCTCCGTCTCTCTCTCTCAGTCGCTCCCTCTCTCCTCTTCTCCTTTCTCCTCCTCCATGCTTCATCTCTCATGATGTGATGCAGTCCTCCCTGCGGACATCCCTGGATTTTCTCTTGTTTATCCGCCTCCGGGTCCCCTCCTGTCAGATCGCACGCTTGAAGCATCTCATTACACACATCTTCAGCACTCGCGCACCCTCTCCGATGCTCCTCTCTCTCTCTCTCTCTCTCTCTCTCTCTCTCTCATTCTCTCTCTATCTTCCTCTTTCTCTCTTTCTTTCCCTCTTTCATTCTCACCAACTTTCCGTATACTCCTCTCCTTTGATCTCTCTCTCTTCTCTCGGTTATCTTTCTCCTTTTTCTTCTCTCTCTCTCTCTCTCTCTCTCTTTCCCTGCCGCGCACTCTCGCTTCTATATTCAGTCTCCTTGCTAATTTGTAAATTCTCTTCTCGGATTTTTTCTACTGATCCGATCTTTGATTACTGCTCTCCCAGTCATATTCTTTTTCCCGTTAATTTTTTTGTGATAACATAATTTTCTTCATTGACTTCTTGGGGACATGTTTGCATTCCCGCTCGTCTCTTGTATGAGATGTGGTCGTCCGTTCCTTTTCGGTTGTGTGATCCGCCACCTATTGCGACTATTTTCATCTACATATTTGTTATAAATTTATTGACATAAATGCCAACTTTTTTTAAATTTATTTTCGAGATCTTGAATTTTGTCGAATCATTTTGCTTTTTCTTCACTCGATAAATGTCTAATAACCATCTGAACCATATCGTGAAAGTGTGGGGAGCAAAGATGGAGAGAGAGGTGGAGAGACACATTGGGCGAGAGAGAGAGAAGTAAAGAGAGAGAAAGAAGAAGAAGAAGAAAGAGAAAGATAGAGGGAGAAAAAGAGAGGGAGAGAAAGAGAGAGAAAGAGAGAGAGAGCGAGAGAGAGAGAGAGAAAGAGAGAGAGCGAGAGAGAAAGAGAGAGAGAGAGAGAGAGAGAGAGCGAGAGAGATATTATCACAGTTGTCTATCGCCACGATCTATCGCGTAAAAAGTGAGGCCACGCTCGTGTGGTAGACCAGGGATGCATTGACTGATTGAGAGTTCGGGAGAGAGAGAGAGAGAGAGAGAGAGAGAGGAAGTAAGATAGAGAGAGTGAAAGGAAGAGATAGAGAGAGGGAGACAGATAGTGAGATAGAGAAATTTAAAGGGAGAAGAAAGAATAGGAATATCAATAACAGCACAGGAATATCGTTAACAGATTGGAATGGATGAACACTTTAGGAAAGAAGAAATCATGAGAATGAGATGAAAAGATCGAGGGAAGCAAAGCGATTATTACCTCTTCTACCATCTTGTCTAGTCGTTTGGTCGAAGAGAGAGAGAGAGAGAGAGATGGAGAGATAGGTAGTGAGGGATGGAGAGAAGGTAACAAAGATAGATCGTTAGAGATCAGAGATAGATAGAAAGAGAGATCAGATAGGTTGCTTGAGGCGCAAAGATAGAAAGAGAGAGAGAGAGAGTGAGCTCACCATCAGACAGATCAAGAAAGATCTAGCCCGAAAAAAGAAGAGGAGATATGAGATACACATATCCCGATATGTCCATCTACGTACGGAACTGTCTTATTTCCTTCCTTCTGGTCAGGCCATCTCTTTCTGTCTTCTTCCTGTTTTTCTCATCTCTGTATGTGTGCCTTTTTCTAATCCTTCTTTTAAAATTTGTGTGTCTGTTATTGTTTTTGTTACAGTCTTTTATTATGTGCTCTATTTCTCACAATATTTCGTTTCAATCAAGCAATGTGATTCTTCTTTTATATACATTATTCACTGTATTATTCCTAATCGGAAAAGCTTCATTTTCTTTCGCAATTGCTCTTTCCCAACTCTCTTCCTTCATGCTTCACTCTTTAATAGACCTCAACTGCACTGCTCTCTTTCCAAATTTTATGGGCTTGTTTGTTATTTCCCTGTGCTAACAACAACTGGCCTTAGGTGAATTTGTGTGTACTGTAAAACAGCTTGTAGCCAAGGAAGGCACAAAGACTGGCTAAAATTGCTTGTGAAATGGGAGAAGAGTGACGTGAAAAAATTTGCTAGGGACAGGGTTCACTGAGAAGCCTGATAAAAAGAGAGAAAGATAGAGAGAGAGAGAGGGAGAGAGAGAGATAGAGAGAGAGAGAGAGAGGAAGCGAGGGAGAAAAGAGGAGGGTGAGAGAGAGTGAGGAAGAGTCAGACGAATTCTTAATATTGTTCTGTGCTTGATGATGCGCACCTGATGACTTGTCATCTTCTTTCAAGGAATCATAGCGGGTGGCGGTGAGAGTGCGAGAGAGCGCAGAGAAGAGAGAATCAGCAAGGGAGAGAGAGAGATAGAGAGAGATAGAGAGAGGGAGAGAGGGAGAGAGGAGGGGGAGAGAGGGACTGATGGAGAGAGAGGAGGTGAAAGGGTGAAAATAGAGGCAGAGAGAACGAGAAAGAGAGAGTGAGGGAGAGAGAGAGACAGACAGACAGAGGGAAGAAGTCAACGCCTTCCATCCAACAACAACTGGCATCCATGCGCGCTCGAAAAGAATGAATGAATGTCTGCATATTCGTCCCTCAGGCATGTTGTGCTGGCGCTGTGGTGAGAATGCCGACCAGAGTGGTTCTTGTTATTGACTCACAATTTACTGGAAGAATCTTGAAGACTCGGGTGATCTCATACAAATTCTCTCTTTCTCTCTCTCTCTCTCTCTCTCTCTGCTGCTTCGTTCTCTCTCCCTTCACAACTCACATTCTCGACTAACTCTCTCTCTCTCCGCTCTCTCTCTCTCTCTCCTTCTTCTCATTCATCTCTCTCACACATTCGTAAAGCAATCGCGAGAGCCTTCTCACCAGCCGGCCCCTTGGCGCTGGCCACTGCCTCCGGGTGCCTTTTTACATATTTCCTCGTGTATCCCTGCCTCCTTTCTATCTCTGTTCGAGAAATGCCTCTTCCTATGAGCTAATAATTGACATTAATAAAACAATTGGTTAAGATGCTTGACAAGTTGATCTAGTAGGGCAAGAAGTTAAGAGAGAAGAAGAAGAAGGCTGCCTGAGGAAGAGTGCGACTAAATGCCCGTTTTTAAGCACACATTAATATGAATGCATACCTTTCTTTTCTATATTTTCTTGCCTCCAGACCAGTTCGCGGTCAAGGGGGAAAGGGTGGACGGAGAGAGTAGAATGCTGAAGCTGGCTTGCTAGATGTGTACTTAGAAGACTCTTGTCAAAACACTGCCCACTCTCATCCTTCTCTCCGGAATAATGGGGCACTTGAAGCTTCTCTAACATCTTAATGCCTCTGGTCCTTGCAGTCTTACATTGTCCCGACGTTTAAGTTCGCTATGTACTTTTATTAAGCGTCTTCCGCATTTATTCGCTCTCGTTCTCTGTCGACCTCTCTTTGTTTGTCCGTCATCTTCAATCTCTTGCTTCACAATCAGCTTTCACTTCTTGTCTTGATGCTCATCATTCCTTTGCACAAGCCTCTCTCTCCCATTCTATCTCTTTCTCTTTCCCTCTCGATCTCCATTCTCTCTCCCTTCTCTCTCTTTCTTTCTTTCTCTCTCTCTCTCCATTTCATCTAAGGGCAAAACACTTAACGTCGTAATCAGCATGTGTGCGCCAGTGCAACATTAGCTGACCAGCTGCCAGCTTCTATTCTAGAATGAAGAGATTGAGAGAAGAATTGAGAGAGACAGGCAGCGAGAAACAGAGGGCATCCCTGGAGAAGGAAGGTAGCAGTCGGATAAGACCTGATGGAAATAGAGAAAGAGGGAGAGAGAGAGAGGCAGAGAAAGAGAGAGAGAGAAGCAGAGAAAGAGAATGGCCATCTCAACGTGCGGGCGCTGTCTCCAGGGGCAGCGGTGTTCGCGTGCTTTAACTTCCTCGCTCTCTTTCCCTCCCACTCTCTTTCGTTCTTTCTCTCTCCTCTAAGCCTAAAGTCTTTATCTCTCTCACTCTTTCTCTCTCGCTCTCTCTCTTTGTCGCTCGCCCTCTCGGTCTATCTCTCTCTCTCTCTCACGTCCATTTGCCCTTAGCGCGCGCAATCAAGTCGCTCTGCTCCAACTTCCCGTTCTCTCTTCTCCGATTACTGCCTTCCGGTCAGGCGAACAGTCTTCCGTTAATGAAGTGCGCGTCTTCCTCAATAATTAATGCTGCCGATTAATCTCGCGATTATTTATCTCGATTATTTACAGCTAATACATTTCTGTGCGTGTTTTTTTATATTAAATTTATTAAATGCACTTTGTTGTCGCATGAAATACGATTGCTGCACTCAACGAAAAGTATTTATGTATATAAATACGCAATTCGCGTTTCAGCTGGGCTAGAATGTCATGGAGAGGTCAGAAAAAACATGAACTGCTACTGACACTGTACAACCCCTTGAAGGCTGCCCTAGGCGTTGCCTCAGAGATCGCGTGCGGGAAACTGGAACGGAGCCAAGGCAAATGTAGATGATCACATGGAAGCGGATGATGGAGAGGCGTGCAATCGGGTAGAAGAGAAAGAGGGAGAGAGAAAGCGAGAGAGAGTGTGTGAGAGAGAGAGAGCCGAAGATGCAGAGACAACCAAGGGATAGAGTATAGTACACGCGAGTTCAAAGCTGAAAGGGCATGGCAATCTATCCGTGGCCTTTCACTCTACCCTAAGCCTGCCCTGAGGGAGGCTTTCCCTGTCGCCATTCAATTCGCATTCATTCACTTCTCTCGTGAGAGACCGCAAGTGGTGCTCGGAAGTACGTGGACCGGCGCTTCCGTCGTCTAAGCCGTCGTAGCTTAATTCTCTCTCTCTCTCTCTCTCTCTCTCTCTCTCTCTTTCTCTCTCTCTTTCTCTGTCTCTTTCCCCATCTCTCACCAATTTGTTCGCTCCTCAACTCTTCATAACCAATCTCTCTTTCTCTGGCTCTCGACATCTCTCTCTCTCTAACTCTCTCTCTCTCTCTTTCTCTCTCTCTCTCTCTCTTTTATAATGCCGGCCGCCTCTAAGACTCGTTGGCCAGCCACAGCAAGCAGCAGCTAAAGTTGTTTGTTCGGTCCACGCGATTGTGTCCTGTGGCGGCGTGAAGGAAGAGAAAGAAGCTTCAGCAACTTAGACTCTCTGCTTCTCTCTCAACTTCTCGTCATATTTATCTCTCTCTCTCTTTGCTCTCTTTCTCTCTGCTATCTCTCTCTCTCTCACTTTGTCTCGTTCTCTCGGCTCCCACTATCACTTCTTTCAACTGTTGCCGTGGCCAGCTTGTGCAATGTGCACTGCCATTTGCTTTGCTTCTAAATTTTCTTTGTTCTGTCTCTTTCTCCGCCGCTCTCTCCCACGCCACTTCTCTCGATCTTTTATTTTCCTATTTTCTCTAGACCTCTCTCTATTGCTCTCTCTCTCGTCTCTCTCTCTCTCTCTCTCTCTCTCCGCTTTCTTTTCCACTCTCTCCCCCTCTGTTTTCGCGGTTCGCTTCGTGAGCCCAAACAGTGTCTTGAATCATTTGCTGGAAAACAGCGTGTCAGAGAGCCATAAAGCAGCTTCCGCGAGCGAGTTTTGCATGTAAACGATCGGCATTTTGTGGCCTATCGTGATCTCTCTCTCTCCCTCTCTCTATCTCATCTCTCTTTCTCATTCTATCTCTCTCCATACATCTCTCTCTTACCTTTTCTCTTTCTGTCTCCCTCCATACCTCTCTCTCTCTCTCTCTCTCTCTCTCTCTCTACCTCTAGAGACTGATTGTGAGCATTGCTCGTGGTACGCTCCGCATGCTCTCTTTTCCACCAAATTCACAGATGGACGTCAGCTTTTTACTACTGCCACACATGCGACGAGTGTGTACTTCTCTCTTCATCTCCCGCAATTGCCACTCTCTTGCCTCTGCTTCGTCTCTCTCTCCACCCTTCTATTCACTCTCTCTCTCTCTCTCTCTCTCTCTCTCTCTCTCTCCTTTTCTGTTCTGCTCTGCTGTTGCAGATGCTGGCAATGGCCGAAGGCATGAGAATGCGGAATAGCCGGCTGAAGACATCCTCCTACTGCTTCTTTCGTTATATCCATTAATTTCTTTCCCGCTTATGCCGTACCTCTTCTCTCCCTTTCCCTCTCTCCCTTTTTCTCTCTCTCTCTCTCTCGCGTTCTCTCTCTTTCTCTCTCCCTCCCCGATCATCCCTCCTACTCATTATTCATCTCATTCGCTCATATGGCCGTGCAGTCGCATTCTGTGTGACGGACGATCGACAGTTATAGTGTATACGGGAGGCCAGCCGTATTAGCTGAAAGAGAGCTATGGAGATGGGAAGTGAGCGAGAGAAAGAGAGAAAGAGAGAAAGAGAGAGAGAGAGAGAGAGAGGGAGAGAGAGAGAGAGGGAGAGAGAGAGAGAGAGAGAGAGAGAGATGAATCTAGCCTAGGCCTGGCCTCTATGTACTAGCCGAACGGGCCACCAGCGCGCATTCTGTTTAGTTTGCCTCTAAATAGTCCGTATCGCTTGCCACTGTCTAGTTTACAGCTAGCCAAGATATAGAATAGGAACTTCTTTTCAATCATTCGCCTTTCCAAGACCACGCCAGATAACATTTTGATGTTGTTCAAACAAAAATATGAGTATCGGCAGTCTTTGAAAATTGGGAGGTATGTTTACTTTAGACTTTGTTGTGAATTCCCATTGAAAAGGCCTACCAACACTGTTAGTTTCAATTCCATCCTGGCTAGCATAAAATGCAAGCAATAACTCGATCTACTGGACTTATTCTGTAAGTTCAGGACTACTAGCTACAATTAAAACAATATACCATTTACAAAGAAGAAATAAAATTAAATAGCACGCATTCGTGTCACATAAGTAATAGTGTGCTCTTGTCGAGATTGTCGTGCACGAGTGCTTCTGTAAATTGCAAATTGCCTTCACACCTAATGTTAGAATTCGAAATGCGATTGGCTGCTAGGTGCTGATAAAAAGGAAAAGCTTCTTCTGTCCTTATCATCTCGTTCGCTGCTCTCGCCTATCATATCACACCCCCTCCAAGTGATAGCGAGGGAGGGAGAATGCGCTGGAGGCAGTGCTCACTTCCATCCCTGGACATGCGCGTCTTGTCCAGTGAAGCATGTGCGATAGGAACGAGAATCGTAATGGTACGAGGCTTTTTTTGTACTTACTATTATAATTAAGTTTTAAAAAATTGTTTAAGCAGTATTTCAAACTTTTCCTTCTTAACACTGTGTAAGTAACAGGTCAAGTAGCAAATTTTCTGTTAAATGTTTATTTTATTATGGGAAGGTTTTTTTGATGCTCAAGAAGTTGAAGCACGCTTTTTCTTCGTTGAAAGCCCCCCTTTTCTAAGGCGATTGTTGATGCAGATTTTTTTTGTTGTCCTGTGATGCAGCGCAGAGAATGATTCACATTGACTAGGGCAGCGTCTGATCATCATTGAAGACTTGCTCGCAGGAAGAAGTGTGAGAGTCTTTTGGTGATTCGTCTTCAGAATGTCATTCATGTGGGACAAACACTTTATTCGATGTGAGCGGCTTGTTCAAGGACTGTTTTTGTTTGCATACAATCAGTACTCGTTTTTGTCGTTTATGGTCGTATAAGGAAATGTTACCTTTTATGGCATTGATTCAGTGAATTCAGCATTAATATATCAGTTGTTGACCTAGCAACGAGGCGGGGTGGTCTTGTTTTTGTTAGCAGGCAGGTAGAAGTAGTCATTCTATGGAGAGAAAAAATTTTTCATTTTTTTTAATAGTCTGTAATTTTATTTGAAATATTCCTCAATTCTATAGTAGAATGACTTCGAGAATGCAGCTTTGTCAAGCACTGGAAGTAGATTTTTTTAGGCCAAAATGACACCCCGTCTTTCTTGTTATATCCTTTTTCCCCGGAAGCCTTCTCCTTTTCTTCCATCTCCCATTGCTCCTTGCTGCCTTACTCAGTAATTCCCTTAACCCCTAACCTTTCGCCTTTTCTCTCTCTCTCTCTCCTTCTCTCTCTCTCCCTCTATCTCTCTCTCCCTCTCTCTCTCTCTCCCTCTCTCTCCGTCTTCTACCTTGCGCGATCTCTGCCTTTTGGACCTCCGCCAGACGGCTTGTTGCGCAAGTAAAGGATGGCCGGCTTCCCTCCCGTTCTCGTCGTGTCTGCTGCCTCTAAAAATCACTCGCTATTTCACTCACCTCTCCGAATGCGATCATTCCCCTCATTGTCAGTCATGAGAAGACATGTTTCTTACCTTTGACCACCAGTCTCTCTCTCCCTCCCTCCCCCCCCTCTCTCTCTCTCCCTCCTCTCTATCTCTCTCTCTCTCTATCTCTCTCTCTCTCTCTCTCCCACTCCCACTTCCCAGCCTACACGAGGAGGCCGTCTTGCTTGGTTGCCCGTGAATGGCATCCTCCAAGTCTATTTCTGTATTTCTCTGTTTCCTCGACCCCCATCTCCTCTCTCATCCCTCTATCACAAACTCCCCTTTCCCCCGCTCCCTCGTTCTCCCCAACCATGACATTCCCGCACCTGCCTCGGTAGGCGACGATTTCCGGTCAGAGATGCGTAGAGTATTTGGCGCGATCCGCGGGCGCTAGCCCATGGCTCCCCGACCCCACTGACTTGCATCAGCAATCACCGATTTATGTTGTGCCTCAAGGGTATTTCTCCCTGCTCTCTCTCTTTCTCTCTCTCTCTCTCTTTCTCTCTTTCTCTCTGTCTCTCTCTCTCTCATAGCCCATTCCCATTCATTGTGTGATGTTAGTCGCATGGTTGGTGGTGGATTTTGCCGCCTCTGCTCCGGCTAAGCTCTCTTCTTCTCTGGCGCAGCCGATTGACATTCTCAATCGCCTGTTGTCCATTGCATTCGACTCAATGTCCATTTAAAATGGAGAAGGAAGGCCATGCCAAAACATGAGGGAATCTCCCATGACAAGTAAGATCCCGGTCCCTTGCTGGAGCCATTGACACCGAAGATATGCAGTGGTTCCAGCTGATCTACCGGGCCAGATTTCGCCTCAGCTTGTTGGTTTCTCATGCTGACTTTTGTTTTCCACCAAATGCTACCTCGGAATCTGATGCGCAATGCTTATACCCTTTCTATTTTGTCTTCATTTATTCGCCTGGTTCATTCTTTTCTCGCGCGCTCTCTCTTTCTCTCGCTCTCTCTCTCTCTCGCTCCCTTACCGTCCCTCTCTCCCCCTCTCTCTCTCTCGCTCTCCCTCTCCCTTGTTTATTCTCATTCCATCTTTTTCTTCTTTCTGGCGATTCATCTCAGCCGGCACGTGCAAACGTTCTGTGCTCTAAGTTTGAATGGAGTTTGGTGTGATGAGAGAGTAGATGGGGATGTGAGAAGAGAGAAGGAGGGATATGGAGAAATGGAGAGACTGGAGAGAGAGAAAATAGAGAAAATGGAAGAGAGAGCGGAGAAGAGAGTTATAGAATGCGGGAGAAAGGAAATGATAGAAAGCGAGAGAGAGAAAGAGAGAGAGAGAGATAGTAAAAATTGAGAGAAAGGTTTGAAATAGAAAGAAGGGAGAAATAGAGGAGAGAGAGAGAGAGAGAGAGAGAGAGAGAGAGAGAGATGAGACCGATAGATGCGGATGATATAGAAAGGGAGAGATCGAAGGAAGAATATTTGTTGTCCAGTTGCTTGCTTGGGACCGTTTCTTTGCGTGACTTGTGTTGGCGCCGCCAAAAATTGCCTTTCATCATCCGTGCGTTTCCTATGCCGTGCCTCCGGCGAAAAACACCTAATTTGAACTCAATCTTTCCATCCTGCAGAAACATTCTTTTTTTCCTTTCTGTGAAATGGGAAGCAAACCGCATTACGAGAATGTTAGTAATTTATAAATTGTGAGGACTTCGAGGGGGAAATAGAGAAAGGCAAAGAGAATTAGAGGAGAGAGAGATAAGAGAAAGAGAGAGAAGGAGAGAGAGAGAGAGAGAATTTTGACCACTTCGCCAACTAACAATTTCATATGACGTGCGCAATCCTTTGGTCCAGCAACAACACCTGTGCATGCATCTCTACCAGGATAGCTCGGTATGACTAGGCATTTTCTTCTCTGCATCTCTTGCCTCTCTCCCTCTCTCTCTCTCTCTCTCTCTCTCTTCTTTTTCCCTTCGATACTTCTCTCTCTATGTCTCTCTCTCTCTCCTGCTTCTCTTTCGTTACTCTTATCCCTCGCTCTCTCGCTTTCTCTGCTCTCCTCTCGGTATTCATCTCCTTCACCGCACTCTTGTTTATTTCGCCAGCTTTCGCCCTGCTCCATTCACTGCTCACCTGTCTATTGTGGCTGCTAACTGATGCTGCCTGACTATCAGGCATCGAGCTAGGAAAAGCGGGAAAATCTGTGTTTGTTATAGCCATTTCAAATTCTTTGAAAGAATTTTCGTGCTGATGAAATGTTTCTTGCTATGAAGCTTGTTGGTTTCGTGATGAGCTATAATAATGGATGATTAAGTGCTAGAAAAGCGTTAGCTTGTTCTGACCAATGTCTTCATTTTAAATTCATGCCAAATTCAATGTTGAGAAGTCCGTTTCTCCTGCCCTTTCACACCAAGCTGACATTCACCATCAATTATGTCCACATTGACATGAATTCACTCTCTTTTTTCAGTCGCACACCCGAGCCACTCCCAGTGTGCTGGTGCTAGTATCAGAACTCTATTCTCTCTATATCTCTGAAATCTCTGTTTCTACTTCTCTCTCTCTCACTCTCGTTTTCTCTCTCTCGCTCTCCTATTTATCTATATCTCTCTCTATCACCCCTAACTTCCTACTCGCTCCCTTTCGTGTTTCTCTCCCTCGTTCTCTAACTCTCTAGCATCATTAATTTGAGCAGTGCAATCCACCGCGCTGTGATTTATTCGGGCTGACTGCTAGTGGAAGTCATTTCTCGCGTAGTTCTTTGGGCCCCGTATCTCGGTTGTTTGTAGCAAATCCCCTTTTCCGCATCTTTTTTATTTTATTTTTATCTCTATTCCTCCATCTCTATTTTTCTTTACCTCTCTTTCCACTATTTTCCGCTTCCTTTTCGCATCCTCCTGCTCTCTTGCCTCTGATTCCATGAACCATTTCAATCGCATATCCTAGCTGTTGATTGCATTTCTGAGTCCCTTCCTAGGCGCAGTAGTTCTTGGCCGGAAAAGGAATTTGGTTCTGTTTCCTGCACCCCACACTTTAGCTTTTCTTTTGGGCTTGGTAATCAGTTCATATTCTGTTATCAGGAAACAATTTCAAAATCATTATCGCCAAATTGACGGCTCTTTTTAGAGCTTCACATAAATTATCTTTTTTGATCTTTCTGTGTTCTTCTATCTATACAAAATTGCGTTTATTAGTTAATTTAAATATATGTGATTTAATGTATTTGATTCATCACCTAGCATGTGTGGTTTACAAGTACATCTTACTCAGAAAAGGCAATGCTGCTGTTTTATACCCGTTTAGATTCTTTGTTTCATTCCTGGCCAATTCCATGTATAGACGATGAAACTCTTTGCTAAATAGCTTATAGATTGATTATATATTGATATGAGATTTCTTTGTAGCTTTCCATAGTGGTGAGCGACTGCCTCCGGCGTCGCCTTCCGTGGCGGAGAGACGTCGATTCTTCGAAGAGATCTCTTCTCCCGTGGCTGAAGGAAGAAGAACGTCGAGGCGAGAGGTTGGCTCTTCATTTCTTACAAAACTGCCTATGAGTTTAAGGAATTAGAGAATAATTGAATTTGAGAATCGCCTCGACTCCGAAGACAAGGAGAACGACGCGTGCTGGCCCTCCACAGCTAATCTAACAGCTTCCGCTCCCCCACGACTCCTCGAGAGAAGGAGAGAAGCGGCCATTCAGCTCACTCCCACCAGAAGAGTCGGACTCAAGAGAGTACAAGAAGACTGCGGAAGGGTCAACATTAAATCTACCTCTTTTTTTACAATATTTAATTTAAAAAAATTTTTTTCACACATTCAAAACAATTATTTACGACATTAAGAATCTCTGGGCGTTGTGAAATAGCATTAATAAATATATAGCTGTACTGGCTTTTCTTTATTTTCTCATTTAATTATAACCTTAAAATATTGCTTAAGGGCGTAATTTTGATATGAGGGGGAAATGAGAATGTTACGCGTACTATATCAGGATTGTATTTCAAAAATTATTTGTTTATGTTTGCGATTTGGATGATTCAGATGGTGGTCCGCTCGTCGTGCCGCCGCTTCGAGCCGAACCAATTCTCGCGCATCAAATGCGCCAATTGCTATCGGCAACGGGACGAGCACTCGCCTGAGACACTCGAGAGACTCAAGGTCAGTCCGGCACTGGGGGGGGGCCGTCAAATGGGTCTGGCGCTCGGGTACAGTAGTAGGGAAGGGGTACTGTATTCATATCATTTATGCCACGATTGCAATATGTCTATTTTTACTGTGAATGCTTGCTTTGATTTTACCTGTAGATTATATTAACTCATAATCGGGAAGAAGCCTAGATATAGCCTCTTTTCTACTCTACATTTTTCCATAACTCAAACTGGACTGTATGATTTGAGGCCTGCTATTCACTGATTCAGGCAGTTCCCCTTGTGCTCTCTTACTCGATCTTTTCTTCACCCTATCTCATTCTTCAATTCTCACCTTCTTCTTTGTCTTTCCCCGCATCGCGCAGTCCTCTCTTCCTCCCTTTCACCTGTATATATATATTTTTTTTGTTGTCTCCCGTGCTCTCTTTTCGCTACTTTCACCACGCACGCGCAGCACAATTAGCGAAGTGTCGGCCCAGTTCGACGGGAGAGAAAGTAATTGAAGGGAAGGAGAGAAGTCTTCTTCTTCCCTGCTCTTGAACAGAGTTTCTCCTTCGTTCAATGTCGTGACTTTCTCTTCTGTGCCGACCCAACAACTTCACTGCTAGGCACTGTAATAATTCTACTTTTGGTAGCCTTATTATGATTACCACTTCTGCCTGCTCACTCGAGAGATAGCGTAGTTAGAACGCTCTGCTAGTGAACATATTAAAGTTCCCTGACTGTAGAAAGCATTTAAGTGACAAGGATGGAGGTTTTTCTTTTGAATGTTTAGGAAACACGGTGCAGTGAGTTGTGGTTTAGAAGAGATTCATATCTTTTTCTGTCCTAAATGTAGCAACCAGAAGAAAGAGAAAAGAGATTGATGTCTCAATGCGCGCAGGCAGATGGGGCTTATCAGGACAAGTGATCTTGTTTAGTCCCGTTTCGCTCTCATCCTCACTCTCTCTCTCTCACTCTCTCTCTCTCTCTATCTCTCAATCTATCTTCCTGTCTCCCTTTTCATCCCTTGTCTCTATTCGGTTCTTGCATGTTCCACCGAACAACACCTCCTTGTGATACTCCAAACAAGAGGTCTTATTTTCTTTTCCTTTCGCAGCAATATAGTTTTTTTTTCGAGATAATATTCACCGTTTCTTGCTTTCTCTCCCTCTGCTTCTACCCTCTCTCTGTCTAACCATTTTGCATAATCCCCCTAGCTCTTCCTGCCAGCGGAAAGCCTCCACTGTACATGGAGGATTTGCAGCTGCCGCCATTGCTCTTTTTCTATCCAAGATACTAACAGTTATATAGAATGTATTCCCAGCCAAATGTAGCAGCTGCGTATCTCTCCGTTCTATTGAACATCCCTCAAGGAGGGGCTCTTGAGACTATAATGTAATTGTCCTGCTTCTCTCAAACGGAGTCCCCCAAGACGGTCTCGGTTTGTCTGTCGAGTATTGCAGCTAATCAGTTACGGATTCAAGGGACGGGCTTTTCTTGTCACGATCATCCTTTTGTTGCTCAGAAGGTCTTCTTCTACTTCTCCTCCCCTAGCTTCTTTATCTGCTCTCTCGCTTTAGATTCTTCAACACTCATATCTCTCTCTTCTTCTTCTTCTTCTTCTTCTTCTTCTTCTTCTTCTCTCTTCTCTCTTCTCTCTTCTCTCTTCTCTCTTCTCTCTTCTCTCTTCTCTCTTCTCTCTTTCTCTCTTTCTCTCTTTCTCTCCTTCTCTCCTTCTCTCCTTCTCTCCTTCTCTCCTTCTCTCCTTCTCTCCTTCTCTCCTTCTCTCCTTCTCTCCTTCTCTCCTTCTCTCCTTCTCTCCTTCTCTCCTTCTCTCCTTCTCTCCTTCTCTCCTTCTCTCCTTCTCTCCTTCTCTCCTTCTCTCCTTCTCTCCTTCTCTCCTTCTCTCCTTCTCTCTTCTCTCTTCTCTCTTCTCTCTTCTCTCTCTCTATCTCTTCTCTCTCTTCTCTCTTCTCTCTCTCTCTCTTCTCTCTCTCTCTCTCTCTCTCTCTCGGCCTCCCTCTGAATTTTCGTCCTGTTTCCAAATACGGATCTTGCTAGAAGGTCTAATCAGCCAGTGATAATCTGGCCGTTCATGTCAACTTAGAGACGGGAAAGCATTTAGGGTCCTTGTTGTGCAAAAGACCGTCTCTTCTCACTGGCTGTTTGTTCCGCTCGGGAACACCACTCCATCTCTTTCCTTTCAGTGCTCATTACCCTAGCCCATTTATCCTGCGCACCACTGACCCATACTCCTTTGCTCATCCTGAAATAGGCCCTGGCTCATCTCGCTCTCCCTCTCTCTCTCTCTCTCTCTTTCTCTCTCTCTCTTTCTCTCTCTTTCTCTCTCTCTCTCTCCCCAGAACACTCCATCCTCTTTCCCCCTTCCTCATCTCCCTCTTTTCTCTTTCTCCCTCTACTTGGAGTAGGGTAAACGGCAGCCAGGTCAACACGATCGCTTTTGGTGGGTGCGAACTACTCGGTTGTGCTGCTAAAGTCTTGTTATTGTAAGAGGAGTTGTTCATCGTAAATTTTTGTTAGCCTTTACAATGAGCTTCAATTCCTGTATCAGTGAAAATCTTGCTTTCTCTTTCCTCTGTCATTATCGTTGTGTTGACTCAATCTGGATTAATTACTGACTGCACTAGAATGAAGCAAAATACAAGCTTTCCCAAAATCCAGTTTATCCATCCATTAGCTTCACCCCCCCCCCCCACCCTTTCTTATTCGACTTTTCCAGCTTTTACTTGGAGGCAGCTATCGGCTGCTTCGTACTTTCTGTTACTCTCCCGCCATTTCATCTAACCTCTCTCTCTCTCTCTCTTTCTCTCTCTCTACCTCTTTTCAACTTTCTCTCTCCCCCTTCTCACTCCGTCCTCCATTTCTGGTGTTCACCATATGAAAACAGCTTGTTTGGCATAATCATCCTAATTATCAACCAAGGGATCGTCTCTAGCTGTTTGCTCATGCAGGTTTTTTCTGCCGGCTATATCGTCGTACTTTTATTTTGTATTTCTTAAACCATTCAATGATGTTAATTGTGGAATGGAAAGATGGTTTGGGTTTCCCTGCTTTTCCTGCTTCATTTTCTTTTTTATTGTTATGATTATGATATTACTCAGTGGAGATTGGAATTGCGCTTTGTAACTTTCGAAGAGATTCACTCCTTTATGCATGGCTTTCTTCTTTTCTTTCTTTTTTTTGAATGGCGCGGTGGGCATTTTGGAACGCACAGTGTCCCTCTCCATCTGCTCACTCTATCCCTCCTCTCTCTCCCTCTCCCTCTCCTCTATCTCCCTGTCCTCTCCCTCCCTGTCCTCTGTCTCCTTCTCCTCTCTCTCTCTCTCTCCTCTCTCTCTCTCTCTCTCTCTCCTCTCTCTCCCTCTTCCTCTCCTCTCAATCTTTTCCCTCTCTTCTCCAGCAGTTAACAATCGCCCTTCTGCTAGCAGCATGTTCAAAGCAAAAAGTTGTGGTCGAATCGGGCATTATGCATGCTTCAAGGGGCTACTGGAGCAAGGAATCGACTTGGTCTCTGTCCTGCTCTCTCGTTCCTGCTGTCGTTTTCATTCGCATTATCTGCATTTATCCGAACACGAAATGCCCGTCATTCATTCAGCCATCAAAATGTGGACGTCAACAATGGAAGTCTATCACCCCTTCCACGATCACTTGGTATATTTAACTGCGTTCTATGTTCTCTCTCTCTCTCTTTCTTTCTCTCTTCTCTCTCTCCCTTCTCTCTCTCTCTCTCTTCTCTCTTCTCTCTCTCTTCTTTCTTCTCTCCCCCCCTCTCTCTCTCTTTCTCTCTCTTTCTCTCTTTCCAATTCCATCCAACCCACTCCATCGATACTCATTCATGTTTACTTCGTAAGATAAGGGGGCGGTTCTCTCTTGCTGGAATTCTCCCCATGGGTATGCCAGTGAGAAGCAGCATTTGAATGGATTGGACTGACACATTGTGGAAGGGCTAGAGCTGGCTAGTTCCGCGTATTCCACGGGTATTCTTACAGTTATCTATGCTCATATTTTTTGTTATCGCGATTGGCAACCTATTTGATGGGGTTTTGTTAAATTTCCAGATGTTTACTACTTCATTTCTCTGGTTAAATAATGCTTCCCACAGCTGGTTCACTGTTGGGCCATTTCCGTTTTAGTCACCTTCGACAACGAGAAGACTCCATTAAAATGGGAAACTGTCAGGAGGGAAAACAAACATTGTCTCCAAAATTCTCCTTTGTTTTTGCCCGCATGCCCAAAACAGTGAGAAAGAAGGTCCCAAGAACCCGCTCTCGCGAATTTTTGGCCGTCCTGTCATTTTGTCTCTCTCTCTATCACGCTCTCTCTCTCTCCCTTTACCCATCTCTCCTTCACTGGTTCTATTTCTACACCCTTCCATTCATTCTCTTTCAGCCCATTCAGTTTTCCATCTCTGAACGCGTCAGCTGTCTAATTTCTCCGTTTTCGTAGAATTCTTTGCAACGAATTGCGCTTATTGGATTAAAGTAGATCTCTTCTCATGGTCAGAATGTATTTGTGAAATTGTGCCCCTCCAAATTCTGGAATTTGCCTTGACTTCTTTCGACTGCTCATCCCATCACTGCAGTCCACGAGGGAGTTAATCCCCCCTCCCCTCTAATCATATCAGTGTGAGAGAGAGAGAGAGTGACAGGAGAAGAGAAAGGAGAGAGAAGCAGAGAAGACAGTGATCCTGTCAGTTGCGGCACTTCTTTCCAATCCGACTTTCACAAGCGACCCAAAAGGCTCCTGATACTCTTCCCTTGTCCATCGCTCACTCACTCGCTCTCTCTCTCTCCTCTCTCTTCTCTCACATCTGTCTCTGTTCTCTCTCTCCCTTTTTATCCTCTCTCACTCTCTTCCTTGATCTCCCTCTATTCTCCGTCTTCACCATCTCTCCCTCGCCTATTCCATCAGCACCAAATGATCAAGTTCATTGCCCTATCCTTATATCGTTCAGGAAACCGCGAGATCTATGATGGCGTAATCCTATCTCGAGTGGTTGCAAGGGATTACGATGAGAGAGAGAGAGAGAGAGAGAGAGAGAGAGCTGACCGCCTTAGGCTATCACCAAGGGGCACTTGCATACGTGGTGCAACCGTTTACCCGGCCTGTTTTCCATTCTCTAGAGGAGATAATGGTTATGATAGCCTATTCCAGTGGCCTTATGGTTTAAACGGTTGAGAGAGAGAGAGAATTGCGTTCCTGTCTTACTTGCATTTATTAATTGCTTTACTATTTAGCGTATCTTTATTATTTTAAACCTTTATTGTTAGTTTTTTTTCTACTGACCACTGGCCAGCTATAGCCGGCGAGGGATGGCGAATGGCCCGTGACTATGCAAGCATGACATTGTGGGAGAGTAGCCAAGCCATATGGAGTGACAGCTTCTTTTCTGGCCTTAATGGGGGAACGAGTGGAGAGGGAAAGAGAGAGAGAAGAGAAAAGAGAGAGAGAGGGAGAGATAGATAGAGAAAGAGAGCGGGAAAATAGACGAAAAGTCTGACTGGTCCAACTCTGTGGTCACTCTAGTCATAGTGTTTAGAGCTCCGTCACGTGCAGACAAGGTGGCGTCCAGCGAAGAGAAGCGAGTGAAAATATTAAGGAGAAGGAGAATGAGAGAGAGAGAGTGAGAAAGAAGAAGAGGAGGAAGCAAAGAGTGAATGGGAAGTAAACAAAGGAGATGCTCTCAGATGTGCTGTCCAACTTTTCTGCCGACTGGTGTTTAGTCCTTGAAACCTAACTTCTAGGCATGTTTCAGGCGGTTGTAAAAGTATTTTTTATAATGTACTATACTTTTTCATGTGATATCCTTTAGTTTTCCCAGAGTGGCAGAAATATTCACGTGTTCCAATGCCGAGGTTAGATGTTACTAATACGTGAGGACGAGAGTGAACGAACGAGGGATAGAAAGGAACTTGGGGAGAGAGATGTGGGGGTGGGAGAGAGAGAGACATAGAGAGACAGAGGGAAGAATCACAACTTAAAAAAAAAAATTCAGTGGACGAGGCCGTGACAAAAAATTCTATTGTAAAGAAATTCTGAAACGATGGGAATGGTGGGCGTAGAACTTCTCTTTTCTGCGCATGTAAGAACATTGGTAATGGGGAAAACAGAGAGAGAGAGAGCGATAGAGGAGAAAATCAAGAGTGAATGAGAGGAGGGAGAGAAAGATTGGACAGAGAGAGAGAGAGAGAGAGCACTTTGTTTTGCTAACTGGAAGATTTTGGGAAACCAGATTTTAATGTGACGCTGAATAATGAACTTTTAAATCTTTGACATCCTTTCCCACTGGTGGTTGTCTTGTGTTCTAATTGTTTTTTTTTGGAATTTATTTTGCGAATAGATTTCTGAAGCCTTGGCCGTGTAGAAGCTTTCAAATAATGTGAACAGCTTTGTTTGCCTTTTACGAGTAGTGCAATGTTTTCTGAATGCCCTGTGGATCATCCTCTCCGTTGGCCATTCTTTCTTCTCCATTTCCTTGATATTAAAGTAGTCTCGCCAGTTTAACCATAAGCTTGTATTACATTAGAATTTGTTATGAATGATCGTCTTGTGCAATCCGGAAGGCCCCTTCTAAACTCATTGATACATGCGTGTTTCATATATATCTTCTCAAAGTTTCCCCCAATATGGTTTTGTTTGATACAGGAAATCTTCAAACTAGCACATTGCCAGTGATAGCAGGGACCTTGCGGCATTCATTTATTGACTAAATATTCGTGTTGTTTTTTATAAGTGTTTTTCTTTTGTTATCTCTTTCTCCTTCCCCTCCCCTCTCTCTCTTCTTCCAAGCCGGTTTGCTCTGCCATTTTCGCTCACCACCCATCAATCCTTTTCCGAACTCCCCCCTCCTCTGATCCCTCATCCATCCTCCTTCTCTCTCTCTCCGACCGCTCCTTCTTCGAAACTGCAAGGATTAGACGCTTTGAAGTGATTAACGAATGATGTGATTTTTTGAGAATGCTAGAGTTAGAGAGAAGGGAGAGAGAGAAAGAGAGAGAGAGAGAGAGCATTTACGATGCGGTTCGGCTTTAAGATACCGATTTTATTCAGGGCAAAAATTAAGGCATGTGAAGTTATTCAAGGAGGCTGGCAATAAACAGAGAAGTAGTCTATGTAGTGAAAATACATAGAAAAAAGTAAATGGGAAAAAAATTGGAATGAGTGGTAGAGAAGGAGAGGTGAGAGAGCGAGTGTGAGAAATAGAGAGCGGGGAAGAAAAAGACAAAAGAAGACCGTAGTCAAAACACCTGGAAATGAGCCTCAGGGGTGATGGAAGAAGAAGAAGAAGGAGCGAATTGCTGTCGCCGCAACATTGCGCACTAAGTGGACATAGGAAGAGGCTTCTCTCTCTCTCTCTCTCTCTCTCTCTCTCTCTCTCTCTTCTCTTTCTCTCTCTCTCTCTCTCTCTCTCTCTCTTCATCGTCACCTTACATTCCTCTTCCGCACTTTCTCACCGCCTTCCTACCCCACAATCTATCCGATCCCCCCTCTCCCCTAACCTCATCCCCAATTTCGACCACCTCTATTCCTTTCCTGCAAGCGCCGGTCATCCCTGTGCAGTGGCACTCTTATTCTCAGCTGCGACTAAGAATGGTCCGTGGATTATCCTTCCCCTCTGTCTCTCTCTCTTTCTCTCTCCCTCTCTCTCTTACTTTCTCTCCCTCTCTTGCTTTCTCTCTCTCTCTCTCTCTCTCTCTTACACTGTCTCTACTCTCTCTCTCTTACTTTCTCTCCCTCTCTTGCTTTCTCTCTCTCTCTCTCTTACTTTCTCTCCCTCTCTTGCTTTCTCTCTCTCTCTCTTACACTCTCTCTACTCTCTCTCTCTCCACCATTAAATGCTATGTTGTACCCCAATCCCCTCCCCCGCTCCGGGGAATCCCATCTTGTTTTTGCATATTCCCATAAATGCCTGGCCCCTTTCCTGCACCTTCAGTTTGCAACATTTTATTCATCCTCTCTCCCTGGGTGCGCCTTTCATTTGCCCCAGGGGCTTTGAATGGGCGACAGGGAAGGACAAGCTTTCCCCTCCACATTGGTCTGAACAAAGTGCCACTGAAAGATGTCTAGCTGGTAGACCTGGGTCTCGGTCAATGTGACCATGCCCCATATTGCACCAAAGTGAGAGTCTAGTTTGCTCTGCTTCTCTAGCACCTTCTCTCTTATCTCTACACTCTCTCGCAATCCTGCCAGCAAGAAAATAATCCGAAGTGCAAGCAATGGACGCGAATTCAGCCACTCTGGAAAATCTCGTCTGTTCCAGGCAGAAGGGAGTTTAGACAAAATAGAGCGAGTTCCACTCGATAGTCTTCTAGATCCAACATAGGCAATTTAAACGAATCGCTGCGGTTTTATTGCATTTTTATACACTTAGATACGTATTTCAATGAATGGCGCATTTGTAGCGGTGCCTTTAATTCCTCTCCATTCTGTCACTTTCAAACTCTTTCTCTATCTCTCTCTTTCTCTTTCCCCCTCTCTCTCTTTTCTCTCTTGTTTTCCTCTATGTCTTTCTCTCTCTCTCTCCCTGTTGTCCTTTCTTTCATCTTCGCCGCTCTTCTCCCTTCAAGTCCCCCCCCCCCCTTCCAATCCAGGCGGTTGTTTCCCCTCCTTGCGCCGCGCGTAATCGCCCCTGTCGCACCCGCGTCACATTTGTCCTCACTTCAATCAATCTCGCGCACCTTCTCCTGATTTCTCTTTTTGCCTGCTTTCTCTCAATTCCCTCTCTGTCTCTGTCTCTCTCTCTCTCTCTCTCTCTCTCTGTCTCTCTCTCTCTCTCTCTGTCTCTCTCTCTCTCTCTCTCTCTCTCTCTCTCTCGTTCCCCATCAATCCGAGCTTCCTTACCCGTTTCACACTGTCGTGACATCTTCCATCTTCTCACCATTCGCACCCTTCTTGTGGACACCATATGGACCACCATGTATGTGGTTTGCTCTAGCAGTTCTCTACGCCGAAATCTGAGAATCCCAGGTTTTCGTTTACAAGTCCTTGCTCTTTAACGGTAGGGCGGCGGTGAGCAGAGCTTTTATCTGTATAAATATTTTTCTTCAGAACTTTGCTAAGTCATAACAATTTGGGTGTTATTTGGGAATATTCTTGCAGATGGTTTCTACTCATATCCCTTAATATGCTTACTCCAAACAGAACAAATAGCAGTTGCAATTCCGCTAGGAAAGCAACAAAATAGACTGTCTTCACGCAGAATGCAACCTATGCGATGCCAGCATTTCGCAAATGTTGCCCGCACTTACTGGCGCGCATGTACGCATTTGTTAGTGGCACAGAGAGAAAGAGAAATAGGGAGGGAGAAAGAGAAAGTGCTGACAGAGAGAGAGAGAGAGAGAGAGAGAGAAGTGGTTCGAGCAGAACAAGCAAAGTAGACTGCGCCCGTGTAGAGGAAGTCCCGCAGTGGCAAACCGGTCCATATTTTCTCTGCTTCTACTCTCTCTCCACTCTCATCAGCCTTCCTCCCCTCGCCTCCCTCTCCATTTTTTCATCCGGCCCCACTTAACATGTGCTATTTTTTCCCAATATGCTGCATTTGTCCTCTGCAGTCTCCCCCTAACTCTCTTTTTCAGTCTTCCTCCTCATCTCTTTAGAATGTTTTTTCCCTCTCTTTGTTTCTCTTCCTCTCTCTCACTCTCTCTTCCTGTCTTGCTCTCTATATTCCGTCCATTTCTCATAGTGAATTCGGCAGCGGCGACGCTCGCGGCGATGTCCCTTTCTTCCTCTTCCCCGATTGGCAGGGAAGGATAGGGAGAATCCATGGATCAAGTGCTTCTCACGCTCTTAGCTATCGCTTTCTCTCTCTCTCTCTCTCTCTCTTTCTCTCTCTCTCTCTCTTTCTCTCTCTCTCTCTCTCTTCGTATGTTCCTCTATCTCTCTATGCCCTCTTCCATATTTTCATTTACACATCTCGATGGTAACACATTCTCCTCCCTTTCCGTCTCTATACTTTAAAGATTATTCCAATGTATTTTCATCTGTTTGTTTATTACGCTATCTTTTTCGATATTTCAAAGTTTTAACTCGGGGGCGTATTTTTAAATGTTTTCTGACCGACACTCTCTGTAGCCTCTGCAGCTTGTCTGTTCCTACTATTTTTAGCATCTTTTTTTTTCTAAACGGCGAATCGTGGAGAAATTTCGAACAAGGGTCTTTACATTGAAAAAAATTGGGGATTGAAGCTGAGAGAGAGAGAAAAGGAAGAGAGAGCGTGAAGGGAGAGAAACAGTGTGCATCGCCAAATAAAAAAGAACGAGAAGAGGGAAGAGGATGAATCTATGGATAGAGAGAAAAAGAGGAGAGAGATAGAGAGTGAGAGAGAGAAAACTAGAGAGAGACAAGTGAAATCGTAATCCTCGTCAGTGGACTCCCGTAGACATATTGTTCTCTGTTGCACGTCGCAGCACGCACGAAGCAGTGTTGCCAGCGAATTGTAAGGGAGCGGCTTGAAATCCAGCTTTCTCTCTCTCTTTCTCTTTCTCTCTCTCTCTCTCTCTCTCTCTCTCTTTCTTTGGGTCTCTTTATCCCAACCCCTCCCACCCTCCGTGCCTCACAAACACTGCTTGACGTGAGTCTGCTGTGAGTGATATATACCGGAAGCTATAGCTTTTCAAGTTGGTGCTTCATTTATCATTGAATCGTACAAGTGCTTTTCAATTCGAAGTTGCTTTCGAATTAGAAGCTCATTCGCCCAACTCTTTCATAATACTCATTTTTATCACTTACATACTTTAACTTTGTATTTTAACAATGAGTATTATCTGGAAGACCTTGTAGTGTGTTTATTTTTCTCACAACATCATCGTTTTTGGAGCAGAAGAGGCAGTGAAGACAGCACTCAGCGGAGGTGAAAAGCTTCCTGGTGCCCTCTGACCTGTTCCTTTGTGGAGGAAGATCTTGTCTTTCCTTGCTAAGTGGCCAATGATGCCCCTTTTCGTCTTCTCTCTCTCTCTTTCTCTCTCTCTCTCTCTCGCTCTCTCTCTCTCTCTCTCTCTCTCTCTCTCTCTCTAGCATGTCTTCCTCTCACTCTCCTAGCTCTCTCTCTCTCTCTCTCTCTCTCTCTCTCTTTCTCTCTCTCTCTCTCCCAGAGCCAGGGAAAGGGCAGAAGAACCCCAAAGCACCTGCAAACGTTTCTAGCTTCGTCAAATATGGCTGGCCCACCCAGTCCGCTTGACCACTCCTACTGATGCTAACTTAAGGGGGAAGGAGGACCAAGCAATACCCTCTTCCCCCTCCCTGCGCCTTCCAACTCGACCCTTCCCTTGGCCCATTGTCTTCTGGCGAACTTGAGGCCGGGCTACTTGAATTCTGACCCCGCTTGCTGTTGCTTCAAGCTTCAAGTGCTCTCTGCCGGCTTTTACTTTCTCTCTCCATACCTTAGTCCTTTCTTTCTTTCATTCTCTCTCTCTCTCGCACTCTTTCTCTCTCTTCCTCTATCTTCCTTCTCTGTCCTTTCTCTGCTTCGTCATTTTCTCCCGATGACTTTCGCCTTTCATTCCCCGTGAATGCTTCTACCGAACCCGATGCTCGCCAATTTGGAATTGAACATTTACGCAAGAGATTACAGCGGTACAATTGAAAGAGTGCTTAGAGATGGGGGGAGAGAAAGAGAGAGAAAGTGGCAAGATTGGAACTATGGAAGAGGAAGAGGAGTAGGAATAGAGAAGAGAGAGAGCGTCACTCTGCTCCACTGTTACCCTCACCGATGCCGAAGAAGTAGTAGATGTGACTCGTAAAAAGTTGTGTTTGAAAGGGTAGATGAGATGGTCGGAAGAGATTGGAGAAGGGAGCGAGGGAAATAGTAACGGGAGAAGGTAGGGAAGAGAGAGAGAGAGAGAGAGAGAGAGAGATAGTGAAGGAGTGAAGGAAGCACACTGCGAAAGAGACGGTAAGACATCCACCATAAAGTTGCGATGATCCACCGTACTGGCAACAAATGGGGCCAAGTAGGGAAGTTAATGTCTTCTTGTCACGCCCTTTCATCTGATTCCGCACTGCCGCTTGGCGGTATTGATTGCAAATTTCATTTCACTTGATATTCCTTTGTAAGACTTTTGTGGAGGAATTAATGGAAATAAACGTTAATATAAAGTAAAAATAACAGGATGCGATCGTTGTTGATTGAGATTTGCTTATTTATCATAATTTTACTAAATATCCTCATTTCGCAGATGAATCGGAAAGTTGCTGCGTGCGGATGGCTCTACGTTGCACCGCCCAAACTCGACTTTTCGCAACCGGCTCATTCGGCCAAGGTAATGTTTATTGTATAGTTAAACTTAATGTTTTTGAAGTGCTTAATTTTCTTGAATTAATTATAGGTTGCAAGTAATCATTACATATAATGGAATTCATCCTTCAGAGATGGCAAAGGCGCTATTTTGTGTTGTACGACACGGGCCAGCTGACGTATTCCTTGGACAGTAATGTTAGCGAGTTTATATAGACTGTTATTTACGTCATTATTTTTGATTTAGTTTATGTTCTCTATATAATATGTACGTAAACGATTATTTATCTAAAAAGAGAAAACAACTAATTTTCTTTTATTATTGTTTACCTTTTTCAAGAGACTCTTCCCCTTTCAGCAGGACACAATTCCCCAGCAGAGCATGGACATGACAACGTGCACGAGGGTGTGCGAGGCCGACTCTATCACTGGTATGAGATATATTGTTTATATACTTTATTAAGTTATCAAAAAAATAAGTTTATTGTTCTCTTTCTCATTCAGTAATGCAGATAGTTATTTACGAAAACGCTCAGCTAAAATAATGTGTATTCTCTTTAGGCCACGCCCATTCGCTTCTGGCTGCCTTCGAGGGCCAGGTCTGCTACGTGAAAGCCGATACAACTGATGAGATTCGGCTGTTAGTTCCTATCTGACGGATTGTGTATAGCATGAAACTACATTTGTTTCGATGGTTGCAAGCATATGGTTTTGAAGAAAAAGTGGTGATTTGAATGGTAATTTCAGTTATAAAGTATGCGGTGCTTCTCCCTCTCTCTGTCTGTCTCTCTGATGCTCTCTGCATCTCTGTCTGTCTCTCTCTCTCTCGCTCTCTCTCTCTGTCTACCTCTCTCCCTCTTATTCCAGATGGCAGAACATGTTGTCTGTGCATGTAAAGCAGAATCTTCTGCAAGCGAGTCCTCGCCGTCGTCTTCCCGTCTCTGCAACGCCTTCAAACGCAGCGATGACCTCAAGCTTTGAAGAGAACACGAAGAGCAGGGTCAGAGGGCTAGATTTTTTTTTCCAGTGAATATATTCATACGATTAGTAAAATTAAAGATGAGGGATTGTAATTTAATTATCTTTATAATGCAACATTTCGGAATGATTAAGATAGGCTGAGAAAATAAGTTTTTATTTCCTTCTCAGAATTCTCCCTCGGATTCCTCATCCCTGGACCGTGGTCGCGGCCGCCCCGCTGCTGGCAGTGGCGGAGAACTGGATTCGACTAGCTCATCCCCCGCTCCATCCTCAGAATGTACAGAAGATGAAGAGGAGGAGGACGAGGAAGAGAGCGAGGGGAGGAGAGAGCGCAGAGGAGCAGAGATCATCGCAGCTGCTCCCCCTCCACCTCAGAAGTCACCGCTACCCGTGGAGAGGCCATCCGAGTTGCGGGCCAGTGGATTCATGACGAAAAGGTTAGAGAGAGAGGATTACTGATGTCGGTGACAACAGATATGGATAAAGATGTTTAAACTTGTCATCTTTAAGAATGAGATTTGAGAGTGCCAAGCAGTTACAGATTTTGAGCTCGTTGTTGTATCTTTACTATTTTATTAATGCTTGAATAATAAAACTGTAATAAAAGTTGATTTTGTAAAGTGCTTTCCTGAGTTGATCTTTTTTAGGATCGAAGAAAAGACATCTCCAATTCGACAGTTTGCGGAGACTACTTCCTCACATCGTACAGGGTTTGTATGAGTTTTACTTTAAAGGTTTAAAATTATTTTCAAACTCTGGAAATATGCCAATACCTTCTTCATTTCCTCTTTTTTTGTAGCGACCGCTGCTCTCCGTCGGCCCCCTCGATCTGCCACAGCGTGGTTCCCCCTCCGACTGCCGCGGCTCCTTCCTCTCTCCCCTCCACTCCACCCGCACCCGCCACTGCCCCAGCAGCACTCGGGGCAACTGAGACTGTGATAGAAGGAGAAGGCAGGAGAGTGGCTAACTACAGCACGGTGAGTGGCAGAGAAATGGGGAGGGCAGCAGAAGAGTAACTATGACATTTGAAGAGCTCTATTAATTAAAGAAATCCATTAAATAAGAAGTGTATTCACAGCCCTTCCACATCGATACCTCCTCTGCCCACACTGTCCGGAAGGGCTGGCTCATGCTGCGCGGGAAGAGCGAGCGGGAGTGGAACAAGCACTGGGTCGTGCTCGCCGGGCTCGAGCTCAAGTTGTACAAGTCAGTTTATCTTGCAATACTGATCGGTATTCTCTCTTCCTCTCTCTCTATTATATAGATTTATTTATTTGTATATAATGTTCCTCACAACAGACGCCAACACGTTTCCAGGGACGTGTGGGCCGAGGACTCGACGGAGCCACTCACCATCGATCTCTCCGAGTGTGAAAATGTCTACCCCTCGGCGTCGGCTAAGAATTATGGAATCGAGATCAAGGTTTGCTACTACTTTTTCAGTCCTTATATTTTTTTACTCTTTAAAAAATAGACTTGATAATTGTAATATGTTTTTAGTGCCGCCGCACCCGCTTCGTGCTGTCCGCCATGACTCCGGGGATACGCGACTCGTGGATTGACGCCCTCAAGCACAACTTGCACAATCCATCTCCCACTTATGTCGACACTCCCGCATCGGCTGATGCTCTCTCCATGGCAGACAGCCAGAGTGATGTTATCAGGGTGAGAGAGAGACAGTTATAGAGAGAGAGAGAGAGAGATAGTAGCACAATAAAATTTTTTTAGATTGTGTTTGCCTAAAATGCGATAATATTATCTTAATTGAAAGTTCCTTCGGATTACATGTTAAATGAAAACATATTAACTTCAGTATACAATAATAATTTTGCAGCGCAAGAAGCACATTGCGTACGTGGCTCCCGAGTCGCATCACAGCAATTCGATGCTGAGCGAAGCTTCTCTCTCGGATGACGAAGAAGAAGAGTACGGTAGTGGTGGAGAGAGAGGAGAGAGGCAGAGAAGGAGAGGGGAGGAAGGAGAAGAGACGACGGATGGAGTCGGAGGAAGAAGGGGTGGAGTACCACTCGCTAGCAGTACAATGAGACGGAGGAGGATGGATGACAGTATTGAGAGGTAAGGCTTTATTTTTCAATCCATATATTCTGATATATAAAAAATTTTTTTTTTAATTCTTTCACAAATTTGGAGCCCAGTTGGACTCTGACGTTGTCCCATTTTTTATGATTAAGGAGTTATTGATTTTTATGGATATAACATCATTCTCAGCTCGTCATCCCTGGAAGGAAACGCATCTCGACTGGCCGCTGCCCGTAGACTCGTCTCCTACGCCGGTCCGGGAGGGGGCGGAGTCGGCCACCATGCCAAGATGACGTCATCCGAGGGAGGAAGACGCGACGCGTCCCCGGGAGTGCAGCGGACACCCATGTCGCGCATCAAGGAGAGGAGCAGTGCCGAAGGGAGGATACGGTAGGTAACAAGAAGGGGATACCGTAAGTTATCATTATGGCAGGAAGACCTAAAATGAGATGAAGAATTTATTCAAAGGGTATTTTTCGATGATTATTGACGATGGAAACAAGAAAGGGGAATCATTGGGGGCGGGAACAAGCCATACCGATGAATCGAAAAAAGACTCTTTAATAGTTTTCCTTACCATTTCAATTGTTTGGGAGATAGGAAATACTATTTAAAATAATGACACAAAATTAGATGATACTGGGAAAAATAAACCATTAGATAGGCATTATTGTGAAGAAAAAATTGAAGGGGAATTCAAAAGTGAGAGGCTCATTTTTGTAGTTAAATAGCCAAAATAATATATTAAGATATTACTTTGTAGACATGGTTCTGGCTCGTCAGTTGCGTCGTCCACTCATCGAAAGACTCTTTCTTCTTCGGGAAGTGCAGGCAATCGTACGCTCCGCAAATCGACTGTCAGTTGTTTTTCCTTTTTGGCAAAGTGTCTTTTTTATCTGAATTAAAATACATTTATTCTAAGAAACTTCGCATGTTCGAGAGCTTCTTCATTGGCTTCAAATTGGACGGCAAAGTCAACAAAATCTGTTTACGAGGCTGCTATCCCCTCGCAGTTTTGGTGTCAAGGGGGCCGTCTGGGCCTAATCCAATCTGGCCTCTCTCGAATTTCGGTGCTATTTCCCAGCTCCAGCTTCCATCTGATTCTCTCAGGCCCTACTTGCAATCGCATGCTATTTCTTCTCGGAAAGTCCATTCCATTTTAAAAGCCGGAGCGTCGTTAGTCCCGCCTGCTCTCTGGTTTCCTCTGGTCCCCCAGACTATGCCCCGGGCGTATTCTCATCACCATTATTATTGTGTGTAAGCCCCTTTCCTCCTCTCCCCGCCCTCCCACCAAAGCATCTCGCGCTCTTCTCCCGGATCTAATAGCACATTTCCATACTTTCTTGCCTCTCTCTCTCTCTCTCTCTCTCTCTCTCTCTCTTTCTCTCTCTCTCTCTATCACTCTCCCTCCGACTCTCCTTTTTCTCTTCCTCGTCTTCTCTTCATTTAGCCCACACGCATATGTTGTGAGTAGAGACTGCATCCCTACGAAAAGTATCGCCGTCCTCCTTTTCGCTCTTGCTGATGTGCATGAGTACATGAGAGAGGGAGGAGTGAGAGTGAGAGAGGAAACAGATTCAGAGAGAGAGAGAAAGAGAGAGAGAGAGAGGGAGAGGCTGAGAGAGAGCGAGCCAGAGAGGAAGAGAGCTTGAATGCCAGCTGCATTTGTCGCCTCATTCAAGTCGGCGGTGGTCATTTCCAGCTGTTTCTCTCGATTCCTCCTCCTTCCAACCATCCTCTCCGGTCGGCTTTGGCTGTTAAAAGAGGGGCTTAGCCCCCCCCCCCCCTCCTCCTTCCTGGCGCCTATTTTTTATTACTAGGCAGCATATTTTTCCGATGGTTTATGTCATAAGTTTAATTATAAACATCCCTTTCTCAAAGGACACTCCCCCTCATATGAATGACCCTTACAGTGCCAATTTTGGGATTATTCGCTCGTATGATTAGAGACCGCCGTGTTCCATTTTTTCCTATATCTTTCTGTTCATCTCTTTTCGATCACAATTCTGTTTTATTGTTGATTCGATCCATTTTCTCGCGCAGGAGTACTTTCTTATTCTTCTTTCATTATTGCCTGTAAGTTTTGCTCGTGTTCCTCCAAATACAGTAGCTTCCAAACCAACTACACAAACACAAAAGGGGAGTAAACTGGTGAAGTGCCGCTGCAAAAAGAAACTGTTTGCGCCGCAATCGTGAAGAGGCTGTGTATGGAAAGAGGAAGTGGAAAAGAATGAAGAGCGAGACAAGGAAAAAATGGGGAAATTTGTAAGGGCCGGGAATGAATTTGTCATTCATTCTCTATCTTCCAGCTGCTACTGTCATTTTACTTTCTCCTCCCTCACTCTTCTCACTCTCTCCATCTCTCTCTCCATCTCTCTCTCTCTCTCCATCTCTCTCTCCATCTCTCTCTCTCTCTCTTTCTCTGTGTTCCTATCTCCGTTCTTTTCTCCCAAAAAGATTGTCCCTCTGCTTCCTCTTCTTCCAACTTGTCATCGCTTCATATTTCTGCTTCCTTCTGCTGCTGCTTCCTCCGTGTCCATTCCTTTCATCTTCTCTGATACCGATGATCATCAGCAGTTGCAGTGACAGCTAGTGTTGTATTTTGGTTATTTGCACTCTATTTTAATATATTTCTCTCTCTCTCTCTCTTTCTCTCTCTTCGTTCCTCTCTCCTAGTGGTCAAAGCTTTTTTGAAAAAGCATCCCATAGCACGGCTCCTCCGAATGTAAAAGTGGGAACTTCTTGTCTACTTTTTTCGAATCCTTTTCGGCTTTTCCTTCTTCCTTGTCTTTATCTGGGTCTCCCTCATTCCTCTTTGCATTTTTTTTTATTTGACCCCAGTTATTTCTCTCCACGGCTACATGGTTACAAAAAAGATGACGAAGAAGCGTTTAGCAGATGCTACTTCAGTTGCAGGCCCGTTTTTTCCATAGCAACGTTCCGTTATATTACTAGCGGTATGTGATACCTAGCCGATCGATTATCCAGTACACTTTTTTCCCATAAACTAAGTGTAGGCAAAGGCGGACATGTAGTGACAGGGCGATAGTCGTACTTCTTTTGTTTGGGGAAAGAGGCTGATTCACAATTTCATGCCTGGTTGGGTTTGTTGTTCAGGGACTGTGTCGCATTGGTATTTTTTTTTCCCACAGTCGACGCTATTTGTGGCACTGTTGCGCTAAAAAAGTAGAAGTGATAGTGAGAGAGAGAGAGAGAGAGAGAGAGAAAGGGCGGGTGTGAAGGAGCTAGTCAGGGAATGAAAGAAAGAGAGGGTGAGACACAGAGAGAGGGAAGCTTTGCCTCTTCTGTTTCCTGCCACCACCAACACTTCCATTTCTGTATGCCAACGGAAGAGGAATCGCACGCGATGGGAGTACGTGTCTTCTTTCAGCTTCCTTTTCTGCAAAGGATGACAAGATCACTTTCTCTCCCCCTATTTCTCTCTCTCTCTCTCCCTCTCTCTCTCTCTCTCTCTCTCTCTCTCTTTCTCTTTCTCGTTCTGCCTCCCTTATAAACAGCTCTCGTAGAAATTGAGGTTTTATTGTGGAGAAAATTTTTTTGTTTCGTACCTGTATGTAGAGTAATCGTATTTCCGTATATTGCCATCTGCCAGGCCCCTTCTGCACTCTAAATCCCTGCTTCTTCCATCTTGTCCCCATCCGTGTCTCATGTTTCACCCCTTATGTGCGTGGTCTGCTCTCCTTACTTCCACCACCGATATCAGTGGCATTTTTTTTTGGTTCCTCATTGTCCTCTCCCCTCTCGTTCGCTGTCTGCTTGTACACTGTTTTGCTCTCTCCAGCCATCTTCCTCTCTCTCTCTCACTCTCTCTTCTTTCTTCATCATCTGTATTTCTTTCTGTCATCCCCCTGGGCATCATATTGCACACTGCTCATGATATGTTACAATACAAGTGCCGCATGAGGGATAGATAGCCAGTCAACCTCCTGCCACTTTCTCTACCTCGTTATCTCTTTCTCTCTCTCTCACACTCTCTCTCTCTCTCATTCTCTCTTCCTCTCTTCTCAATTACCATCGCTCGCTTCCTCTATCTCATATTGGCGTCGTGCCCTGCCACACCTTCGCCCTCCCTCTTTTTCTCCCCAGACCATTCATTTTCTAGGCGTGAACTGTGGTTGCAGAGAATGGTGAGAGAGGTTGGGAATAGAGGAGGAGAGTCACACCAATAAGCACTGGTAGCCTTGGGACACGATTTCGGTTTTCTTTACTACAAACAAGCGTCAACCGTGTCGTTCTCTTCACTAATTTGACTCTATCACTGCATCATTCTCCCCGTTTAGGTCTCTCTCTCTCTCTTTCTCTCTCTCTCTCTTTCTCTCTCTCTCTCTCTAGCTAGCTCGCTCTGTTTGGTTGGCCTCATGCACCTCCCTTGCTCCGTGTTCCCTGTTTACGGACATAAATCACCTTTTAGTAGGGTAATAACTAATCTCTAATATGTGGACTTAATGGGCATTCTTGAAATGCGCTTATGAGTTTAAAAATAGGATGATTCAAAATTTTCTTTCTTCTTATTATTATTTAGGCTAGCCAGTGCAGTTTGTATTCATAAAAAAACAAAATGTTAGGCAAAAACCTTATGATCAGGTTTTTTTCTGAAATCACTAACAATGAGCACAGAGAGAGAGGGAGAAAGAGAGAGAGAGGGAGAAAGAGAGAGAGAGAGACAGAGACAGAGAGAGAGAGAGATATGGAGACAGAGAGAAAGAGGGAGAGATAGAGAGAGAAGAGAGAGAGTGAGAGAGAAGAAGAGAGTGAGAGACCAAATGCAAGAGAAATCCTGCTAATGCACTTCATCCGCCGAATTCACATTTACATTGCCATTTCGTTCCTTTGTGGCCAATGCACCTTCATTTTTCGCCTCCTGACTTATTGACCCGTGGAAATGCTGTTTGCGATGTATTCATAAGGTTTTTTTTCATTTTGAGGGGGAATAGAGCCATTACGATCAGGTTCACTGCAGCGTTTGACGCTTTCAACGCTTCTGACCAAATTGAACAAGAACCTCTGCTGGCTCCTTCTTTCTTCTTTTGTAGATAGCAAGCAAAAATCTACAGTACCCTACTCCATTTGAGAACGCGACTTCTGCTCTCCGAATGTTGATGTTGTAGAGAGGTCAATTTGATTTATGGGTTGACATTTTGCGTCACCAAACATGGTGCAACTGTTATGTCGTGAGAGAGGGGGTTAAAGGAAGTCTCCGGCGAATGTTGGGGCAAGCAATTCAAAATAGGCATTTGATCCATGAAGTGTCCCGCACGGAAGGGCCCCAACCTACCACTTGCTAAAATATTTGCTCAACAGGTCAGCTCCCTATCTAAGTTTTACGATGAGACGAACTGATCCATGCTTAAAAAATGATATATTAATTATTCGCCGGAGACCTCCTTTAATGAGAGAAGTAGAGGAGAAAGATTAGAGAAAGAGGGAGGGAGAGGAACGAGAGAAGAGAGAGAGAGGGAGAAACTGAAGTGGAAAGACGGAACAAATAGGTACGAGAGAACAGTATTATCATGAGCACACATTCCATTCATGAGCGTGGTGACAAAGAGGACACAGACGTGAGAAGTCAGTATTATTATGTTGACATTAAGAAGCAGCGGTGTCTTTTTGACTTGTCTCTCTCAGTCTCTCTCTCTCTCTCTCTCTCTCTCTGTCTTCACCACCTCAACCTTTTGTTTGATCCGCAACATTCAGCTCGTGCACTTTCTTGCCTATTTCTCCCTGACTCGCGAGAATTCCATAAAATTGAATGTGGAAATGAACAGCTCACCCATCTCTATTCTGACGGCTTTCTGTTCTCTTTCTATTTGTCTCTCTTGTTCTCTCATGTTCTTATTCTTACCTTGCGCCTATGTTCCCTTTCTTCTCTCTCTCTCTCTCTCTCTCCCTCCCTCTTTCTCTCTCTCTCTCTCTCTCTCTCGTTCTCTCTCGCTCTTCATTCCTCCCCCGCTTCCTCCACCAGATGTGTTCGTTATCATGCCGCGACGTTCCCAGCCCCATCCTCATCCTCAAGCACGCTCAGCGCAGCCATATGTTGCTAGTCACGCAAGGAAAGGACAACCCACGTACAGAGAGAGGAACAGAATGAGAGAAAGGAGAGTATAGAGAGCGAGAGTGGAATGGAGAGGTTGAGAGTGGGATGACTAGAGAGAGAGAGAGAGAGAGAGAGAGAGAGAGAGAGGAGAGGATTTATCATTGACGACTTTTCCACCTCCACGCGTTCTGCCATCTGTTGAGTAGTAGCTAGCCCGCGGTTAGAAATGACGAGCACCTGATTCTGGCGTTTTCTTTCTTGCTTCATTCCTCCTTGTATTTTGCGTTAATCCTTATATTCTCTGGATCTCTCTCACTGTATATTCTGTTGCTCATTATTGTGATTTTTAATATTGCGCGGCTTAAATTTTTTTAAACTTTGTTGTTGATTGACCGAGAAAATGCTTCCCTCACTTTCCCTTTTGCTTCCTCGCGTCCAACTCTTCCTGCTATTCTCAGGCAAGACAAAAGTTGGCTCAATGCCAGCGGCAACCGTCTCGCCATCTCCGCATGTCTGCTCCTCTCCATCCCCAATGCTCTCTCCCTCCTTGACCTACCACCCTCAGCACCAGCTTCAGTACCAGCCCTGCCACCACACCATCCAACCCCATCGTAGATCACCCCTTACTCTAACCCCCTCGTCCACGATTTCAAGCACCCTCTCTGCTGCCATGGACTTTGGCTTGACTGAGCTGGACTGGCTGCTCCATCCCCCACCTCCTGATATAATCCTAAGGGACGCGCACCTCTCCCTCCCTCCCCCAGTCCCTCCCAAACCTAGGCTGGTGTCACCTATGTTATCAGCAGCTAGATGGTCCCAAATCCCGATAAAGAATTGTGAAGGCTCTCGAACAGACGAAGAAGAAAACGACGAATTCGTGGCAAAGAAGTCATTGGACGAGAATAAAAATGTTAGAAGTTTTTTGTTGTTGAAATTATCGGTTGACTTTCAGCGAAAAACGATCGAAATCGAGCTGTCGGCAAAGATTAGTAGTCTCGAGGATCAGGTACGGTTGACATTAGAAATATAGTGTAGTGAGAATTATTAAGGCAAAAAAAGTTTTTTTTAAAGTGTTTCCTCGTGGAATGCTTTTTGTTGTGAACTGGCCTGGTCAGAATAAACCCAAATTCAATATTTGTTTGTCAAATTTTGCTCTAGATACACTTTTTGGCCATGAGAACTAAGCTAACTAATATTCTTTTGGCATTGAATTATTCTTATTGTTAGGTGCGAACTCTCCGTGAGCAACTGAGTGAAACGTCTCTTCGCCTTGGTGACTCCATCACAGAGAACGAACGGCTCCACTCTGAGAAGGCAGATCGAGATGTTTGTATATTTGTTGTCATTGTTTTTGTAAACATCCTTTCCTTGTCTTTGTGGCTGTAGAATTGAGTGGCTACGAGAAGTTTACTGATAGATTTTTATTCCAACTACTTAAAAATTTGCACTATCATTTTAATTATCTGTTTTCTTTTTATCGTTGAAGAGTTTTTGCCATGTATTTATTAAGATAATTGCTTATTCAAAAAATTATATTTGGTCATTTATTATTTGAAATGTATAAAAAGTATCCTTTCTCAGCCGGCTCTCGCCGCCCTCCGCCGCAGTCTTTCGGCAGCTGAGAAGGAGATCCACGAACAACACGCGGAGTTGGAAGAGATGCGCAGACGACTCGAGGACGACTCGGCCACCACGGGCACCACCGTAGTCACTCCCTGTCCCACCGAAGACAGTCTGACCAGCGGCGGGAGAATACTGTAGGTTTTCGTGCATGGAGCTACTTACCATTCACTGTTACGCGGGAATATGAAATGCACGATGAAGAATGCAGCTGCATAGAGAAGAAATGGAAATGTTATAATAAAACGCAGAACGATTTTCGTTCATAGAATCGAGAAGTTATGATTTACATAAATTTAACTGTAATAAAAAAGCAACTGATTCATTGCAGCTTTGGCCAGTTCCGCGCCCGCCTGATTGCCATGCTGAAGGTGCAGCTCGGCGTGCTCGGTCGATGTGTTGAGTCGGGCCGCGTTGCGATCACGGACGCGGCCGCGGTTGCGGACTGCAGGGAGGATCTGGATGAGCTGACGGCTAGTCTTGCAAGGGTCAGTAGAGGAGGGACTTTTGTTATGCAATGGAATTTATAATTAATACATTTCTCCTTTTATTTACACTAGGGAATTGCAAATCTGAAGTGATTATAGATTATTTTGCCTCTCCGTTTTTATTACTTGAATGGATGCATGAAGTGAATTATGTTTTTTTTTTCTCCGCTTGCAGCTGGACGAATCGAATCCGTCATCAGAAGATCTCGACTGCATCCACGATCTACTTGAGGATATCACCGTTTTATATGACCAGGTGCGGAATGTCGCTGCTTTCTTCTTTCTCTCTGTATCTGTCATCTCTCTCTCTCTCTCTCTCTCTCTCTCTCTTTAAAGCTAATCTCATATTTAGTTTCGATAATACTTGAGCGGAGTAAAAAAAACTATTATTTTTGAGAGAAGTAAATTCTGAAATATGTTCAGGTCGGACAGCGAATGCACGTTGCCGTGCTCGTCGACAGCGAAATGAACACCGTACGTAATAAAAAAAAACTTCTCTTCAATCTTTTTATTCTTATTTTTCTTTGAATAAAGAATTAATTATAGTAATTCCTTTGATATTTGAAATGAATCCTATTTATCTGCAGGAATTCTGCGACGACATCTGTGAGTACGACTACAAGAAGAGCGACAAGGAGTGGGAGGCGCAGCTCACCGCTATTCAGGTAATAGTGGAAATTTAAAATCATAGCTTAAAACCCGAATGCCTAGACAAATTTTCGGTCATCCTTCCTCCTTAAACAAAACCCGGCATTTCAAGCATGAGCGACATATTAACTAACATATTAGCTAAATTTAACATAAAATAACTGTGTCAGCAGTCCCCTCACTCATCCTTCCTTGGGGTTTTGGGCACCCCATTTTAAGCTATGTTTAAAATTCGAAAAATGAATTTTCCCAGCAAATTACCGGAATCCGTTGGGCATATCTTTGTTCCATGTGTAGCTGAAACAGTGTGAAATGTCTCGTGTGCATGTGGCAGAGATGAGATATGGAGAGAGAGAGATAGCGGAGAAGAGAGAGAGAGAGAGAGAGAGAGAGAGAGAGAGAGAAATAAGCGTAGGAGCAGGTATGCCGTAATATCGAAAACCCGTTAGGTCTATGCCGCTGGCTTTAGTGGCGTTCTCACCATCAGCCGTTCATTCTCTCATTGAAATCATACTTCACAGGATCATTTCTGTAGTGTATATTTCACAACATGCAATACTGCTTACCACTCCCAACCCGCGGCGAACGTAAAAAAAGGGGCGGGGCACGAGCGGGAAGCTGCACGGGGGCCTTGAGAACCCCGGTGGACGAAGGAACTGTTGGCGGCTTGGGCCCCGCTCTTCTGAACATTTTAAACTTGTATTTGTTCGTTGAAGGGGTTCAGGAAACATTTTGCTTGATCATAGCCTGTAGTACAATCACTGAAGGGAGAACTAAGGTTTATGACCTTTAATTTAGTGTAATCACGCACCATTCAAAGCGGTAGAAATGTATTTTTTTGTGTTATGATATCACAGCTGTGGCTGGACGCTCTACTAATGTCTTAATATTAGCACCAACGCTCTGGCCTTCTTATACTTCTTGATTCAAAGAATCTCTCTCTCTCTCCCTCTTTTCTCCCTTTCTATCTCGGCGTCCGTCTCTCTCTCTCTCTCTCTCTCTCTCTCTTTCGCGCGTGTCTTTTCATCTCTCGTCTTCTATCTCTCTCGGTTGTCCTCTACTTGAGCCTCTTATTTACCCCATCCACTCTGCTCGTACATTCCTGGCCGGTGCTTGGCGTAATAGTGCTCCTGCATTCAGCACAACCTGGCCAATCAATATAAGATGCGGAAATCGCAAGGGTTGCTCTGCCGATCCATTCCTTTAGCTCTGGCTCCTCTGCATTTGACCGAGAAAATCTTTCGCCTTTTACTAAAGATTTCCGTGCAGAGGAGCAACTATGAGATTGCTCATTTTTTGGAACCCCCTTGAAAGAGCGGGGTAACTGTGAACGTTTAATAAAGAAAGATTATATTGGTTGGCGTTAATATCAGTTATAACGCGATTGTAGAACTCGCACGAGTCTGAGCTGGAGTCTCTGCGCCATCACTACGAGCGACAGCTCAGCCAGCTCAGGGAGAGGGTCGAGGCTGAGGAGAAAAAGAGGAAGAAGGCATCCGATGAACTCATGCAAATGACGGTCAGTCATTTTCTTCACATTAAAATATTTTCTGGCTGTACATAAACAGAAGCAAAATTTATTAAGAGAGCATGTCCGTAAGCTTCGAGCGCAGCCTGCCCCGGGAAAATTATTTTCGAATTCAATAACAAAAATCATTTTTCTAATACAACTCGACCCGCTCTATTTAATGAGACTAATTTCATCATCATCCGATTTTTTCCCTTCGGGATACACTACCGTAACCCTGAAAATTCATTGAGCCATAAATCCGTCCAAAACCTGTTTTGCGAAACTATGAGCATATCATTCAATAGCATTTCGAAAGCGCTTCAAATTTCATCTAGGAACATGTATTACTAAAATTTTATTTTGGCCGCGAAAATTGGGTTTAAATTATTTGAAGGGCCAGCACACCAATTTATGGTCATTTCTACACTCTGTGACCTAGATAGAAAGAAAGAGCGTGAAATGTGCTATCAAATAAGCACCATTCAAGAAAAATTCTAGGGTACCAATTTTTGCTACTACGCGAGCAATGCGCGCGAGTCGGTCAAAAAGGCGCGTTAACGGCGGCTGAGGCACCCTGCAAGCGCATTCAGCGATCCATATCTTTGCTCAATCTTAATATCAGAAAATCGTAGGCATATCATCTAAGAGCTCTCACAGAGATCTCCAAATGCTACATACATACTTTTATTGAAAAGTTTATATTTCTATGGAAAATTTCGTTTTGTACTATTAGAAGGCTTTAAAAACTACTTTACTAACGTTTCCGCACTTCGAAACATACAGCATAAGAAAAAGCGTGAAATTTGCTACAAGATAGACCACTTTCAATAAACTTTCAAGCCTATAATGTTTTGTTATAAGTGATAAGAATTGGGCATCAGCTTATTAGCACAATTCTTCAACGGAAAAAAATATTGGAATATTCCAATTCGAATAACCTAAACAATGAAATTCTTGGGCGAAAGGACAGCGACGAAACTTTACCTACTCTTATGACTTATAACAAAACATTATAGGCTTGAAAGTTTATTGAAAGTGGTCTATCTTGTAGCAAATTTCACGCTTTTTCTTATGCTGTATGTTTCGAAGTGCGGAAACGTTAGCAAAGTAGTTTTTAAAGCCTTCTAATAGTTCAGAACGAAATTTTCCATAGAAATATAAACTTTTCAATAAAAGTATGTATGTAGCATTTGGAGATCTCTGTGAGAGCTCTTAGATGATATGCCTACGATTTTCTGATATTAAGATTGAGCAAAGTTATGGATCGCTGAATGCGCTTACAGCCTCAGCCGCCATTAACGCGCCTTTTTGACCGACTCGCGCGCATTGCTCGCGTCGTAGCAAAAATTGGCACCCTAGAATTTTTCTTGAATGGTGCTTATTTGATAGCAAATTTCACGCTGTTTCTTTCTATCTAGGTTCCAGAGTGTAGAAATGACCATAAATTGGGGTGCTGGCCCTTCAAATAATTTAAACCCAATTTTCGCGGCCAAAATAAAATTTTAATAATACATGTTCCTAGATGAAATTTGAAGCGCTTTCGAAATGCTATTGAATGATAAGTTCATAGTTTCGCAAAACAGGTTTTGGACGGATTTATGGCTCAATGAATTTTCAGGGTTACGGTAGTGTATCCTGAAGGGAAAAAATCGGATGATGATGAAATTAGTCTCATTAAATAGAGCGGGTCGAGTTGTATTAGAAAAATGATTTTTGTTATTGAATTCGAAAATAATTTTCCCGGGGCAGGCTCCCTTAAGCGCATGCTCGACTCTTACAGAGAAGCTCTCTTAATTAAAAGAAAAAAATAGTAATTACATGTTCACTTGTTCATTTCCTTTGTTATAGAAAATAGTTGTACTGATTTTTTCACGACTAAATATCTTGCAGTCAATGAACGAAGCGTCGGTGAGCGCGATTCGTGCCCATTACGAAGATGTACTGGACGAGGCGAGGAGGACATTCAAGGACGAACTGGACGCCATCCAACAACATCACAAGGAACAACTCGAGGATGAGAAGCATGCGACTAGGTGAGGAGGAGAGGAGATAGAGACAGACAGACAGAAAGAGAGAGAAAGAGAATGGGAAGAAAGGTTGGGGACGAAAGAAGAAAGACAATGATAAAACGCTACGGAAGCTTGAATTTAGTTATGATTAGTTTGCCTTACTTTCGGAGTACTGTAGCTGCAATGAACGAAAACAATGCTTATTGTTAGCGCCTCAAATTGAGGATATCGTAATAAGTTGCTAAAATCCTCTAACTGGAATCCTGAGTACTTGAAAGAAGTATCTCTTTGTTGCTCCAGAGTCGCCTTGGAAGCAGTGCGGCGAGTGCACGAGGACGAACTCCGCGCCGCGCTCTCCTCTTCCTCCGAGAGTGGCAGTCGCGGAGCGCGTGCCGACCGCGACGCGTCTGCTCGTGACGCGTCGCGGTCCGCGCGCATGGTCGAGCAGCTGAACGAAGAACTCTCTTCGCTCAAGGCGCTCTACTCCGCGAAATGTGTCGAGAACGCCCAGCTGGATGAAAGGATTGCGGAGATGCAGGGCGAAAGCGAGAGAGCAGGGTTAGTGAGAGAGAGAGAGAGAGAGAGAGAGAGAGAGAGAGGGAAAGAGATATGGGGGGAAACGGGATGGACAGAGAGAGCTGATAATAGTGGAAGCAAAAAAAGAAAAGGGAAAATATTTTCATGGTTGAAGGGAAGAACGCGCTCGGCTCGAGGACGAATTAGCAGCCCGGGAAGTTCAACTCGACCATCTCAGGGAGTCCATGACTCGGCTGGAAGAACGATTGGCTGCGGCCAACGAGGAGAAGCTAGCAGGTCTGGAACATATTTGAACTTTCACTTTTCGCGCGTATTTTATATGCATACACACCAGTATTGATGTATTCATGTTACGCACTAGATTAGTCCATTAAACAGAATCAAAATAGAAAGTAATATTACAACGATTTTCAGAGAGGCAAAGATCACAGTCCCGGTAAGCGTGTGTATGTCAAGGTGTTTGAATGGATCTGTTAATTCCTGTCGTTTCCTTATTTCTATCCTGTCATTCTCTTTACCTCTATTTCCCTGTTCTTGTCTTTTTCTCTACTACTACAATTGATCTCTCTCTCTCTCTCTCTCTCTCTCTGTCCCTGTCACTTCCCTTCCCCACCACCATCTTACTACCTGATTCTTTTAACGACATTTGCCATTTACTTTTTCCTGGGAGGATTGCCATGTCCTCGTTTTCTACGGAAAACCAACCACTCTCACAGCCTTTCCTTCTGAGTTCTGACACTTTTGACTTTCCTTTGGATGTTAGATAGTGCATGCGTCATTAAATCGCATGAAGTGTGAAGTGTTTTATTCAATCAATACTTTATTGATCTTTCATTTCGGGGAAGTCGAGTAGCACGCAGTTCACTGGTTCTCATAAAGAGTAGTGTTTTTTCTTTCTTCTTCACTCACACTCGACTTCCTTCCACTAAAAAAGAGAATTGGCGCGGCTACAGTATAGCAAAGAGAATCCACTTGAGACCGCGCGGACTCTCCTCGTCTCTCTACCGAAACGGCGGCTCCAGCGCCCTCTCCGGCCTTCGAAGAGAATCCGACGGCCAACTCAGTAGTGCGGTTTAGACGAGCATCCGCGAAAGTGAACCGCCGCACTGGTACGCGACCACTATGGACACCGTACTCCTAGATTATTAAATATATATGTATATCTGATTTTTTTTTCGCTTTTTAAAATATGTATTATACGGTTATGTTTTTAACAAGAGTCATTGTAAGTATTTTTTATTTAAGGTTAAAAAAGTGAATTAAAAATGGATCGCTTGCAGATGTACGCTTCCACTCAAACCCGGTGCATCTCTCCTCATCTACCGCTCCTTCCACATCTCCCTCCCCCTCTCCCTCTCCACTCGCCGGCTGTTGCCCTGCTGACCCGCTGGCTGCCCTCCCGGACTATCTCGTAGACGAGTACCGGCGTACTGTAGCCGTCCCTGTTGCTGAAAGGCGCAAATTCTTTGAGACTATTGCAGAGTATAGCACGCCGTTTTAGATCAATATTTATTTCAAGAAAGAAAATGGGAAATTACTGTAAAAAAAGTTCTTCGTCGTTTTTTTTAGAAATGCAAAAGCCAGTCCCACTTTATTCGTGTACCATCGTGTTGGGGTGTCTGTAAGTAGAGAGATCGACCAAAAACACCAGTAGCCGTCCATAATCACTCTCTCCTTTTTGCCCTTTTACGGTTATCTTCATTCACACCTTGTGGACGGCATGGTGCTCCAATGATTCTTCTTCCCACTTTGCTACATTCGGGAGACACTGTCATGGTGTCCCTTCAAGGTTCTTATTTCCTCTGCTCATTATTAATAATATTGTCGTATGCTACTATCTTCTTTCTCTATGAAAGTGCATTCAATGTACATTAAAAGATGTAGCATCGGCCCCTTTCTTTCTATGCCTTTTGTTTTTTTTTGCGTCTCCAGAGCTATCACTCCCAGTTTCCATATTACAAACTTGTATTCGCGAAGCCGTTGCCATAGACAAATGCTGTCCTAGTTAGCTGAGTAGTTGTTCTCTCTCTCTCTCTCTCTCTCTCTCTCTCTTCTATTCTCTCCCTTCCATCTCTTTCTCTCGCTAACCCGATTTGTCTTTTCGATGATACTGATGATTTCCCGTGTAATACTCTCTTTCTGCCACGTTTAAGACTACGCAACTTGTAAGAATTTCATACCATAGGCAAGTAACAATGACATACTGTAGATAAGGGCCTCTAGGCAGTAACTTTGCTAACGTCAGCGAAACCTAGTTACCGCTTCTAAACCGCAGACCATTGCCCTTCTTATGTTATTCAGCTTACTTATGTGCTTTAGGCACCAGAATGTTGCGAAGACGTTTTAGAATAGAAACTGTGGTACGTATGAAAGCTGGCAAAATGTCATTTCATTTCCAATATGAGTGGTATTGGTATTTTGATTTTGAAAAAAATATATCAATAACAGTGAATTCGAAAGAACCACTCGTTTTGTAATTGAAGTTGCATATTTTGCATTTAAAGTAAGCTCTCAAACTTGTTATTTTTTGTCTGTACAAGAGTGAAAGCAATATTTTCACAGTTTAATTGATGTCTTTTGAAGTGATAAGCAAATGGAGAGCACAGTCAATAAATATGTTTCTTACAAAGATGGCAGAAAGCAAAACAAACGAAACAAAAATAAAGAAAGGGTGAATAAGTGTGAGGGATTTCGGTGTTGAAAATATTTTCTGTTAGATGCCAAGAACACCAAAATGTCTTCCAGATCGCTGAGGTGTTTGCTCTTCGTAATTGTGAGCTCCTCTGTTTCCGTGCTATTCTTAGATCTTGTCTAGTCGTGTTTCTCGAATTCCGAGTGGTTCTTCGCATGGGGTGTGTTGCCATTGAGAGAAGCTCCCATACGTCCATATCTGAATGGGATATCGTCCAAATTATGGCAGTGCAATCTTGTTCCTGTTTCATGGCCCACTAGCTGCTAATTTTTAGAATTCTCTCTCTCTCTCTCTCTCGCACTCTCTCTCTCACCTCGCCCTTTTCTCATTTCATTCCAGGGCCACAGCCTTTCTAATGTCCTCCCGTCGGCTTCTGAAGGAGCTTGGAGAAGTGACGAACAGCGGAGTGCGGGCGTACAAGACGGTTGAGTGCGACGAGCAGAACTTGCTGCACTGGTCCGTGCTTCTGATTCCTGTGAGTTTTTGGTTGCCCTCGAGCTTCTCGTTGTTCATTCTTTACAACAGGGCTGTTTGAATAGTAAAATCCAATCAGTGTCGTGTTTTCGGTGGTTTTTTTTACATTACTTATGCTGTGGATTTTCATCATATATGACGGTGCCAACTAAAAAATCAGCGTTTTCTGAGTTTTGACCGGTTTTGTGGGATTTTTGCAGCGTCTGCAAAAATATACATGTATTAAAATGCAGTTTTTTTGATCAACTTTATACGCGTATAAAAGTATGCAAAAATTGGAGCGAAATATGAGCACAAATGTACGTGCATAAAAGAGCTCATAAACAGACCATAAAACTAGACAAAAATATACGCGTACAAAAATGTGCAGAAAATATGAGCACGAAAATACGCATACAAAAGTGCTACGAGTTTTTGAGCAAAAAAATACGCGTACAAAAGTGCTCAAAATTTTTGCACAAAAAAGTACGCGTATAAAAGTGCTCAAAAGTTTGAGGGAGGACCCAGCTGCTACTTTTTAACGGGCTAGAATGAAAAATGGCGCCAAAAACATACTTTGAAAATAGAATTCACATTAATGGAAACGGAGGCACCTGACAATTCATTAAATATATTAGCAGATTAACTGACGAATGGTACGTGAGGTAATAGTAAAAATAAATAAGTGCAAGATAAATATATGAATGAGTCCATCTTGGGCCATCGATCACACATTCTATTACATCCATTCGAGAGGGGGCCTGGCCCTGCCAAGCTCGCTGTTCGCAGGGTTGCGAAGCAGCCACTTGGAGACAATGGAAGAGAAGACGAGCCGACATGCTTACGACGAGAGGGCGCTCGTCATCTTCGAGGATAGAGATTCAATTGTAGAAGACAAAGTCCTCAGTGCCGAGGCCAGCCTCAAAATCATATTCTTGCTTCATGTTCAATAAAAACTCGTGAAATTTCACAGTATTTCAGTGATCACAACATCAATATTCATCCACTATACTGGTTTAAACAATATTTACTGTCCTTTCATCTTGTCCAAAACGAGGAAAAAAGACGAAACTAAGAGATTTGAAAGAAATATCCCGGAAAAAAACATAAAATGAAAAAAGCACCTTGAGCTTAGCAACTGTGACATCGGGCGACGTCTCAACTCACGCGCATCCGCCATCAATCGACATGATGAAAATCAGCATAACTTCCTTGCTGCGAATACCTCTGCAAGATGGAGAAGAAGACAACCTTGGATGTTTCGTCATCCAAATGAAAGCGAAAACAAACAGAAATTGAGTTCCAGGGGCTAAATTTGAGCGTCATTTCAATGAATAACTAAATCGCTGTAAATTGTAATGTGAAAAGGAGCAAGAAGTCTACACACAACAAAACGCGAAAGATAAAATAAATGAAGTCATCTATCTCGCCCCGAATGCGAATTGAAGAAATATGTTTTCGAAACTACGCGTTAAACTTTTGTACGCGTACTTGTTTGTGCAAAAATTTTGAGCACTTTTATACGCGTACTTTTTTGCACAAAAAAATACGCGCACTTTTGTACGCGTATTTTTTTGTGCAAAAATACTGAGCACTTTTTTACGCGTACTTTCCTGACCAAAATTCTTGAGCATTTATGTACACGTATTTTCCTGCTCAATTTTTTTTGCACACTATTGTACGCGTACATACGTGCTCATATTTCAGAGTGATTTCTGTGAACGTTTGTACGCGTATATTTATGCGCATTTTTATTTGCTCACGTTTGTACACGTATAAAGTTGAACAAAAAAATATGCAGTTTAGTACATGTATATTTTTGCAGACGCTGCAAAAATCCCACAAAACAGGTCAAAACTCAAAAAACGCGGATTTTTTAGTTGGCACCGTCATATATCATTGTTGATACTCAAGAAGATTGTTGAAGTGAGGGAAGACAATAATCACCGAATTGTTGGACGAAAGGATAAATCGGACAAAAATTTTTTATGCCGCCTTCAAATAATGAATTTGTTGCTCTCATACTTTTTAGTTATAATGAAGACGTGCTTAACTGATATCGCTCCGGTATGATAAAGCTAACAGCAGTACGAACTGGTTATGTATCTCTTGTTCAGGAGCATGAGCCTTACAGCCACGGCGCATTCCGAATCTCGATCGACTTCCCTGTCGACTACCCCTTCAAGCCACCGAAAATCACGTTCATCACGAAGATCTACCATCCCAATGTCGGCGAGAATGGACAGGTTGCTATTTCTCATCATCAAAGCATAAGCCATAGGGGTGCTCTTTTTCGCCTCCTCTCCGAATGAGAAATATTTCGGGAGCTTATGTAACTATTTTTTTTTCAGATTTGCATGGAAATCATCTCGCCTGAACACTGGAAGCCTAAGACTCAGGCAGTTGAGGTTTCTTCTTCTCTATGCATTCGCTCTGGTATTTTCTTTTACCTTAGAGCGCAATGAAATGCAATGATTGTTGTTGAGGTGCTGAAAGCGCTGCTGGATCTCATCCACAATCCTGACGCCAGTGGTGGGCTGCGGAGCGACTTGGCGCAGGAGTTCAAGGAGGATCGCGACAAGTTCAACAAGGCTGCCGAAGAGTTCACGAAGACGCACGCTGAGAAGAGGCCGCCGCGGTAGACGGGGGGGGGGGGGGGGTCTCCTATTGGTCGTAGGCCGCCACTGCATTCCTACACTATCATACTCGTAAAACCAGGAACATAGCTGATATTCGCCTTCTCTTATAGTGATCAGAGTTTTGACAAAGACGAGTTTGATTAAGACTTTCTCCGCAATTGTACTTTAATTTTTTTTTCGCTCGCAGGATTTTCATTTATTTACGGCGTTATTAAATGCTCTACTACAGATGAGAAGTGCTGCCTTTTTAGAGGTTGCTAAATATTCAGGCAAATCACCGCATATCACCTTACTAGACTTTTTTGATTCCCACGGGTGTTCGAATGTATTTCATACTAGGTCGATTGTAGAATTACTAAATAAACAATGGTACTGACATTTCATATTGCCAATAAATCAGGTTCTCTATAACTTGCCATTTTGTTAGTCAAGGGTGAGCATCCGAAGTGGTATTTACCTTTTTCACATTTGCTTGCAGTGTGGTCATGGTCATCATTTCTCCCTTTTCACGTTTCTTCTCAGCGAAGTAGAAGGGAGTATAAAGAGCTGAAACAAATAATGGTTAGATGGGGTTGATTTTTGATAGGCTTGGTGCTAATGACATGGTAATGCGTGCCTGCCTTAGTGTTAGTGGTAGTGTGTGTTGGTACGGAATCACATGGTGGCATTTATTCTTTGCTGATCGCCCCGCCACTTGGCGGCAGTCACTCATTTTTCATTTTGTTTGTTGGAAATAATGGTTAGTATTTATGTTATTATCGCTCGGGATGTCGGAACAATAGCTAGAATTCAAATTTCTAAGCTTTTCTGAAGTGGGAATGGTTGCGTCTGCAAATACTGAAACCGCTTCGTCTTCTCCGTCCCCTCCCGTCACTCACATCATCTTCGATTCTGACGGTCTCCTCGTCGACACCGAACCCGCGTACACTGAGGCGAATGATCAGGTTCTCAGGAAGCACGGCAGCAGGTTTACCATGCAACTCAAAGCTGGTGAGCGTTCACTCTTCTAAGTCTGCTGTACTTATCATTCTTTCATATCGCTTTATTTTACAGTTTTATAGAGAGTTAAAGCTATTTGTGAGGATTAAATGGTGACATATGCTGGGTTAATGATTCGTTGCTTAAAGGAATGATGGGCCGCAAGCAGCGTGAGTCGGTCGAGTGGATTCTGGAGCAGGTAAGCATAGAGACTTTTCAGACAATTATTACACGTTTTTTGTACTCCTTCAAGTCTTAAAATGTATTCGAGGAAACGGTTTTCTTAATTTGCCGCCAGTCTATTCGTTGAAATCTATTCGTTGAGCTGCAGAGTTATTTCAGTGTTTGAGAAGATTGATTTGCTCTTGCCATGAGTAGTTCGTCTAACTTCTCCTTCTTTCCTTGAAGGTGAATTTGGCGGGGAAAGTGACGGTGGATGAGTACATCGCTGACTACGACGTGGTGCTCGAGGAGCTCTTTGGCAAGGCGCCCGCCTGCCGAGGCGCCGAAGCCCTTGTCAGGGCACTCAAGAAGAAGGGTCAGAAAAGAAAACGCTCCTTTTATTGATTTTTGTATGTGTTTAAAGGACTCTTTTTTTATGCCTGACTTGTTATGGTCCTTCTCTTCATTTTCTTTCATTCAGTAAATTATTTCTGATAATGACTCCGTGATAAGAATTACTATAGTTTCGAACTAGCAACAGCTGTTTAGATTCCGTAGAAATATAATCTATTTTATTTGAATTGGAAATTAATCATATTTTCTTGTTCAAATGTTGATTTTTTTTACAGGGATTCCCATGGCTATTTGCTCGGGATCCAGTTCGAAGGACTTCCCACCCAAGGTTCATTCTGCTTCTGAATTACTCTTGAAATGTTACCGTAAGCCAAATGTATGTTACTTATGAATACTGTACCCTTAACGTCCCGGAAAGTTTTTTTTTGTTAATAAGTGATCTGATTTTTGCTTGGAAGGATAATTCTTTTCCTGTGCAGGCAGCAAATCACCGCTCCTGGATTGACCTGATCGACTTCTTCGTGCTAACTGGCGATGATCCGCAAGTCAAGCGAGGCAAGCCCTTCCCGGACGGATTCCTAGAGACCATGAAAAGGTTCACCTAGAGATATCATCTTTATTCATTTAATGCTTACACAAGGATGGATCATCCTCCACCCTACAGTTCTTCGTTTAAAGACGTACTTTAATATCGTAATGTCCTTATAACAGTGCTTCACGATATGTTCAAGCTCTTTATTTATTTTAATATTAATTGTGTGATATTGTTCACTATCTCGCGCCCAGGTTCCCGGTGCCGCCGACGTCTCCCTCGAATGTCCTTGTTCTTGAAGACGCTCCGAATGGAGTGAAGGCTGCACTCGCTGCCGGCATGCGCTGTGTTCAGGCGAGGAATTTATATATTTAATTAACTTTTTAAATTTAAGTTTTTATACAATCAAGCATTAAATACCTGCATTTTAAAGACGAAGAAAAATTACTACAGGTACCCGATCCGCATCCCGCATTCCAAGTCGACGAGGAGACCCGCAAGAAGATTACGGTGGGGATTCTTCGTTTATTTTACTTTTTCTATCAGCACTAATGAGTTTGTATAAGCAGTAAAACTCGCTTTCCCGACATAATGATAAGTTGGAAAGGAGGAGGACAAATCGGTATAATTTCAAAGCTATGTTATTAGCATTGCAGGTGCTGACTTCCCTGGAAGAATTCAAACCGACCGACTTTGGCCTGCCTTTGCTGGATTAGAGGAGCGGCACAGGAAATGACCAACGGTTTTATCCATTTCTCTGAACCGAGTGATTTTGATTGACGCTTCCTATGGAATGCTTATATTTTATCGTTTTGTTGACAAGATGGGCGAAGCCTGGTTTCCTTCGCTTATTGTAAGCTACCTATGGATAGCATTTTGCTACGTTTATGTGATATTTTCCTGGTTTCGCTAATTGTAAGCTACCTATGGATAGCATTATGTTAGGTATATGCGGTATCTTTCAAGACCTCGGGTCTTTCCCTGTATGATAACGATAACACGCAGCAGTTGAGATAGGAGATAAAGAACTTCGTCCTGAGAATTGTGTGGAGTAACACCAACCAACTAACTGGGGAAATGGAGAGAATTCATCTATCACTGTGCGGGAGGAGCAAGTGCTGACTGATCTTACTTCTCCAACGGAACTATACGGACCTAGTGTCTTTGTCTCTCTGTAAGGATCAAGCAGCACTCCATTGGCGCCTGCCCCGGGGGAAAATGTCGGAATTTGATAACCAAATTTTTATGTGCTCTACCCATGCGTACTATAAAGAAAATCAGGGGGTTAAATTTGTTATAAAAATTTTTTCTTTGACAGTACATGCAAAAGTAAGGAAAAAGTTTAAATCCCCATAACTTTCTTCAAACTTAATATTTTTCAAATTTCTTTCTTTCAGTGCATGCGTAATTGGAAAGTGCACAAAAAATTTGTATGACACTTGTTTGAAAACTTTCATTTTAAACCACTTTTTTTGCATTTTAATTTTTCAAAAATCGATTTTTTGAGCATTTCGTCTATTTTACGGCACGGGTGGGTTCTAGTGAATAGCTGAGATGAAAGAGAAGAAAAAATGACACAAGATATGTCTTTATGAAGAAAATCGAGGGATACATATGTACTCGAATTTTAACGTGAATATGATGCACTGGCACTTTCGCTGGACTTGATAAATCAGTCAAACTTTTTTTAAACTCATGTTTTTGATCCTATTTTAATTTCATCACATTCGCTATTCAATCCTCTACAAAATGGTCTATTACGCATCTGCCTAATGCCACTGTGGAACTCAGAAAATACAATTTTCTTATTTTCGATCAGAAAATAAATGGATAATAACTATTGTGACCCTATTTACGGGCCAAAGAGATGACGGGTGGCCATAAACATTTACATTTTATGATAGAGCGAAGAATTCTGTATAACATATCTTCGTTTCATGAGATTTGAAGGATACATATTTCTCTTTTTCGAGCAAAAGAGAAAAATTTCAAGCATCATGCCTGCGACACCATAAGCAGAAAACTCAAGGCTGCATGTTTGAGCCAAAATATCATGTTATATGGTGCTTTTTAATTAGGAAAATGAATAAAATGTTTATCGTTGGGCAATCAACTGACAAAAAAGAATGATCAAAACTGAATAATATGGTTTCGTGGTATTTGTACGCGACTAAACTACATATGTGCATATACTACATTACTACTTGAAAAGATCTTCTTGTGCCTCCTTGACAGAAGGGTCTGTGTCTCTATTATTGGATCAAAAACATGAGTTTTGGATCAAAAACATGAGTTTAAAAAAAGTTAGACTGATTCATCAAGTCCAGCGAAAGTGCCAGTGCACCATATTCACGTTAAAATTCGAGTACATATGTATCCCTCGATTTTCTTCATAAAAACATATCTTGTGTCATTTTTTCTCCTCTTTCATCTCAGCTATTCGCAAGAACCCACCCGGGCCGTAAAATAGACGAAATGCTCAAAAAATCGATTTTTAATAAATTAAAATGCAAAAAAAGTGGTTTAAAATGAAAAAGTTTTCAAACAAGTGTCATACACCTTTTTTGTGCACTTTCCAATTACGCATGCACTGAAAAAAATAAATTTGAAAAATATTAAGTTTGAAGAAAGTTATGGGGACTTAAACTTTTTCCATACTTTTGCATGTACTGTCAAAGAAAAATTTTTTATAACAAATTTAACCCACTGATTTTCTTTATAGTACGCATGGGTAGCCCACATAAAAATTTGGTTATCAAATTCCGACATTTTCCCCCGGGGCAGGGCCACTTGACCCTTACAGAGAGGCTCTCTTAATGATAACGTGTGAATCTGCCTTGGTAAGCGGAATTATGACTTCATTCTTGTCTGCCTGCTCGTTTATCGTTCCCAGTCGGAGAACTAATAGGTTAATAGGATACCAATTTTTAGATTGTTAGGTTGGTAAGTGTTTTGAAGCCCTGTAAGTGCTTTCTCGTATTAAATTATAAAAATGTTTTAAAAATTATTTTAGAAGAACAAAATTTTGTTCAAATTTAAAGAACAAATTAAGTCAAAACTGTAATGCTGAAAATATTTGTTTTGGGATTTAATTGGATTATATGCTCTCTCTCTTTCTTTCTCTCTCTCTCCCTATCTCTCTCTCTCTCTCTCTCTCTCTCTCTGTCTCGCTCCCTTTCTCTCTTTCTCTTTCTCTCTCCCTCTCTCTCTTTCTCTCTCTCTCTCTCTCTCAATCTTTTTCTCTCGCTCTCTCTCTCTATTTTTTCTCTCTCGCTCTCTCTCTTTCTCTCTTTCTCTCTCTCTCTCTCTCTATTTTTCTCTCTCGATGTTCCACCCTCACGTCGTCTTCCCTTATATATGTACATCTTTATTCATACAATCATATAAACGCAATACAAAAGAACGCATCAGAACAGTGGTGCTATTAATCTAGGAAGAAAGAAAGGTGAACTCGACTTTTTTGTCTGGAACTTTTTTCAGAGTTGAGTTCAACTCTCAATACAATCGCGTCGAGTTTTCTTATAGAATTCCAATGCATACCTCAAACTTGGGTAATTAAACCGGCTCAGTGCAGCAAGCATCCCAAAGCAAATCAATCTTTTTTGTTAAAAAGTTGAGCTCAACTTTCGCCCCGTTTTCTTCCTAGATTAATAGCACCACAGGAAATCACAATACATGAAAAGAGAACGGAGTCATAATACGTGGGAAGCTTACGAGTACGAGGATTGCTTAGGGATGCCAACCATATCGATGACAAGAGATTTATATGGTTGGCATCAACCGAGATGTCTTCTTACATCTCGGTGAAGAAGGGCTTTGCTACAACGAACTTCGTGGTTCTGTAACCAAGAAAGTGAATTTTCAGTTCATTTAAATAGAAAAGGCAGTTCCTGGTTGTGATCAGGCACGGGCTCACGGGTGGTCACTGGCAACTTGGCCCGATAGCCATCGCCCGCAACAAGTTGGACAACGGAGCCGCTTTCGAACAACGTCGCCTTCCAGACGAAGCCTTGAACCTCTAAAAAGAAATCTCCCATGGAAATTCTGAAATGCGCGATAATTCTCAAAGCTATAAAAGAAAAGAAAAAAAGAACTAACTGTAGAGGACGCCGAAGTTTGAGACCGTCGATCGTCGACTTGACGATGTGCTTCGTGACGTGCTGAATGATCAGCACGATCTTGCAGCCGTAGGAGTTGGCGTGGCGGTGGATGTCGTAGAGGCGCTGGATCTCTCAGTGGAAGACAAAGCGAATCGTCTTGCATCCGTCCACGAGGAACTTGAAGGCGGAATGGAGATTGAGCTCGTCTGCGATGGTGCTGACGGAGAAGGAGGAGACGACGGCAGAATTGAAGAAAGAGTAAGATAGATTCTGATGGTGAGGAGTGGCAGATGTAAGCTGCCATTGAAGATTGAAGAAGAACTCGCGTGGATGGCGAGAGACGACTCATCCAGAAGACTCACTGCTCCGACTATGAATATGGCAATGAATCAAGAGACGATGCATCCACGCCCTCTTAATTGAAGGTATTTGACTAATTTGGTCTCTCTCTATTATCTCTCACTACCGCTCTCTCTGTCTCTCTCTCTCTCTGTCTCTCTCTCTCTTTCCTTCTTTTTCTCTATGTACTTTCTAATTGCCTTCTCAGCTCTAGCCTTCTCAAGTAGTTGCAGGTTCTACTCTCGCCTCATGTGTAATATGTGTCAGTTTCACATCATCACAGTGCTCCATATTCTTTTGCCGACAAACTCGTACCATATCAAGATCTTGCCTTTTCTCGCAGAAATGACTTGTGAAATAGATGCAGCGTAATCGATGAGTCAAACAATTACAGAATGATAATTAGAAGAGAGAGAGAAAGAGAGAATATAATTGACGAGGAAAGCAAATATACAATTAGTGAATCGATAATGTGCAGTATCAAGGAGTACATAATTTTGCCAATTCCTATTGCGTACGCTGGTTGCCGGATGACTCCGAGAGGAGATTGTCGGGGAGACCGAAAGAAGCGAGAGTTCTGTCGTGATGGGATACTCTGGATGTGTTGGGATGAGTCCGACGCAGATCTCCCCTAGTGACGGCTAGTGCAGGCAGAGAAGGGGGGGGGGCACCGACTGGTGAGTGAAACCCGCTTCGAGAGACATCTCTCCTTCCCACTATCTCTCTCTCTCTCTCTCTCTCTCTCTCTCTCGCAACTCCTTCTCTCTCTATCGCTCACGCCCCTCTCGACTTTACAGATAGAAAGATATGTTCCTTTTCTGTTTATTGTTTCATTTTTGTTTTTCCGACATTTTTCTTGATGAAATTAAAATCGTATTGAAACTCAAATTTAAAAAAAAAAGCATTGAAAAGACTGAAGAATTTGACAATCTTTATAGAAAAAGAGAACTTTGCGCCACTTTGCCATGTTTTTACATTCTTGCACATATATTAATGTGGGCATCTCATAGATGAATGAGATCGACATGAATCTTTATATGGATATAAAAAGATTTCTATTAGGTTTTGGAGACTAATTTTTCCTTACCTAATGATCCCACTTCAAGGGCTATTCACTTGCAAAAAACCAGAATTTTTGGAATTTAGGGCTTCTGACCATTTCCTGGTTAGTTACATCGTCAGAGTACTCAACACTACGAACACCTTCGCTCTCTCATTCTGGCATTCATGATCACATTACTTCTGACTGAACCTCACCACGATTCTCACATTTTGGTAATACAAAAATTAAAATGTCATGGCCATGCTGCTTATCTAAAAAAAAGTTTCAAATCTCGAGTATCTGGAAATTCAGTGTATTTCTTCTAAAACAAGATCTAAAATTCTAATACTTAAAGATACCGACAAACCACTTGGGGACGTATGTACATACATATGTACATACATACATACATTCACTAATTTACAGTTCACTAATTTATCACCAACTATAAGAACGGTCGTACTTCTACAAATTGTCGTCGGTCTCGCTTACATAAGTACCCCTTTAGAGATGACATTGAAAATAGTGATATTAGGGTGATAAGAAAATTCTCTTTGAAATGGATAGTACCTAATTACGTTTTATAAGCCAATTTAAATTGTTAGTCCCGAGAAGCAATAAAGTTTTAAACCCTCGCCTTATCAGTGTCCCCCACCTCTAGTTTTAGTGTGTTCTTTGTATTTCCGGGGAATTTATGGGCTAAGTAATACAGATTGTTAGACTCTTTACAGAATCGTGAGTCGTATCAAAGTGTAAAATTATTGTACAATTATACCGTAAGCTAAATGCAAATATCGAAACCATTTTAAGCCCGATAATTTGTACTTTTATTCCGGAGAATATTTTGCATTGATTGTGCGGGAGAACAGCAAAGAAAGAAAAAGTCATTTCATCGTAAGTTGGCCACGGCGAGAGGTCTTCTTTCTTTCCCGGAGCTCCCAATCCTCACGATGAAATCGACAAACGGAAAACGTTCTATTTTTATTGTTATAATTATGTTTGTAAAAAATTTATAATTGCATCCTTAATTTTTTGCAGAGGTGGACGTTGACTTCCTCCGCACTCGCTACGAGCAGATGAACGCGGCTAAGAAACGTTCGGCTTTATTTTCTTCGCCCATCATTTTGAGATTAATACAAAATATTTTACAAAACTTCTCCACTTACGAAACAAGCAACTTTTCACTTTAGAAATCGAGGACAAGAAACGCAACAAGCGAAGCAAAAAGTGCGCTCATTCCACAATTTTTGATTCGAAAGCGTGCAATTTTAAAAGAATATAATTAATTATTCTGGCCTATACAATTATTTTCAGGGAAGCAGCAAAGGACAAGTATCGCAAGATGGGGTGAGGTTTTGTGGAAGCTCTTTTCACTCTACAAGAGCTCGTGCTTCTTTGCATCGAATTTGTTATATAATTCAGAAGGCAAAATGTAAGTTTATCTTTAAAAAAAATCACGTTTTTATTCTTTTTTTGTAGGATTAAAGTGACGAGTGATGAGAAGGACATCGACAGGACGATCTTCGAGAAGGTCAAACGGAAGGCCAGGCCTGTCCAGTCAGTTTCCCTAATCTCCACCGTCCAACTTCGGGATGCATTGAAAAATGAAGACTCACTGCTTCGTGCGATCTCGAAGTGAACGTGACAAAACAAAAATCAAGGGAAATTTACTTATTGTTTAATTGTTTAATGATTTGCTAGATAAATTGGTTGTTGGTCGTGGCACAGAGTTCATGAAGAATTTTCCATGTCTTTGTGTTGATAAGTTTGTGTGTTAAGGATGGACAAGAAGATCAAGAATGCGTTGAAGTGGAAGGAAACGTCGTCGGAGGAGAAGTCGACTTCCGAGAAGACCAGAGAGGGTCCCAACGACCAGATAAGGGAGAAGAGAATGGATAGCATGAGGGAGAAGAGAAGAGTAGCAGATGAATCAGTCATCGTACACTATGAGATGTTTCACTGGCAGCCAGAACCTATGCCACAATTGTAATTGGCTGCGAAAAAGTAGCCTTCAATTTTTTCCGGCTCGACTAAAAAAAACTCAAAGTTATTATAAATATATTTTCTTTAAGCGCGAAGTGAAGTGGAACTCAAGAAGTCTTTGGATGAGGTTATTATTACGATATATTTATTTTGAGGCGCAAAAGAACGCGCTATATTTAAAAAAATTACATTTGGCAGAATCGCAGTGAGGTCGAGAAGAAGCAAAGTCGCGAGAAGGACCCGGCCGAACGGGGCATGCGCACGCATGGCAGACGCAGGCAGAGTCAGCTAGGGGGAAGGAGAGAGAGAGAGAGATGAGGGAGGGAGGGAGGGAGAAAGAAAGAAAGAGAAAGAGAGAGAGAGAGAGAGAGAGAAAGAGAGAGAAAGAAAGAGAGAGAAAGAGAGGGAAAGAGATTAAGAGACCCACCGACAGATAGAGGTAAATAAAAGGGAAAAAGATAGAAACAGAAAGAATTACAAGAGCCAGAATTATCTGATGAAAACAGACTGAGAATCTTTTGATATAGAATTACTTTAAAACTGTTGAGAAGGGAAGAAGTCTTCTCAGCAGACTGTCGAGTCGTCGAACTCCCTCACGCGTCAGTTGTCTACTACTCGAGTTTACTTTCCTCCTTCCAAAAAGATATCTTTTCATGGGCCCTTCAAATAAGCCATCTTAATTTATTACTATAAGAGGATATTATAACACTTCGAGAGAATTAAAATTATTGATTGATTGATTTTCTTTTCTAGCAGATCCAAGCAACCCAGAATCGGAGCGCGTTCTGGCTCCGACTCAACTGGACTCGGAGAGAGAGGGACGATCAGAGGCAGAGACAAAGGGGAAGATGACAGAGCCGGCAATCTCGACAGAGGAGATCGATCGCCAGGTTGCTACCGTATTCCATGCTGGGGTACTGTAATGAAAATATTAATGAAAATAATAAAATATACAGTAATGAAAGTTATGATGATGAAAATATTCGTTGGTGGAGCAATCCTGGTAATGTTTATCCTTGAAGTGAAAAGGTGAGCTGTGAGAGAAAGAGAGAACGAGAGAGAGACAGAGAGATAGAGATGGCGGGAAATTTAAATTTGCAGCGCAAGGCCCTGATCCGCTTCGTGCTGGAGACGGCGTGCTCGGAGCGTCTGTACGAGAAGGCCGCGCTCTCTCCAAAGGAGAACGAAGCCCTCGCTTTCTTCTTCGCCGGTAAACTCGCCTACGACGACCAGGCGAGTCATGGATTCATTAGACATCAATCAATAATCAGTGAATCCCCTTCCAGGTGCTGCAACTCCTTGACTCGGCCTTCGATCGGGTGCTTCTCGTGTGCGTAGCTCGTGAGAACTTCCGCCAGATGCCCGGGGTTGACGTCTGCCTCGCGGACAGACACAGCGTGAGGGATGAGGAGGAGAGAGAGGAGGAGAAGGAGAGAGAGAGAGAGGAAGAGAGGGAGAGAGAGACAAAAAGAGGAGGAGAGGGCGGAGACTGCCAGGCAGGAGGAGAGAGCGCGAGGGGAGGAGAGAGACAATGGAAAGAAAAGGGGGAGAGAGAGGGATTAGTCAAAGGAACTAGGAATTTAAGGCAAATAACAAAATTTATCTTAATTTCAGTTCAAGACCGGCATGATGGACATCCTTCTCAGCGACCCTAAGCTGCTGCCGGAGACGTGGAAGGAGACCTACAAAGGTCGGGCTTTGTTGTAAAATCTCCATTATGAGAATATAGAAGTAATAATAATATTATAGACACACACTATTTTAGAAAATATCAAATTTAATTATTTCTTTTATTTGTTTGCAGCAGCGCAAGAGCAGCATCGTCATCAGACGTCCTCGATCTCTCTCTACGATGTCAGCTCTTTCTCTTTTCATTCACGGACATCAATAGTTTCTTAAATCGTTGGATATTTTTTAAAAAAATATTCAAATGTATTTTGTCCATTGTCTTTATTTCAGGTCCTCTTCTCGTACCCACAGCAGATCTCGATTGGACAGAAGGTCGACAAGGAGACCGGACTGCGTACGTAATGACCTCCTGCTCTCTTTCTTACCTCCTCTCTCTCACTCTCCCTCTCTTTCTTTCCACTCTCTCCTCCTAGATTCCCTCTCTTTTTCATTCTCTCTACAGCCGTTGTGTCCGAGCACCGTAATCTCTTCTGGGGGGCCCTCTTCGGCCCTTCCGACTCGCGGACTTTTCAACAGACGGCGCAGGTTATTTTAAAATTTATTTTTAAAGATATCATATTTTTATGCCCTAAACATGACTATTCCATATTTTCCAAACAATATTTCACTCTGCCTCAGGCAAATCGTGCGAAGCAGAAGGTCTTCAAGCCGATCTTCGAGGAGAAGAAATAAGTGAGAAGAGCCCGCCCGGCCTCTCTTCTCAGCCATTCCTTCCCTCTCTCTGCACTCTCTCCAATCGCCACTGAATCTCGCCGCTCATTGCCTCTCGAATTCATTAAAGTGCAATATTTTGTGAGATTGTTTATTACATAATTATAATATCACTGAAATCGGGTCTTTAAAGAGGTTCAGCCAGAAATGGTGTGGAAAAGATCAGCAGACAGAGTTGTAAGAAGGGCAGGGATGAGAGAGATGCCTTCAAATGATCAAGTGCTTCTGGCCATTTTATGAATAGGAGAGCATTTATGATGCCCTGCTAGGAAATAAGAGTGGCTTCTGCCAATACGTCAAGAAAGCGAGGAATACATTCAACTTTTCTCCTTCTTTATCCGCTATTTTCACTATCAGGACTCAAAAAGAGCGTAGTTGATTATGTTTGATTTGGATGAATAGTAGTTTTCGTCAAAAATAGAATAGTTGTGCCGAAGTATTTTTTTTCTATACTTTGTATGAGTATTTCAGCACTGATCTTTAATTAAGTATATAAATAGGTATTGAAGAAGGACAAATGCTGTGGTCAAGTGGTCTATGCGTGTTTCTCCTCGTCACCGCCCTCTTTCCCCTGCCGTCTTCCTCTGCTCCTCACCCACAGAATGACTGGCAGGCGGGTCCAGTCGTCAACCCCTGCCTGACCTATGGCTGTCTCCGCATCTGCCCTGGGCAGCACAACTGCTGCTGGCACACGTGCAACAAGCCCGGCTACTGGCCCGAGCGATACGGTGTATAATATTCTTCACAGAGTCATTCAAACTTTTCAATAACATGAAAAATCGATAAACTGAAATTTTTTCCTCTCTTATTTTTCTTTTGCATCTTATGGTTTCATACTTCTCCATTCATCATTCTGACATTTGAAAAGGCGTCACTTTTGCTTGAAGCAGCCGAGTGGTTTGCTATCGGGCAAACATGAACAGCATTTCAACATCAATGTCTGAAGCCGCGGAAAAAAATATGGCACTTCCTTGAAATTGTCTGACGCACCAAAAAGCGAAGAAATGTCGTCTTCTTTTATGGATGCTTCTCCTACAACGATCGATTCAGATCGGGCCTTACCATTAGAACAGCGACAATAACAGAAGAACATACAGGATCCTGCCTGTCTCGGTCGAATAATACACCCAGATTTTGAAAGATAGTATCTTCTGAAAGTCTCAGCAAGTTCCCAAGAAGAATGTGAATCTACTTCATTCATCTACAAATTTACGAACATTTCGCAAATTATTTTATGTTTTACAACTCCAAGGTCAAGCACTATTTGTAGGTGTGCATTGCCTTGAGGAATATTCATAAGAGGCACGTTTCCCACTTTCAATGAACGGTATTGCTCAATGATTCATACTGGTGCTTCCTTGGATGTCCTGCTTCATCTCCTCCTTCTTCCTCTACCCGTCGCCTATTCTCTGCCGTTCTCTGCAGACATCAACCCGTTCCCGTTTCTACCTCAAGATCTGCCCCGGAAAGCACGGCTGCTGTTGTCATGTGTACTTCCAACTGGCCCGAGGCGTCGCCCGAGAGATAAATAGAGTTCATGATTGGAATTCTTCTTTTTCGTATACGTATCAACCGATGATAAATTAGAACTAGGTTACATTGGGTATTTCTATTTTGTTTTATAAGCACAGCACAATTATCGCTGAGGAACGGCGAAACAGCCAGTCGAGGAAGAGCAAGCGCTTGAAAGGAGAAGTGGAGAGAGTGAGAGAGATAGAGGAAGAGAGAGAACTAGAGAAACAAGGCCTACTACAATGGCAACAAAGGAACAAGTGCATGGACGAATGCGCAGCAGTAGTAGCAGATTGTATCCGGAGAAGCATTCGGACCAGAGAGCAATAGTGCGAGAGAGAGAGAGAGTGAGAGAGTTGGAAGGAAATATGGAGATAGAGATTTATACAAAGATATGGAGGGAGAGATGGAGATATATAGAGAGAAAAAGATAAAGAGAAGGTTCGTAGAGATGCAGTGAGTGAATATTCGCAGAGAAGCTTGCATGCAGAGATTGAGGCTGAGCGGGAAATTGTTATTCTGTTCATGGAAGGGGAAACAAGAGAGAGAGAGAGAGCGATTTATGAAAGGGAGCACGTATTTGGTACGCGGATGGACAATACCGAGAGGTTAGCGGCTCGCTCCTTCCGGTTGCTCTCTCTCTCCCTCTCTCTCGCTCTCCCTCTCTCTCTCTCTCCCTCTCTAAATGTCTCGCATTCTCTCGCTCTCCCTCTTGTCTACCAGATGGCAAGCTTGCCAACCAGGTCGAGATGAGAGAGAGAGATCTAAAAAAAGTGAAGATAAATGTGATAGAGCGAGATATTCAATAGAAAATGGTAATGAAAAACGGTGTAAATATTATTGAAGGATTTTTAGGTAAATAAGTAAATATGTAACTAAAGATATCCAAGAAATCATGAGCTGTCTGTTCCACGCGATAAGCTGTTATAAAGGAGATACTCCTACTTCATTTCGAACGCATCCTGCAGCTCTCTTTTCATCTCTCCGCAGCCAACCTTGAACGGCCCCGTCTGTAACCTGACCCTTTAGAGAGAAAAAGAAGCTGCAATTTCAGCCTGAAACATGAAGAAGCATCAAAAGTTACTTTCTTCTTTGCCGCTTCCAATGACTCATTCGTTTTATCACCACCGGTGTGGCCGCGTTATGGAGTCCCAGCTTAACATGCCTCGCTCTTGCTCCATCTCTCTCTCTCTCTCTCCAAGTCTCTCTCTCTTTCTCCAAGTCTCTCTCTCTCTCGCTCTCTCTCGCCCTATCTCCCTCTTTTTCTCCAAGTCTCTCTCTCTCCAACTCTCTCCCTCTCTGTCGTTCTCTAGCTAAACAAATTAGCCATCCTGATCTCTTCCTGGCGGCATCTCCTACTGATCATCACTTCGTGTTTGCATGTCCGATTTGATTAGTCTCCTCGTGTTGCGTGGTGATTCTTTTTATCTTTCGTTTGTCTCTTATGACAACTCTCTCTCTCTCTCTCTCTGTATCTCTCTGTCTCTCCTTCTCTCTCTCACACTGTTTGTGCTGTGATGATAGAGAGTGAGATGACACTGCAGCCTGCTCCCCTTTGTGTCCTTCTGATTGTCACTGCTTCAGGCATGTCTCCGGGTCTTTTTAACGGAATTTAATTTTTTTTACCCTTCATTATATATTTTTAAGCTTAATTAATAGTAAATATACGTTGGCATGTTGGAAGTACGCTGTTCGGTTATTTTATTACTATTATTGTGAACGATTCGTATATTTATTATTACATTTTCACAAGCAGAGGTATTTATTTTTGTTTATCTTTACATCAACCTCCTTCTCTGTCCCTCCATCTCTCTATCTCTCTCTCTATCTCTCTCTCTCTATCTCTCTCTCTCTCCCTATCTCGCTTCCTTCCTATGCGCTTCATTCTTCCATTCCAGTGAGGGCCCTGACTGATTGCTCAAACCCATAATACCAAGTAAGTGCATGAAATATTCAATGGGCAACCAGCTGCCAGGCGAATTGCCGAGCTTGTTATTGGCACACCTCCATGGAGAGGTCAGCCTTCGATCCCCTCAACTCACTATCTCGGCTGGAGAAGGCTCGAGAAAGCATTAACAACAATTGCAACGATAGACGGCCCTAGACCTAATTAAGTTAATCAACGGCAATAAAAAAGGAATTCAACGAGGGAGGATAAATGAAGCTGATAAATTATAACTGGTATTTGGCAGAGATTCAAAGAAAAATCAAGAATGATCACTCATTTTTTTAGGTCCTGAGAGTGAAGAAATATGTTGAAGCAAACCGGGATGGGATCAGGAAGTTAAGAGAGGGGAAAGAAAGGTAGCCTTGGTCTCAGAGAGATAGAGAGCGAGAATGAGAGAGAGAGACTGAAAGAGAGAAAGAGAGAGAGAGAGAGAGAGAGAGAGAGAGAGAGGAGAGACTGCAAGAGATAAAGAGAGAGAGATTGAAATAGAGCAATAGCGACAAGGAGATAGAGAGAGATAGAAAGAGAGAGAGAGAGAGAGAGAGAGAGAGAGACTGAATGGTTGTCTGGCTCTCCTGTGCTGCGTCGGCTTTTCGTGCTCATCCGCTATGACGCGTGTCGTGCAAGCGCAGTGGGGACACCACCCAGAGCTATTCTCTAGTTTTCATCTCCCTCTCTCGTTCTCTCGCTCTTTTCTTTTTCTCTCTTCGTACAGTCACGATCATAGTGACTTTCAATCTCTCTAACCTTCTCTCTCTCTCTCTCTCTCTCTCTCTACCGCCTGTCTCTAAGCCCGCACTGTCCTCTCGCTAATCTTGACTTGTTTCATCTTCCTTTATTACTCTTTCCGATCTCTTCATCCTTACTTTTCTCTCTCCTCTTTACTTGTTCGTTTTCCTGCCTCGTTCGTGTTAGCCTTCAGCCTTTTTTTGATAGGCTCAATGGCCTTTCTACTGGAATCGGAATGCGGGAAATCCAATGTGAGATAGGCGTGGAAGAAACTCATTTCGTTTCAGGTCAGAAGGAAAAAGAGAATAATAGAAACTCACTATACATTAAACGTATAAAACTCACGACAGATCTTTGCTTCTCTCTTTGATTTTCTTTGTTTTCTTCTTTTGACGTGAGCAAGATTTCGGCGGATTAAGCAGGGATTAGCTATGCAGATCGGAAGAAGAAGAAGAAAATGGCTCAGAACACCGACTTGAGTCGTCTTCAATCTGTCATTGTTTGTGTGGGAGAGCGTTGAGTCATGGTACATACCAGGTGAGGGCGGGCCGGGTCGTTACGACTTCTTACATATGAGCCGGCGGTTGGATGGGGAGAACAAGAGAGAGAGAGAGAGAGAGAGAGAGAGAGAGAGAAAGAGAGAGAGAGAGAGAGGGAAAGCATGATAGAGGAGAGAGACAGACCGAGAGGGCGATGAAGAGATGGAGACAATCCCGAAGGCCGGTCGGAATGGAGCATGTGTCGGATCGAGGCGGGTGGTCCCGCTAGACCGAGCAGCCGCCAACAGCTGATTTTCTCACCAGCTTCTGGCTCGTACTCTCTACTCTCTCTCTCTCTCTCTCTCTCTCTCTCTCTCTCTTTCTCTCTCTCTCTCTCGCTCTCGCTCTTTTATGCCTTGGAACTTATCTCCAACTGCAGTGCTTTTTCTGCTGCTGTCTACTCCTTCAGTCTCTCTCTTTCCATCTCTCTTACTCTTTCTCTCCCCCTCACCTCTCTCTCTCTCTCTCTCTCTCTCTCTCTCTCTTTCTCTCTGTCTCTGCTGCACCTTCTGACATGCGGTGTATGCACTCCTTGTACCCCTCCAGCAACTTTCCTCTGCCCTCAGCTGACTTGTCCCCTTCTCGTTTTCCCATGTCCTCGACCCTCTATCGCTTTCAAGTCACTTAAAACTTTGGCCGCACGTCAGCGAGTTCTCCTCTTAGTTTGCGTTTGCGCTGATTTTCAGTGTTCTTTTCCTTTTCTCTCTCGCCGCTCTCCCTCTTCTTTTTCCAACTGTCGTTTTCTGTGAATCACGCGTTTTATTTTCCTCTCCCTCTCTCTCTCTCTCTCTCTCTCTCTCTCTCTTCTTTCTCTCTCTCTATCTCTCTCTCTATCTCTCTCTTTTACTCTCTCTCTCTCTTCTCTCTTTCATTCCCAACTTCTATTCTTCTCTCTCTTTACTCTCACGGCTACCACCTTACAAATGATCCAAGACCTCCTCATCACTTCTCCCATTCCTTTCCCCTATCACACATCAAAAATTCGGCATCCTCCAGAATCCAGTATTCTTTTCTTCTTTCTGTCTCTTTCTATCTCTCACTTTCTTATTCTCTTTCACCAGTCACTGTGCGGATTCATCCAGCAAACACGAAATTATTCTTTTCCTTGCTCTTTTCCACTTCCGCAAATCACTGATTAAATTTCCGGCTTCTTTTATCATTGTAAATCATCTGATCAGTGTGTGATGTCAACTAATTACAATGTCGCCAAGTCGGAAGTCTACTTTGTTGTGGTAGAACAACTGTACACTCATTTTTGATGCCATATATTTGAATATTGTATTGTGTATGTAATAAATAATTTTAAACATAAAATAGGAAATGCTGTTACTCTTCTCTCCTTCTCCCTCACAAACTGCAACAACTTGCTTCCGAATGCTTACTATTTTGCGGCCGGACCCGGAGATTAGGTCCGGATTAGTCTGCCTTATCCTATTCTTCTTGCCTTTTCTCTTGTCCACTCGCTGCTGCGGTGGACAACGGGGATGGACCTTCGTTTTCTCGGTCTTACTCTATTCTGTCTATTTCTCTCTCATCTCTCTCTCTTCTCTCTCTCCTCTCTCTCTCCTCTATCTCTCCTCTCTCTCCTCTCTCTATCTCTGCTCCCCATGATATGAGGTCATATCCGCTGTGCACTTCTTCTTCTTCTTGCTGAATTGACAATCCTTCATATTGTGTCCTTTCTTGCGGGCATATTGTGAGTGGCTGTCCCTCTTCTATCTTTATCTACTCGTTATCTCTCTCTGTCTCTTTCCCGCTCTCTCTCGCCCTTTCTTTCTCTCGCTCTCCAAATCTCCGCTCTCCCTCAATCTGACAGACTGTTCCATTCTGAATATGTCATGAACGGTGACAGAAGAGTGCGAGGCGATCTTATCTCCCGCGGATAATTCGCAATGCGGTATCGCCAATTTCCGACTAATCATAGGCATTAGCAACATATTTGTCATAGCTTTCCGTTTAATATTAATATGATCGCTTTTCAAATTTATTTAAAAATAGATTCAATAACTGCATTTTCTTAAGATTTCTTCATATTTGAAAGTAAAAGGTTTCCACCTTTTCCCGCTTCATCTCCATTTAGCGATTGCTCTGATTCTAAGCTCTAGAAAACAGAATAAAGACCAAAATTTTGACGATTCTGCCGCACGACTCCCAATAAATTTTTTCCGATCGAAATATTAAGAATCCACACGTTTTCTGGATCCCGCCACTCTTTATATCCTATTTCTACCGCTCTCACTCTTAATTTCTCTCCATCTTTATCTTTTTCTCTAAATATCACACTTTCTCTTTCTCCACCTCTCTCTCTCCACCTCTCTCTTTCTCTGCCTCACTCTCTCTGTCTTTCTCTATCTCTCTCTCTCTTTCTCTCTCTCTCTCTTTCACAAGCTCTCTCTCCCTCTCCCTTGTCATTTGAAGCTGTCAAGAGTCTTTTTCCCCTTTGTCATGCTGCTTCTCCTCTCAACAACCGCCGCCTGGCAGAAGAACAAAGAGAGATGAGAAGGTTATGCTGCTGCATGCAAGCATATGAGTAGGTTTGGAGTTACAATCGAGAGGGAAAGGAAAGGAGCGAGAGAGAGAGAGAGAGAGAGAGAGAACGAGAGTGAGAGAGAGCGAGGGACAGCGAGAGAGAGAGACAGAGAGAGAGAGAGTGGGAGAAAATATGTGGTAGAGCAGTTAACGGGAAAGAGTGAGAAGCACCTCAAAGCTTGAAGTCAATTCTTATCTGAGTGATAAAGTTGGAACGCGAAATTCCAGCCGGCTTGCCAGGTTAGAATCAGCCGCACATGTAATCTTGGTCAAAGTAGCTTTGAGCGGTCGACGAACATGATAAAGAGCGCTCAGCGCTCGTTGTTCTATCCCCGAACTTCGTCGCAGCTTCCCAAAAATTCTAACACACACATTTCCAGCCAATATAATTGTGATTTTGATGATAGAAAAGGACAGCTATTTGATCTATTAATTTGTATGAGTTGTTCTTGTTCAAGTTTTGCAGTTTGAAATGGCTTTCTTTTTCTTTCCACTCGCTGGCAACAACCATCGCCATCCCAATCTCCAATATGAGCGTCAAGATCATATCGCATTCTGCTTGGCAAATGAAGGACTCTTCGAGAGACGATATCGACTCTCGCCTGGAAACATCGATGTACTTGTCGTCTCCTTGGACAACACCTCAACCGGAACATGCAGGGCGAATGGACCATTTCCCCTGAGAACCAAGTAACTGAGCAAAGTAGCATAAAATGGAGTGGTATTCAGCAAAGTTGTAGGCTCTCCCTCCTCACGAATGCGCCGTTCATCGTGTTGAGTGATGCCTTTGGCTTTTGTGAGTCCACGGCAGGCAACTGTCTGTGGCGCTTCATCGATGGAGTTCTCGCCCTGCGAGATAGATACATCCGCTTCCCCGTGTCCTCGTTGGCATACTGTCGAGGCGCCGCCGATGCCTACAGCTGTAGAGGGCCCTTTAGTAGTTAGTTCTGCTCGTTAAGTAATAGGTGCAGTGTATAAAACCCTCTTGAAGACGTCATCGGCATCATTGACGGCACGCTGATCCGGATTTCATCTACTGGGCAGTTCCGCTGTCGCAAGGGGTACCCGGCCATCAATCTCCTCCTCGCAGTTGATGCTTACGGCCGCATCGTCTTCGCCACGTCGTGACTCCACTCCGAAATCCCCAGACCCCACAGGAGGAAGATTTTAACTCTGCCCACCGCACAACAAGAGTGCATGTAGAACAGGTCATCGGCATTCTTAAGAAAAGATTTGCTATCCTGCAGTCGGAGATAAGGATGGAGCCGGAACAGGCAGCCAAGACCATCATGGCATGTTGTGTCCTTCACAACATGGTCATCGAGCTGCGCACTGGTGGATGCGCCGTTGGAACGAACCGCGTTGCTAGAATGCCTCTTCCAGTCAACGGCGCCGACCCTCGAGCCCACATGATTGCCCACATTTAAGTCGCCTGTTATAAATAATATTGCATATTTTATGAGCTGTTTCTGAGAGAAAAGCAGCATGTCCATCTGAACGCATTGAACAAGACTACGGTAGTTATATACCTACAGTAACCATGAGGAATGCTCCATGATTACTTGAACGATTGAAAAAGAAACAAAGTATTATTTATCAGTTAACACTGAAAACCCAACAAATGGTTAAAGCCATTAGAATAAACAAAAGTAACAAAAAACTGTTAACCTGTAAAGATTCTAATAATGCTCTGATTATATATGAATTAAAGAATGATAAAATCTAATCTCTCTGCGAAAAGAACACTCTGCTATAATCTTTCAGGAATAACAATTTAAAAAAAAAACAACGGAGCTAGATCTCAAACGACCGAGTGGACAAAGTTCCACTTCGCTGTGGAACGGCAGGAGTGGTGAATGCTCCAGCATTCACTTGCTGTCCACCATCCACTTGCTGTCCAGAGACACGCGCGAGAGTCATCTCGACCAGTTCATTCGTGTTGCGGATGAGCAGAGAGATGGCAGAGAACACCTCCTCTTGCTTCTTAGTTGTCGTCAGTTGCGCCTGAAACGCAGCATCTAAGTAAAGGACTAAAAAGTATTAAAAGTAACCAAAGGAACTTACTAAAGAAATAAAAAAAAACACTAAAACAATTAATGATACCTTCAAGACTTCTGCGTGCATGAGTCGAAGCTGTGAGTCGGTGAGTTGGCGACGGCTTGCCTGAAAAAATCAATAATCAGCATGAAAGTAATACAGAATATAAAAAGTAAGGGCTATATGTACCTCCTTCTCATTGAAAGCAGGCAGAAGAACGCGGGGAGGAATGAAGTCATCATTGTCTTCCTGAAAAGATGGAGTTATCATTCATTACAAATCACAATCACAAGGAATGGAATCCAAAAGAGCTACTGGGAAAGAGCGAGTCCTATTGACATCATAAATTGACTGCATTAAAAACAGAACCGACCTCATTTAAGGGGAGAACAGCCTTCTTAGCCCTCACACGCTGATGCTGAGAGTCCGTTAGTTGGCGGCGATTAAACTTTAAAAAAAAATGAACATACGGTTAATCTTAACAGTATCGGATCTATCGACCTCTTTTTCAGATGGCAGTAGCGCGCGGGGAGAATGGAAGTGGTCGTTGTCATCCTTAAAAGATGGCGTGCTCAATCACTTATTAAATTCATGTTCAATACTACCGTTATAAAAGGTAACAGACCTCACTTACAAAGATGACTTTCTTCTTGAAACTCGCCCGCTCCCGCTCTCGACCTTCGCCTGGCTCCTTTTTGGGAACACGATTCTTAAAGAAATCACGATTCTTAAGGAAATCATAGAAAAATGTCCTAAAGGCCTTGCTAACGAAGACAAACCGGAATAACTGCGGATTCGTTTCCGCCTCCAGGCTCGATTCCGCGGTATCCGGGAGTTTCGCCGTATACCGCCTCGAAGTCGACCGCCAGCTCGTTCAACTCTTCCTCCTCCACTTGAATCTCTTCTTCCTCTTGGCTGTCGTAACCACCACCCGTCGCATTCATGTATCTAAACAGGCACAACTAGCAAGCATCAAAGTATATTCTTTTGCACAACTTCCTTTTCAGGACTATCAGAAGGCGATCGTGTGATCAGCTAAGATAGAAGCTAAGACCACTTGGAGGTGAAGAATAACACATAAATGCATACACGGGTGTTCAGCCCATGCATTTTTCCGGACGCACTCGCTATACAAAGATGGCACCGGTTGACAGCTTACTCCCACTGTCTGCACTCTGACCAAGTGGCAGAGACGTAGAGAGTTGGATTTAAGTCGCGCTCAAACTGGCAACTTACCATTGCGAGATGTGTTAGAAGTGTCAAAACACGCAAGAAAAAACACGCATGAACACGCATGAAAAGCGGTCAGACGCAAGACGGTTGATTTTTATAGTGCGCCTTCCATCCGACGTTTCGCATTTTGAAAAGGGGACCACACCTGCGCGCCGTGTTCTAACATCCCGTGCATACCATGAGGGCATAACATCAAACGATCACAAGCAGTACAGTTCATTACCAGATTTTTCCCAGTCAATATTTACAAACACAGCGCTGGCTTGAAAAAACAAACAAAAATAATTAGGAACCTCGAACGCCTTGCACAATTGTTCCTTGCGAGCGAGGAGGCCTCCGTGATCACCTTCCTTATCTGATGGTCGGAGAATTCGCGGCTAGGAATGGACAGAATTCGGTTTTCCCCACAATTCTGTTAAACAAAATATGAGTAGAGCTAACTCGAATTCGACGCGAGCGAGGGCCAGCACTTCTTTTGTCGCCTTCCTTCTTCGGGAATTCGCCTCCGGGTTGCGCGATCCGTTGTGCTCAATGAGTACATCGCGCCGCTCGAGGACTTCTTTGATGAGGAATCGTTTCTGCTCCCGAGTGACGTAGGTCGAGGCCATTCTCCAGTGATTGCCTCGAAAAAAACCATAAATTAAAACAAGAACATCCCTAAAACACATATCCGAACAGGCTGATACAAAGAATTTGGCGCCCAGCTTGATATTGTGGAATCCACAAAGCATCACCATTAGTCTTACACCAACCAATTAGTTAAGAAGTCTTAACAACTAAAATGCTCACTAGTAGAATAAACAACAACAAAAAACATACTAATGTTCAACTCTTCCAATTCAGCGTCGAAATAACAACAAGAAAATGTTGAACGACACTAGTACGAAGGTTCGTTCATCATTTTTTCAAAAAAGTTCGTCGACGATCAGAAAAGTAAGCTTTAATGTGGAACAATGGAGAGAAACAGACAAACATGGTCCCCCATTACTCCAAAAACTCTCCAACTTTTGCACACTATTTCTCCAGCGATGAACGTTCATCGCTGCTTCCATCGCTCAGCGCTGAGCGAAAATGTTAAACGCTCGAAAATGTTAGACGAACTCCCGTGTATAAGCATATAAATGTTCAACGATCTTTCATATCTGCGTTCATCTCTTGTTCATCTAACATTCGTCCATCTTCGATAAGATTACATGTGCGGCAGGTGAGAGGAGAGCAGAGAGAAATTGAGGAGAAAATTATTGAGAGAAGGAGGAGAAAAGGGAAAGAGAGAAAGAACAAAGGGTATGCAAAAGTGACAGGAAAGGCACGCGAGAGATAGAGAGATACTTATTGATGCTGACAAAAAGACTGCAAGTTGACTGCCTCTGCCTGCCTAGAAATGGCTAGAGGTTCGCAACATCCATAGGTTTTTTTTGTAGAGGTTCCTCTACAAAAAATGGCCTAATTTGCTTTTAATGTTTGTTTTACCTCATTGGTTTTTGCACTGTTCTCAAGAGTTTCACTATCAAGTTTTCAACACAAATTTCATCTCTCTCTCTTTTTTCCTCCCGCTTTGATCTCCTGTTTTTGACTGTTCAAGCTTTCAATATTTTAATTTTTTTTTTAAATTAACTCCTCCACAGCGTGATTAATTGAAGAAAGTCAACAAAAAAAAATTGGAAAAAAAACTGATGCCCCCTGCTAACCTCTCATTTCCACTTGCTCCCTAACAGGCCGCAGAAACGCGATGCGAAAAGAGCACTACAAAACAATAGGTTTGAAGGCGTCAGCAATTTGAACGTTCATTACTTTTTCGGCAACTCTCCACCTTTAATTCGTCTTCCGCTTGTACAGTATACTTTATAATCTCTGAAGATTATAAAATCAATCAAAGAAGTCTCCAATAATATCACGAATGACAAAGACTATCACTCGTTTCGTTTTGCTCTTACCTGCTGCATTCCATTCTCTATCCTACTGTTCCTCTCTCTCTCTCTCTCTCACACACACTCTCTTTCTCTCTGTCTTTCTTTTTTCCCTGTCTCTCAATTTCTCTCTCTTTTTCCTTCTTTCTCCCTCTAAAATTCATTTCAATTTAATAAGTAGCGGTGCAGTTCTCTTCGCTTTCTCCAACACAATCGCGACTTTTTCCGTCACGATTATCGCCCTCATTCGGCTTGAAACAAAAAAAAAAATTTAGGAACAGTGCGTGGGAGAGTTCGTCCTCTCTCTCTCTCTCTCTCTCTCTATCTATCTCTGTCTCTATTCCTCTCTCTCTCTATTTCGCTCTCCCTCTCTCTAATTCGCTCTATCTTACGCTCTATTTCTTTCTCATATTCTCTCTGACTCTCCTGTTCTTTTCTCCTCCAACCTTCTAACTCTCTTTCTCTGACCCTTTTCAATTTTTTCCTCTAGCTTCTTCCACAGCCCTGCGTTATATTCTTCTGCGCAAATGCAATCCTTTCAATCTTCAACTCGTTGTCGTCAGAATAGCCCTATCGCAAACAGTGTCCTCTTCTCTCTGTCTCCCTCTCTCTCTCCCTCCCTCCCTCCCTCCCTCTCTCTCTCTCTCTCTCTCTCTCTCTGTTTCCCTTTTCCTCTCTCGTGTCCACTTCTCTTCTTCTCTAGCTCTCTCTCTCTCTCTCTCTCTCTCTCTCTCTCTCTCTTTCTCTCTCATTATGACGCTTCAGTTCCAATGGAATGGTTAAATTTCGATGAGTTTATTTTCATGCATAGTTCCCATTTGCTTGTTTGTCTGGCGCCATTACAAAATTTATTCATTTTGATGTCACTTTTTTCATTTTATGTATATTGGGGAGAAGAGTTCTCGTTCTGTTCAACCTTTGAGAGAGCGAACATCTTTCTGTCGAATTTGTTCAATGACTGCGCAGCCAGGTCGTTGTGGTGATGGCCACTAGGTGAGAATGCGTTTTCTTTAGATGTCAATTTAGGTTTCTTTCACTCTTCTATTGCTGCCTCTTCTCTCTTTCGCCTCCTTTCGCTCTCTTCCATAATCTGCATCTCTTTGTTTCGTGCTCTCTCTCCTCTTCTTCTCCCTTCCCATTCCCTCTCTCTCTCTCTCTCTCTCTCTCTCTCTCTCTCTTCTCTACCTTGCGGCTCTCCTGGCCGATTTCTCACGAGTGCATCGCCATGCCACTCAAGCAAGCGGCTGCGAACGGCTGCCGCAGCACGGCTGTGCTTGAAAATAATAAGGGGAGGCAGAGAGACAGATAAAGAGAGAGAGAGAAATAAAGAGCGAGGAAAGAGAGAGAGAGAGAGAGAGAGAGAGAGAGGCGAGGCATAATATAATAGATTGAGGTAGAATGGAGTGGAAAAGGCATCAGGAAAATATGAAAGATTAAAAAGAGAGAAGAGCGACAAACTGAGAGCTTACAACTTGTAATGATGAGAGAGCGCAGAGAGACAGAGAAAGTTGTTATGAAAAGAAGAAGAAGGAGATGTCTGCCCACAACAAGATTGACTCTGCCTGCCCATGAGTTCACCACATCAGAGTCAATACAACCAAGTACATGCCAAGGAATGTCCATTTGGAAACTGTGATGAATTGAGCGTTGTAATTCCGACCCTTGCCATTTGTTGATGAACTAGCTATTTTACTCTCTCAGATCGCCACTTCGTTCCGTTATTATTTCATGTCACGCTTTTCGCGAAAGTATGTTTTAATTATTTTCAACCTAAATTAAGTTTTACAATGCCCACAAATTCGCTGTAATTCATACTACAGTTGCGTACAATTCATTAAGTCGTTCTGTTATACTTCAACGAGGAAATAATTATGTTTTAAACAATAATTTCATTTTTGCACTAAATTCTTGATTAGCTGTCATCTTCTTCGAAAGCCATCTCTCTTTTATCTGCGAAATTTTTCTCAATATTCGTATTAATTAAATTTTTTAAAACACATTTTTATGCATTTACAAAAAAAATAAATTATAAACTATTGCCTATTTATAATCTAGGCAAAAACCAGGTAATATGTTTACTTTTATCAAATCCCTGAATTACAATCTCTATCCGTTATTATTACAGTATCTTTCCAATCTAATAATTATAATGATACAATTTAATTGTCACAATTTTGACTTTGACAGACCTTGGTCTTTTCAATTTCCGTCCGTGAAAAAAAAATGTTTTCTGACTTCCGCTTATTATAACAACGAGCTCCTATATGTATGTCTATACAAAGTCCTAAATTATCATTATTGCTGGATTCCTTTCAGCGAACATCTTCCTCTTTCGTTTGTCATAAGAAGTGCGAGTGATCGTGGAGAGGAAGGAGAAGGAGAGAGAAAGGAAAGAATGCGTGGAGACGCGACGCCCGAGATGGAGCGAGTCTACGAACGCGTCTATCCAGAACAGGTCAGAGGAGATCTTCCCTATTCTTCAGATCTTCAGAATCCAATTTCATTTTAACTCTTTTTTTCGCGGAGCAGAATCTTTTATCTCTCATATCATTTTGACTCATCTGTACGTAATTAGCTGTTGAAAATCCATTCATATATTTGTAGCATCTTTTTCTTTTAACATACATATGTACATATGTATGTAACTGGTTACAAGATATAGAGCGAGCGAAAGTAGATATATAAGTGCATATTATTTAAATAATACTCAACTGTGTATCTATAGGTATACATAATAGAAAGCATAATAAAATCGCAGTTCACGTTTGTAAAAGTGTTAAAGGAAGTAGTACATTCATTCTGCAATGCCTATGCCTTTCCGTTACTCCGTAACAAAATGCTCGCTCTTGTTTTTCCATCTTCCATGGTTCCTTTCGTACTCCTTCGGCTGTTCCTTACCTCAAAGCTGCTCGGATCTGGTGGAATGCCTGAACCCGGAAAGCAGCATTAATCACCCTCCCCTCTTGCTCTTTGCGTGCTTCTGGTATCATTGCGCCGTTCGAGTATGTACCATTCACGAGAGCAGAGGTGAACAGAAGAAGAATGAGGTCGAAGTTCGCATCAAAATGTACAGAGTTACCTCTTTGCGGCGCATATCTGTGGTTTTTACTCCGTTTCTCTCCGTCTCTCCGTCTCTCTTCTCTCCTTTTTTAATGTTTTGTCTTCCATTCTGTCTCTCTCTCTCTCTCTCTCTCTCTCTCTTTCTTTTCCCCTCATTCTTTTTCCTTTCTCTCTCTGACCCATTCTCTCTGTCTCTTTTATTCTCTCTTTCCGATCTCTCTCTCCCTCTGTTTCTCTGACTCTCGTACTCTCTGTTGTCCATCAGAGAGTGTTCACCCGGACCGTCGAGAAGGCAGCTCTCCCTCCGGCAGCTGTTTCCGAGTATTCGCCATAAAAAAGAAGTGGAAAGAGTTTCGTGTGAGGAGAGTAGCAGAAGAAGAGGAAGATGAAGCTGCAGGCATTTCTTCCGAAAAGCGAGAAAAAAAGGCGGAACGAGAAGGGAGAGAGAGAGAGAGAGAGAGCGAGCTAGGGAGAATGAGATAAAGAGAGAACCAGGTAGAAAGAGAAAAGTCGGCCAAAAATACGGCCCATCACCATTGTCGAGCCGTGTTGCTGGCGATCATAAACGGTCCCATAAGCGAATAATATCATTTTCCTACTCGACTCTACAACATTTGGCAAGCTTCTTCAAGGAGACGAGATAAGAACAAGAAGGAGAGAGGGCATCACAGCTGACCCTTCCGGCGTGTACTTCTGCTTCTCTCCCTCTCCCTCTCTCTCTCTCTCCTCTCCCTCTCTCTCCCTCTCCTCTCCCACTCTCTCTCCCTCTCTCCCTCTCTCTCCCTCTCCACTCCCTCTCTCTCCCTTTCGCTTACTACGTTTGATGCTTGGAGCCGGCCAAGCGATAGCATACACTCAACGTTTCATTCATACAAATCTGCGCTCTCCTCAACGGCATCTTCTGCTCCTCTCTTCTCTGTTACAGCAGAGTGCCAAGTCAAGGCAGAGAGGAAGAGTGCCCTCTGGCTAGGGAGCGGCACATCATTTTCCTCTGGTGTGTTTCTCCAAGGCTTCTTGAATATCCCTCCGATCACTCATCCTTGACACGTCTTCAAAGGATTTAAGTCGTCTCTTCCTGCGTAACGTTGGATTGCGGACCGTTTGGATAACATCCCAGAGATCCGGGGCTGAATCAAGGACGAGCCTCTCTCTGAATCCGCTTCATTCTCATCCCCTCCGATGCTCGCTCGTTGCTTTCCTCTCTTCGCGCAGGGGGGCGCCGACTCCCCCATTCCAGTTCGCTCCGTCGTCATCAAGCGTCCCAAGACACCCACCTCGCCCGTCTCCAAGACGGTCACCTTCAACCTGCGAGAGGACGACGACTCCTGGCATGATGCAGACGAGCCGGACAAGTCTTCTTTCCAGGACTCCCCCGCTTCATGGCGGGAACCATTGAAATTCGAATGTTGGCACGATGCTAAGGAAGAGAATGACGACGACGGAGGGGTTGTTGTGGTGGAGGCTGTGGAGGAGGAAGCGGAGGAAGAGACCAGGAAGGCCACGACGAGGAGGAGAACGCCAGCCATGGTGAAGAAGAGGGCGAGAAGGAGAAGCAGATCGTCCGGAAGCATCCAGACTGCCAGGGGGCAGGCCGCCATTGAAGCGGTAGGTCAAGGAGAGGGGGCAAGAGAAAGAAAGATGAGAGAGAGAGAAAGGGAGTTGAGAGAATATAGAAGTGGGAGAAAGGAAAATGTAGGCAAAGAACTACAACCATTTTTTACTTGATTGTATTGACTAGCATAATCGACATCGCTGTCTTCACTATTTGTTACATTTGCGTAGGCCCCCAAAGGCAAGAAAAATGAATGGAATGCTAGTATATGGCTTTTGGTAGCTTGCCTTATTCCAGGGCTGAATTCCAAGACGCCAAAAGCCTTCCTCTCTCTTTCTTTTTATCTCTCTCTTTATTTCACTCCTCCTAACTATCTCTTACTCTTTCTCTTTCTCTCTTTCTCTCTCAATTCCTTTGCCCTTGCTTCCACTTCAATGCACATTGCAGACGATAATCGGATTAATCCCTGATCAGAAATCGCTACTATACCAGGCCAGAAAAAAATTAAGAAATATTATACCGGCTTTTTTACAATTAACAATTTCACTTAGGACCAGATGTGTCGTCAAATGATTTATGCAAATTTAAATTTATTCATACTATTCTTAACGCTTAATCTGAATCCCTCCACAATCTCTCCCAAAAAACGCTGTCTCTGTACTCTGGCAATCTCTCTTTCAATCACTGCCTTTCTCCCTCTTTCACATTCTCTCTCTCTCTCCCTCTCACTCTTTCTCTCTTTCTCCGTCGTACTCCCTCGTTCCTGTTCGCTGTCTCTTTCACAAGGCGGCACTCATTAATCATTTTGTTTATCGTCTGGCTACGAAACGAGAGTGAGAGAAAAGTGAGAGCAAAAACATACAGGAGCTCTGAATTAAGAAGAAGCTCAGAATTAAGAAGAGGAAAAGAGAGAGCGAAATAGAAAGAGATAAGAGAAGAAAAAGCAGAGAATGATTAGACATATTCACTGATCCCAAGCGCCATCGTTCACCTGCGCAGAGAGAGTGATAGCTGTGAGTCTATGGGCTTCTCACTCTCTCTCTCTCTCTTTCTTTCTCTCTCTCTCTCCTTCTCTTTTTCTCTCCTTTCTCTCTCCCATTCTTTCTTTCCCTTTCACTCTTTCTTTCTCTCCTTCTATCTTTCTATCTTCCTCTCTCTGGCTTCATACATATCTTTCCATCTCTCCCCTTCCCTTCCATTCCCACATTTCACTACGCAGCCACCTTTCCTTCCTCATAAAGGCCACCCCATCGTGTCTTACTCCCATTTTTCTTTCTGGGATCATTTCCTCTAATTGCGCGCTTTATCACTTTTCTGATTATCTTCTTCTCCTTTCATGTCGCCGTCTATCACTTTCCAATTGAGATGTCATGTTCTCGTTCTCTCTCTCCTCTCTCTCTCTCTCTCCCTGTTCTCTCTCACTCTCTTTGTCCCTCCTTCCACTAACTCTAATCCGCTCTCCCCCTTGGATGAATGTCATGCTAGTGCTCAGGAAACGCTCGTGAGAGAGGCGAAATTCATTTCATTTGCTAGCTCCATCGTAAATTTTGGCTGAACGTCCTTCCAAATTAGGTATGTTCATATTCTCCTTGGTTTTTTTTTTGGTTTTTTTTTCGAAAATGAAAACAGTGAATCTCTCTCTCTCTCTCTCTCTCTCTCTCTATCACTCGCTCTAACTCAATTCAACTTTCTTGTTCCCCGTTCTAATAGTAAGACACTCGCAATAGAGTACCTTTATACCGATATTTTATTTTGTTGCGGCCAAAACTTTAGATTACTTGCGACAAAATACAATTCGAAATTAGAGTAAGAGAGAGATGGATAGAGATAGATAGAGAGTTATGTAGAGAAATAATCGCGTGTTCAGGGGAATAAAATAGGAATAGGAAGCGAAATAGGATAGGGAGGAAGCTTATGAAATAGGATGTGATGCTACTCTGAACTGACTGTAAGAATACTAGTATCGAAGGGGCTGCTGCAAGGGAGGAAAGGGAGGCTAAGGAAGCTATGGTTATGAGAGATTGAGAGAGACCTGAAGTAAAAGACAGAGAGAGAGAGAGAGAGAAAGATAGATTAATAATAGAGACAGAATGAGAGAGAGATAGAGCCACGGAGAGACAGACAAGATGGGTGGGATAACAGAAAGAAGCTGAAAGTAAGCACCCGTCTACTTCTCCGAACTCGTTCTCACTCGCTCGAAAATAAGAAGGTTGCGCGCTAACTGCTTACCACAATAGTAAACGCAAACATTGTTGGTTTGGATCGGAGAGAGAGATAGAAATAGAAAGAGAAGGAGAGAGAAATATAGAGAGAGAAATAGAAAGAGAGAGAGAGAGAAAGAGAGAGAAAGAGAGAGAAAGAGAGAGAGAGATAGAGGAGATTGAGAAAGTGAGAAGGAATAATTTGGTCAATATTCACAAGTGCGCAAGGTTGTTTTGAGCTATGAATGTGCAGTGGAAGAATTGTTTTAAAAATGCCATGCAGTCCATTCATTTCCGTCATATTAAACAAAATAAACATGTCGCAGAAAACGCCGCAAGCTTAAATTCGCTGATCACTTTTCTTTTCAATGAACGCCTCTCTGTTCGAAAGAAAGGAGAAAGCGATAGGGAGGAATGAGAGAGAGAAAGGAGAGATAAAGGTAGAGAGAGAAAGAGATGGAGAGATATATATGAGAGAGAGAGGGAGTCAGAGAGGTCGAAAACGTGTCTTCAGTCGTTTCACCTGTATTGAAACAGCCCATATGCCCCGGATACAGTTCAATCTCTCGCTGCTTCTTTCTCTCTTTCTCTCTCTCCCCTTTATCTCCTTCCCTCTCTCCATCTATCTCTCATTCATTCTCTCACCCTTCCTCTCTCTATCTTTCACTCTCTCACTTCTCCCTCTCTCTCCTTCTTCTCTTCTCTCTCTCTTCTCTTTCTCTCTCTCTCTCTCTCCTCATCCGCCCTTCAACCGACCCGGTAGCTTCACTGGCAGCCACATCACCTGGCTGCGCTCTCTGGCAGAACCTCATCCTTTCGTGGCCTAAACCCAAATGCCTAATAACAGATCATGAATTGGGAAACCGTTCATTTTGCTTAACTGGTACTACTATCATTTTATCTTATAGGGTTTTCACGTTATATTACGAATATATTTTTTATACATATGTACATATTTTTCATGGAACCTTATTCGTATTGGTGAAACACCGCTTAACATTGAGAGAGAGAAAGAAAAAGAGAGAAAGAGTGAGAGAAAGGGTAGGGGAGAAAGAGGCAGGCAGGGAAAAGAGTTACTACGCCAAAGCACTCCATCGTAATACACGCGCGAACCCCTGAGCAATGTAAAGGTCCCTTCCTCTCCTCTCGCAACCTTCCTCTGCCCCTCCCAAACCCTTTCAAACCTGTCAAACGGCGACACGGTTAGATGAGTGATATCCATCTTATTCCTGCTGGTTATCAGTGGCCTAGCCAAAATGAACCCGCCGGCAAGGTGGGCCGGATGGATGAGAACCTTTTTGTATCTATAGTGCCTTCTTCTCTCTCTCTCAATCTCTGTCTCTCTCAATATCACTCTTTCTCTCTATCTCACTCACATTCTCTCTCGCTATCTCAGTCTCTCTCTCACTCTTTCTCTATCTCTACATCTGTATCTAAGGTGTCCTAGGATGTGTTAAGGAGGTGGCAGCGTCGTGGCGGCTGACTAGAAAGAAGTTTGGCAAGGTGTTTGAGAGAAAATACGCAACGCGAACTTTTAAGCTTTCTCGCACCAAATGAGCATTTACAAATATTCATGTTTTCCGAGGACTGTTCGTTTGTTTTGTTTATCTCTTTGTTTGAAGATTCAGTTATTCCTCTCTCTCTCTCACTCTGTCTGTCTCCTCTCTCTCTCTCACTCTCTCTCTCTCTCTCTCTCTCGCACGCTCACTCTCACCTTATACTCCTCTCTCTCCCTCACAACTCTCTAACTACCAACTCAAAGCTAATGTGTCTCTCTATGTATGTTCATGTTGTTAGTTAGTGCACTCTCTGTGTGGAGAAGGACATAATTGCTTGAAAAAGGGGGCGTTGGCACTCTCGGTTATTCTTGTGTGCCGCTTTGAAGCGGATGATCACGAGAATATAGTTGCTTTCGGCTTTTGCAAAAAAGAAGGGTAAGTCTAATCACCAAGTACAATCTCTTTGGCCGGTTGTCATATGCAATTTTTTAAGTTGTTTTTTTTCTTTTATTTTGTTTTTACAGGCTTCACACTGTATCTCATTGTACAGTCCCTTTAAACAGAGTCAGTCGCTTCAACCGCTTTCTTCATCTACCACCTTCCCCTTCCATTCTGCCATGAGTTTCTCGCTTCCTTGTGTTCCTCCCTTACGCAATATCTCGGGTGACAATGTCTCCCTTGTGGCATCTGACGAATTATGCAAGACCAAGAAGATCGGATTTCGTGTACTTTAGGCTCTCTCTCTCTCTATCTCTCTTTCTCTCTCTCTCTCTCTCTCTCTCTCTTCTTTCTCTCCCCTTCTCTATATGCCTCTTTCTATCTCTTCCTTTGAGCATTTTCAGTCCATTAATCTCTTCTCTATCAAACCGTCCTTACCATAGCGCTCGCTAATATAAGTCATCTCTTGCGCTTTTTTCAAACAATCCGTGTAGTTAGTTTTTCCCCTATGATATTTTTAATAATATGTAAATACATATACTGTATGTTTAGTAGAAACCAAAGCCGGAAAAAAAACAACTCATAACAATGAGCCTTTCTCTTTTCTTGCACGCCCAGTTTGCAGATGATAACGTTCTGTAATGTCCTCTTTCTCTCCTTTTTTCTTTTCTTCTTGCACTTTCTCTCTCTCTCTCTCTCTCTCTCTCTCTCTCTACTGCCGTTCTCTCGTCTTGTTCTCTTACTATTTTGCCATTTTCCCGGAGTCAGAACAGCTGACTTGCTGAATGGTGACCTTTTCGTTGTCGTTCCCTGTGAACCATCCTCTTGATCTAGGGCCAACATCAGAGTGTATTGTGGCACTCCCCATTCCCTTTCCCCGGGCAGCGCGCACCTATCGCGCTACTTTTAATGTTACACACTCGCTGATCTGCAAAAGTGTTTATCTCCCTAACTTTCTCTCTCTCTCGCTCTCGCTCTGCTTCTATCGCCGTACCTCTACCTCTATCACAAGTGTCCCTCTTCCCGTCAGCCCGTGCCTCTTGTCACAGTTTGGAGTGTACAGAAGAATTGCAGCATCCACCCAGATGCAGAAAGGGCTTCTTCCTGCTGACTCTTGTTTGTCTCTGTTACTCTTTCCCCCTCTTCTTTCCTTCATGATCAAAATATGATACCATTTACTAGAAATGTTTTTAAAGTCTCTTTCTATTTATCGAAAATTCTCACACATGTGATGTCAGTTTATATTTTCCAGCTTTTATTTTGATTCTCATGGTCAGTCACAGTCTTGTCTTCGATTTGTTGATGCAGAACTCTGGAGTGCTCTTTTCGTTCCCTCTCTCTCCCTTCCTCTCTGTCTCTTTCACTGTCTCACCCTCTATTTCTTTCTCTCTCTCTTTCGCTCTGTGCCATTCACTTATCCTCTTTCTCTCTCTCTCTCTCTGTCTCTCTCTCTCTCTCTCAGTCTCTCTTTCCCTTTAATTCGTCCCTTGGAATGTGACACCTTTCTCCGCCGTCCTTGACCGTGTGGTTTCCCGACCGGAACGCCACATGCAATCACCGCTTCAATGAAAGGAAGCCAGTGCAAGGGGAATCACACACGCAATCACTGTGAATCTTTTCATCTCTATCATCTCTTTGGCTGTCTCTCTCATTCCCTACTCCTATGTGTCTCTCTCTCTCTCTCCCATTCTCTGCTCCTCTCTCTCTCTCTCACTCCCTCTTCCTTTCGTCAGCCTTTCCTTTTCACTTCCTCTCAGATGGCAGTTCTTGCCAGAGGCGGTCGAGAGCGTCTTTTGATTGTTAGAGAGTGTTCCTCATTGAATCGCTGGTAAAAGAGGAATCTTAAAGGTGGCAGCGCCCTGGGGTGTGGGCGAGGGCATAAAGAGGTTCATGGCAATTGCCATGGTTTTTAATTACCACGCGCTCGCCCTCTATCATAAGTCACCAATACAGTCGAATCAGCAAGCCTAATTCTGAATTGCTCGCTGCTTTGTCCCATCTCTCCACCCCCTCTTATTCTCTCTCTCTCATTCTCACTCTCTTTCTCTGTCTTCTCTCTTTCTCTCTCTCTCTCTTCTCTGTTCTCTCTCTCTCCCTAATTGCATAAGTCGAGCGAAATAACCAGGCAGCCGCTGGAATTCTCCTTCCATCACAATAATGTCGTACAACAAGTAGATAAGCACTCCTGTTCGATTATCGAAGAACTGCCAATTGTTCCACTTGGAGTAACATGATTAACCCGATTGCTTAATGAATAACAGTCCTACTCCCCCTCTCTCTCTCTTTCTTTCTCTCTCTCTAATTCGCTCTCTCTTTCTCATCATATGTCTCTAACTATCAATGTCTCCCTCTGACTGAGAATGAATTCTCCCTCTCGCGCCTCCACAATGAGGAAAATAGTGCATGCTTAGGATTACATAATGTGCTATACACCAAATCGAGAACACTTCCTTCTCCTCTCTCTCGGACTCTTTACCTTTGTCTCGCAATTTCCGAAAGTGGAGAAATTATTTATAGATTTTTACAAACTTTTTTTAGTTTCTGTAGAATATTTTTGGCCCCAGTAATTCTCAAAATTTGCTCTTCTTCTGCTGTTTCTCAGTGTCGTTTCTTCTTCTCATGTTGCTGTCAATTCCACACCCACAACAACTCCTGTGCATGCTTCACATTCTTGCTCTCTCTCTATCTCTCTCTCTCTCCCTCTCTCTCTCTCTTCCCATTTCCTCTCTCGCGGTCTCTGTCCCTTCCTCTCTCTATTGTCGTCAGAGCAGTTGTGCTTTTGTACACCTTGGATATGCCGCTTATTTTAGTGTGCCGCATTTGGACCTTTTATTGGTCTAGAATCGTAGGACGAAAAAAGAAAAGAAGAATCTACTCTTCTCCCTCGATTACTGTGGATTCTCTCACCCTCCTCTTTTTCTTTCTATTCCATCATCAAAACTTTCTCATTGTCTTTTTATGAGCATTAGAACCAGACCAAAATAGCTCAATCTCACTGTTGCATTTCGAATTCATACATGATCTTTTTTTTGTGAAATGAAAGCGTTCTGACCGATTAAAAGTGGTAAATGTAATGGCCTTCTGATGCTCACCCTTTCCTAATTTTCTCTTATTCTCTTCTTCCCATTCCCTTCTCCCCTTCTCTCTTTCTCTCACTGCTCTCCTCTCCTGAGCCTTCTCTGTCGTTGTTTCCCTTCTGCCCGAGTGTATAACATCTATGTATGTTACTTTACTGTATCTCTCTCTCTCTAGACAGTTTCCAAATGCTCTCTTTCTCGCTCTATGTTTTTCTCTCACTCTGAAAATTTTCCGTTGCTAGAAAGTGCTAAAACTGAATGAATGTCTTTGCGACTATGCATTGTCTTTTTTTTACTTGGTCCGAACCCTGCTATTTCAAGATGTACTTACATATCTCTTACCTCCCTCGCTCTCTATTCTTCTCTCTCTCTACCTCACTTTCCCTCCCTCTCTCCCTCTCTCTCTATACATACCTCTTCATCTCTATCACTATCTTTATCTCTTTCTCTCTACCTACTCTTTACGTGTACGTGTATAGGCGTTTGCTGTCTCATAAAATTCGAATTACGGCCAATTATTTCGGAAGGCAGCTTGGGTTATGACATCTGATGCAGTCAAGTGCGGTTGGTGGAGTGAGGAGAAAAGGGAAAGCGACTGGTGAATTCTAGGAGGCGGTTGAGATGGAGAGTAGAGTGAGATACAGAGAAAGAGAGAAACTCATTGGAGAAATTTAGAGACATAAAAAGGGAGAGAAAGGAAGAGAGAGGGAGAGAGAGGTAGAGAGAGAAGGGGAGAGAAAGGAAGAGAGAGGGAGAGAGGTATAGCGAGTTAGAGCTGCTAAATGATGACTCTCTGGCTTGATGAGTGACAGTGACTGTCTGGTTCCGACTCCGTTTATTCCCTTGAAGTGCTTGGAAGACATAACAGGTGGCCGATGTAGCTTTCAGGCGTATTTTTTAGACCAAAAATATCAATCAAAGGGCTAATATAAATATTTTTACACTCAATTACTTTCACCTTTTAATTTTTTTAAATTTTATTTGCCACTTCATCTAATAAGAAATTCATAATTTTTGCTCAGTCCCTTATAAAATTTTATGACAGCCGAAAATTAATTGAAACAGCTGAAAATATTGGCAATTTTTGTCTTCATTTTCGCCTGCGATTTTCCGGTATACGGTTGCGTTGATTCTTTCTTTCTCATTTTCTCTGTTTCTTCTTCCCCTACTTCTTTTTTTCCTCTCGCTAATCCTCGTCCCGTTTGTTGTGGCGGACTGTATGAGCAACTCCGCTACTACTCTTACTATTTGCTCTTTCACTTTCTTCTTCGCTTCCTCTTCTTTTTCCTCCTGGCATCTCTTTTCTGGCTTCTTCCCCAAAAGAGAGCTTCCTCTCACGAAAAAGATCCGTTCGGAAAACAAGAGAGAACGGTCGAAGAACGAGAGTAAACACGTCCAATTCGATACTCTTTGATCTACAGTAGATCGGCTGGTGAGGATGGACGAAAATGGTTCTTCGAACCCGTTTAGGATTTCTCCTCAGAATGGCCAGTGAGTGCTCAATCGTCAATATTGACAGTGGTAAAGGTAAACAATTTGCACCTGATTTTAGGTTTAATGGAATTTCAAATTGCCGCCACCTTTCGCACTTTTTTACGCGCGTGTTACCTGCGATAGCACGTAGACGAGAATGAGAGTTCCAACTCTAATGGTCAGGGTGCACGCGGTAATTCTAAACTGCATTAATTTACGCAGTGATCGTCCTAGTTTAAGGAGCTTGAAAGTCCATAAACAAAAGCAGTTTCCTTCCTTGAGAATAAAAAGCTTTTCGATGCAGAAGCGTAGAGTTTTATGGGGAGGGGAAAGGGGCAACAGTCGAGAGAACTTTCCAGTCTGTCAATGAGATCTCCTGATGGAGATGTGTCGCTCCTTTTATGGTCTTCATTAATGGCACTTTTCATTCCGCAGAGCAAAAGGGACTTTCTTTAGACATAGTCGCCGCTAATTGTGTCCAATTACACTTCGCTCCAATCATTTCTCTCGCACTTTCAGTACTCGCGAAAGATCAAGGAAACACGATCTACCTAAACCAAAGTCTTGTTTTTAATTGCTAGCGCTTATGATATCGATTGGTCTTATCACCTAAGTTAGGATTTCATAAGTTAGGATAGGCTTTCTCATGCTCATATTTACTGGTGTTTACATATTCACCTTTTCATAAATCTGATCTCTCATTCTTTTCTAGGTCGCTGGATTCCAGCATGAGTTGAGGCCAGAGTTGTGGTCTCGTATCAACTTGAGCCAGGGGATTTCTTATGATAAGTGATTTAGCACTACCGCGAGATGGTCTGGCTATGCGATCTTCCTTCCTCATGCTTTCACGATTAATATCTCGTTATCTCTTTCACTTCCTCTTCTCTCTCTCTCTCTCTCACCTGCTTGCTTCCATTTTAGTCATCTTTTCTTTTCTTCTTCTCCAAGTTTCGATCGCTCTTGCGATTTCATTTCCTCTACTTCTCTGCTCTATATCTCCCTCTCTCTCTTTCTCTCTCTCTCTCTCTCTCTCTCTCTCTCTCTCTCTCTCTCTCTCTCTCACTCACTCACTCACTCTCTCGCTCATAACCTTGACTTGCAGCGCGTCATGTGCGCGAATTCGTTTCTTTCTGTTCCGTAGGAGATGTATGGAACGAGGTGAAGGAGAGGAAACAAAAGAGAAAGAGAGAGAAAGAGAGAAAGAGAAAGATCGACGAGAGAGAGAGAGTTTAAAAAGCAAAAGAGAGGTTGCTAAACACCCTTCCAATTTGTGAAGTTTTTGGGGCTCAAAGTTGCAGTGGATTCACTTCGAATTAAAGAGGAATCTACGGCTATTTCCATGTAATATTTGTTTCTTCTTATGTGTATAAGAAAAGCAGTGAAAGTCGTTCGTGAAAATTAAGAAAGAAATAAATCTGCCCAATGTAAGAAAGTAGTTTCACCTGTGATAAAGGAGAGAGAAGCGAAGAATTAAGGCGGATAAAAGCCATGTGACTTGCTGCCAATAAATATCTTCTCCGAGTTCAAGAAGTTGATGGAGAGCTTTGCTGCCGTTTCATGCTTTTTTTTATAGCCTTCACGATAGGAATGGAGAGAGGTCGTGCTAGAAAAGGAGAGTAGAAGGAAAAAGAGAGCAGAGATGCAGGATATGTAGATAATGAGAAAGAGGAGGAAGAGAGAGATAGGGGGGAGGAGGAGGAAAAGAGAGAGAGATAGAGCGAGAGAGAGAGAGAGAGATGAAGAAGGAAGGCATCGAGAGGAAGCGGAGAAGGAATGATTTAGGGAATAAGGCATGAAAATATCTGGAAGAAGACTGATCAGTTGCTGCAGCTGTGATTTCCTAGGCCGGTTGAAGATGCTGAACTCAGAAGCTCATCTATGTTCAATTACTTTGGATTATGGAATACTATCTTCTATGCCCGTTCTGACTATGTAGACGATTCATTTGAAGGCATCCGTCGACATTCACATGAACATAATGTAGTATGATGTACATACACGTGTACCTCCATTTCATCCACCCTCACTGTAATCCCTAATCCTCGCCCGGAAGTCCATTCCTGCTCATCTATCTCAATCCTATTCGTCATCTCCTTCATGGATGAAAGATCTGCTTGAATAGAGAGGAACGATGGTAGGTGACGGTGTAGCCTTTCTACAAGGATATCACGATCCGAGGAGCAATCTCTTTATGGATGACCATGAGAATCAGAGAGACAGACAACTCAGAGAAAAAGATGGAGAGAGGGAAAGATAGAGAGAAGTGAAAGAGAAAAAGAGAGAAAGAGAGAGAGAGAGAAGTGAAAGAGCTCTGACCATAAGGAGAATCAGGCGAAAGATGCCCTGGAGCGTGATTCATCTCTCGCATCATCATAGACCATTCTTGTACATGTCATGCATTTACCAATAAGCACGGCTTGAAGGAGGATGAGAGAGACAGCAATGGATAGAGGGTAAACGAGAGAGGGAGAGAGAGAGGGCGGAGAGAATTTAAGAGAAATAGAAAGAGAAAACTTTCTTCATCATATATTAGTACATATGTTCGTTCATGTACATTGAGTCAATGCAATTGACACTTTCTTACCTCACTCTTTCTCGCGCTCTCTTTTGCTCTGTCTCTCTGTATATATCATCTCTCTCATTCATCTCTCACTCTGTCACACCTCCGCCTCGAAGCTTTCTGTCCTCCTAAGAGGGGTCGCTAATGCACTTCATCTTTTTCTCTGATCCCAGATCTTCCCAGTCTCTCTTCTACCTATCTTTCTTTCTCTTTCTCTCTCCTTCTCTCCCTCGCTCTCACTATCTTAAGACTCGTCCTTTCTGGACTCTGCTCGAGTACGTATTTATGTCGAGATGGCGGTAATGCAAAACTGGTTCCATTTCAAGACAAACTCATGAATTAATTGTTGTTGTTTCCGCTAGAAAATATTAATTAGACAGATGCGCTGCCGCATGTGCGCGTAATCAGCTGGTTCTCCCTTCATTATTGTTGCCATCTACTTGAAGAAATTCATAAGGCTCACAGCCTCCTATGCACTGTAATTTAGTCTGCTGTGACATTCCTTCGATTGCCTTAAAGGAGGCCTTAAGGGAAAAACTCCTACCACGAAGTCCCTGACGGATTTGGACGGAATGATAAAAAGAACGGAGTAAAGAATCAACAGAAATGGTGCTACTGCCCCTTGCCTCACTCCCCAGAAACTTGTGGTTTGCACCACTGCCAGGTGAGCCTACGTGTTAAGAAAAACCCGGCCAATGTTGGTTGCGCGCACCACATGTATGCAAATAATAGGGAAGACACGGTTGGCCCCAGCGGCCGCATTGTTGCTCTGTTAAAAATTTTTGAAAATAGCGGGAAAATAAAATATTTAGGAATTCAAAGTTGAAAACAGTGTTAATTTCCTCAGGGCATGGAGGTTTTTGTGACTTCGGGACACTTGCAATCGAAGCTTCTAGCACACCCCGACCAAATAAGGCGAAAAAAACGAGACACTATTTATTCGCCTCGGACCTCCTTTAAGTGTTAAGGCTAATGGTAAGCAAGGCTAAGTGCTAAGGCTAAGTTCTAATTGTGCTCGTTGAGGTGGGCGTCGCTCGTGCGTTGTACGCGAACGCCTCGGAATACCCAGACGAGCTCGCGTTCGCCGAGGGCGATCACCTCCGTGTCCTCCACGATCGAATTGGTCTGCCATTTAGTCATTTCTTTATTTTTAGGGAATTAATAAGATAATTTTTTTTTATTTCGAGACGATATAATAATAGAGATTTTCAAATTTTTCAAGGTTTGAAAAACAAAACGAATAAGTGAATAATAGACTTTAAATAAATATAAATGTTTTCCATTTTCCGGCCCCGAACTCTCTGCCGGGTGGTGGCTGTGCGAGGACGCGACCGGCAAGCGAGGAATCGTCCCCGCCAACAGACTCGAAGTCATGAGGCGCTTCGACGAAGGGGTAAATTCCCTTTCTCTTTCGCTCTCTCTTTCTCTCTCTGGCTCTCTCTCTCTCTCTTTCTCTAGCTCAATCTCTCATTCACTCTAGCCCTTTTTCTTTGACCAACTTTTTCTCTCTCCATTTTCTTGTTTTTGCTCTAAATATTCTTCCAGTTCGCCAGGCTTTCCTAGCTTAGAACTGTTTTCTCCTTTTCTTCCTCTGCTTTTTCAATTTCTTGCTTCCTCTATTCTAGTTGTCGCTTTCTCTTCTTTATCGATAGCTCTTTCTCGCTCTCTAGTTCTCTTTCACGCTCTCTCTCTCTCTCTCTCTTCTCCTGCCAATTCCCCAACTGATTGAGTGATTTCATCTAATCGCTATGCTCGCTTATGTTTGTGTATTGTCAGGCGATGCGTCGTGCAATTCCATGAAACTGAACAGCCGGGCATGCCTGCTGCCACACGGCTTAGTCCCCTATAATCGTTCACTTGTTTTGCTCTCTCTCTCTCTCTCTCTCTCTCTCTCTCTCTCTCTCTCGTTCTCTCTCTCTCTTGTTCTCTCTATCTCTTTCTCTCTCCCTCTATCCATCTCTGTCGCCCTCTCTTTCATTCTCATTTCCATTTCGTCATCTCTGCGCTTCTTTCCATTTCTTTCACAACCCCTAACCTTCTCTCTCGACCGTCTCTCTTTCTCTCTGCCTCTCTCTAATCTCCCTCCGTCGTTCAGTTCAAACCCCTCTTTTTTCAACATTGAATCCCTTCTCTTTAGACTTCCATGCTCCTCTTCTGCTCCCTCTGCTCAACTTTGTCATTCTCCTTCTCTCTTTTTGTTTCAACCATGCAACTCTCCACTCTGTTCTGCTCTTTCTGTTGTTTATAAACAACATCTGTGAGAGTTCTGCATGGCTTGATTGTCCTTTTTCCAGCTATTTTGGTCATCTAATCTAGTTGGGAAAGAGAAAAAAATCATAGAATCATAAAAATTGTAGAAATAATTATATACTTCGCGAACCATTTCTATGCCCTTTTCTCCGATTTTCCAATGATTACTTACTGCTAATCTGCACTACCAATACGCTTTTAGAGTGCCTTTGCTGGCTGAAAAAGAGGAACGAATGAATGTGTAAACTTTCGGACGCTAATTTCTGAGGTAACGCGAGTAAAGAGACGAGGATAAGAGAACGAGAGTTAGAGATTGAGAGATAAAAATAGAGAAGGAGTGAGGAGAGAGACAGAGAAATAGAGTAGTACGGTGGAAAGTGGACGCCATTCCGTTGACAAAATTGACCGAGAAGATAGGCCACTCGAGATGTCCACCCCGCCAATCACTAGGAAGGGAATAAACTGCGCAATCACTTTGCGCTCTCTTGCTTGTCTACTCTGAACACAGAGAAGAGTAAGCATTCCGTTCTTTCCGGCTTATTTCCCTCATGTATGTCGCGGAATAGACTTCCTTTAATCAACTAGTGGCCTAGCAAAGTAAAGAATAACGAAAATTGCATAAAATAAATAGGCTTGACACGTTACTATTATGATTAGATTCTTTTGTAATTGTTTAGGTATTAAAGGAGATAATCATCGCTAGCAAAATTATTCCGTATCAGTTCTTTATTATCTTCGGCTTTTCACAATGCTTAAAATGCAATTCTGTTCTTGTTTTGGATAACAATTAGCTCTGCTGGCTAACAATAAGCCGATAGTGCTTTTATCTAAAAACAAGGAGTTAGGAACTTTCCTCCATCTCTTTATAATCAAAAAATTATCGACCATGTATAGATTGTTTTAGAAAGAGTTACAAAATTTTATTTATTAGACCGAATTCTAGTTTCATAAAAATTTCATGGCAGAAATGTCCTTTGCATGACTCATTTGTATGATTCTTCTTGTTTTTAATGCTCGATGTCACACTCCTTTGTACTTCGAGAGACCGGTTCCGTTGAGGAAAGTGACTATTTTGAAATGTTGCGATATTCGTTTTTATTACTTACTTTCATCTTTGCCGATATTTCCTTCCTTCTTCTAAAGAACTGCCGATAGCGTGGGACTGGTGATAGAAAAAGCAGAGCGATTGGGAGAAAGATAGAAAGACGAAACGAGAGAAAAAGAGAAAGAAAAGAGAGAGAGAGAAAGCGAGAGAAAAGAGAAGGAAAAAGGAGATAGCGAAGGAGATAATGATTGATGGATAGAAGCGAGTAGTGCACGCGTCATGATGGTATTCAAGTTGGCCCTCTTTCACAGCAACGCCCATATTTTCTCGTTAGGAAAGTCCTTCTTGAGTTCGTTAGCTCGTAAGAATCTCACTCTCCATCCTTGATTTGATAAGAAAAAAAATAGTTAATTGATTTTCCTGCAGGCAGAAGACATAGCTCGTTGTAGAGAAACAGAGGGAGGAGAGAGAAGGAAAGAAGGAAAGAGGGAGATAAGGAGAGAGGGAGAGAAGGAGAGAGGGAGAGGAGGAGAGAGGGAGAGAGGGAGAAATTTGTAAGTGAGAGAATGAGATGAAAGACGCTTACTGAGTCATCAACGTGTCCTTCCTCTTTCATGCACTCTTGGAAGTTTAAACCTCTCTCTCTCTCTCTCTCTCCTTACTCTGTTTCCTAATCTCTCTGCCACTCTCCCCTTTCTCTCCCTCACTATTTAATCTCCTTGTATTTCCACTGTCTCCCGCCCACTCTCGTGATCATCCTTGTCCACCTCGTATTTCCAATCGGCTGCTGTTCTGATATGGGTGTGGCCGGCGCTGTTCTCTCTAAATTGGTGATGTGACCGAACGAGATGTCCAAAGGGAGGAGAGAGCGGAAAAGAGAGAGAGAGAGAGAGAGAGAGAGAGAGGAAGTCGGATTGAGAACGAGAAAGAGAACGAAAGAGAGAGAGAGAGAGAGAGAGAGACAGCGAATGTCCAGCATGCACTCTCATGGGCACATTCTTCTACCTCTCTCTCTCTCTCTCGCTCTCTCTCTCTCTCTATCGCCTTTCATATTACTCCTCTCCTTCCTTCGCATTCTATTTCTCTCTCGTTCCTCCTCCACGTCTCTTTCTCTCATTCTCTCACTCGCGGTAACGGCCAGTCTCATATTAGGGAAGGAACACTCGTAGTCCGCTCTATTAAGTTCTACTCCACAAGTTTATATTTCTCTATTTAACATAAATTAATATTGTTTTAGAAGCACTTTAGGAGACATTCGCAAAAAACCTCTTGTCATATAATCAGTTGTACCTGTTACTTCAATGCGCGATCTAGCTGATAACTGCCGGTTTCTTGTTACATAGATCGAATCTGACTGAATCCCTTCGAAGTCCTTTCATTCTATTTTAATCTCTCTACTGCTCATGTGAACAATTTGTTAGTATTTGCACCTTCCATTCATGGCAAGCAGTCGTAACTTGTTGCCACCACCGCTCAAACTGGTATTCTTGGCTCGAGCTTGTTTTTGCCAAGGTTTTATCTCGGCTCACCTTTCCTCTCTCCTCTTCTCTCTCTCTCTCATTCTTCCTTCTATCCTTCTCTCTCTCTCTCTTTCTTTCTTTCTCTTTCCTACTCACGCTTTCTCAATAGCAGCTGAACGATGGCGTATTGGTATATGACGAGTATTATAGATATCCGCGGTATTTATAGCGCTCCTGGGTAATTGCACGTCTGTGTCTGGTTTTTCTCTTTCTCTCCTTTGAATTTGCTGTTCGGAGGTCTCCTGTTTTTTTCTATTTTCCTACAGTAGCTTTTAAATATATTTATTTAGACTATTTTATCTTTTTTCCGGATTGTATTCAAGGAGTGTGAAGGCAGAATAAGATAAGATGGAGACCTTGACATCATCTCTACTCTCCAGTAGTCTCCCAGCCTAGCTTCCTCTGCCCCCTCTTCTGCATGTTTTCGGATTTCACTGTTTGCGAAGATCTTTTCCATTCTCGTAACAACACGCACGTCGATCTCACCTTTCGCCAAATATTGACGGTGGAATCGTCTATTCCTAGCGGTCTCTTTCACTCTCTCTCTCTCTCCCTCTATCTCTCCTTATCTCTCTCTCTCTCTCTCTCTCTTCTTTTTCTCAATCACTCTTCCTATCTCTCCCTCATTCTCTCTGCTGCTATTTCTCTCGTTCTGTCTTCATCTCTCCTTCCCTCTCCTTTGCTCTAGATATCTCGTTTACTCTTTGTCATAGTAACTGTTATGCCGACACCTTCATTCGCTTCTTCTCCTCTTACTCTATCCTCCCCCAATCGCTCCACTCGCTTCTTCATCCACTACTCTTTTACCATTTGGCAAACGGAGTCCTCGGCGGTCAGCTGACTGAAATACGAGAGCGCTTACCTCTAAAGCCACTTACCTTTTCCCTAGTCCACTCTCGCCCTCTCGCTGTCCCTCTCCTCTCCCCTCTCTCTCTAATGAATCACTCTTTATTTCTCTCAAACAATGCTCCTTTTCCTCTTCTTCTTACTATTCCTCGCACTCATGCTCATCTTGTTCTTATCTGTCTTGATTGCAAATGCTATTTATTCATTCTTGTGTGACCTATAGACACATCTTTGCTTTCATCTTTTTTTGTATTTTCATAACTAATTAAAAAGAATCCCTCAAGACCCCAGGAAGCTGCTTTTAATTTATGTTTCGATGCGAGAAACAGTGAGTGATGATTGGCTGCTGACACTGCAGACATGCAAGCATCTCCTGCCGCTCTCTCGCTCATCCAATTCTCTTGTTGACCATGAAAAAGGCAGCGTCAAGCTCTAGTCGTGGTCATCTTCTTATTTGCTGAGATCTTTATCCTCTTCGCTGCTTGTCTCTTTGTCTTCGTCATCCTGATTTCTTCAATCTGTTTATTCCCTCTTTCTTTCTTTATCTCACTCTCTATGCATCTCTTTCTCTCTCTCTATAGCTCTCTCTCTTTCTCTCTCTCTCTCCCTTTCTGCGTCTCTCACCCTCTTCCCACTCTGTTCCTTGCTGATGATCAGCAGCCACTTAATGTGTCATTTTTTCTGTTGTAAACATAACAGCGCCAAGAGCACTTGGCGCTGTTTTATTTACATCAGAAAAAACATAGAGAGAGGCCGACAGAAAGAGAGAGGGAGAGAGAGGGTAGAGGGAAAAGAGGAAAAATATACAATGGACGAAATATCGAGGGAGAGAGAACAAGTGGCAAGAATTGTTGGCCTTTTATGATGTGATCACAGAAAAAAGCGAAATAAAACGCTGAAGTGTTCGATTGGTCCAAAGTGCCTCGATTTGCCTGCATTTTCTTATCAGTCAATATCATCTTTTTACGCTATCGCGAAATTTTTGGCTGGTTGATGAATTTTGTTTGCTTGAGCTCAATGCTTAGTGACCAATTCGCTGTTAAAACTTTTTGTCCTTCTTGACACTCTGTCCTCTGTACCCCTCGCTCATTCTCTATCACTTACTGACTCTTCTCTTTCTCTTCCCTCTTCCCCTCTAAGATTTTTTTTCTCTCTCTCTTTCTCTCGCCTGTTTCTCTCTCTTCTCTCTCCCTCTCTCTCTTCTCTGTTCAAAGAAATGTTCGAGTAATCAGCTGCATTCCTCTCTTCTCATTACCTGATAAAGATCGGAATTGATTGGAGAATCTTTTAGTGTGTTCTCTTCTTGATTTGACACCCGTTGCTTCCCTCATTGTCTTGCTGCCTTTTCAGTGAGCTATTAACTGCTCTGACATGGTGTACATTTCATAGCTTCAGAACGATATTGCTACCCCCTGACTGTTTTCATGTTCCGAACTTATCCTTTCATTATGCATGCAAGAGAAGGAGAAGGAGCCGAACCCAAAGCAAATGAAACACAAAACTTCCGCGTTCTTCCTATTCCATCGCGAATTACTTGCACTGTTAAATTTTTTTGTCTTCTTTCTCTTGCTGTTTATCGCCCCTTCTCTCTCTCTCTCTCTCTCTCTCCCTCTCTCTCTCTCTCTCTTCCTATGGCGTTAAAATGGCAGAGCATCTTCGATGGCCCCTCCAATTTGTTCTCCTCTTCCGGTGTAAATGTTGGCCGAATTCGACTGAAAAGGTTTCGTGCAGAACATCGAAGAGTCAAGCAAGGCCGAGAACTGGAGGGAAATCAGACACAGGTAATGTAAGGAGAGTGGTGGAGAGAAGGAGAGATAGAGATAGCAATGCGCAGAGAGAGAGAGAGAGAGAGAGAGAGAGAGAGAGAGCGAAAAGAGAAGGAGAGAAAGAAAGAAGGTCAGCCAAGTCTCTCCTTAGACGGGTACGCTTGACAGCACTGGCTGTAAGTAATGAATGAATGTGCTGGCGGCGGCGGTGGGGCAAATCGAAGAGACTGCGCATTATGTGGTCGGGGGAATTATCGTTTGTTGCAATGTTAGAGAGAACATGGAAGGGAGTAAGAGAGAGGGAGAGGGAGCGAGGGCGAAAGAAGTCAGAGATGCAAACGAGTAGAGAGAAAAGAAAGAGAAAAGAGAGGGAGAGAGGGAAGAGAGACCGAGCACGAAAGAAGTCAGAGATACTGACACGGAGCGAGAGAAAGCGAAGAGGGAGAGAGAGACGGAGAGACAGAGTTATTTTAATCGTCAACACTAGCTGAATACAGCAAGGTAAGGAGAAGCAGGTCCCTACCATCGATTTACTGCTAGACAACCAAACTGTATCAAAGAGGGGTTCGTTGTTGCCATCACAGAAAATTGAGCGACAAGATAAAAATAGAAAAAAAAATAACATTCATTTATTAGTATTCCAGAATATTCGACAATGTTGTCGTCCTATTTCGCTTTTAAGTTGTTTCTTCTGATTCCGCAGCATTCTCTGCTCTCCAGCGGTTTCCAGCTGGGCTTGCTTTTCTTTAGAGGTGTTATTTTCCCGCACCCCCGTTTTCCCTTCGTTTGCTTCTCATGTTCTTTTGCTCTTTTCGACCAATCTTCTCCCTCCTACATCTTTGTTGTAATTTTAAATTTACCTCTCTCTCATCTCCCACTGATATTCTCACGCTAACGGATATGGTGATCTCTCTGCGTCTCTTATCTCTCCTCCCTCACTTTCTTTCTCTCACTCTTTGTCTCTCTCAATCTCTCACCAATTGTCGCCCCGTTGATTGACCACCTCCAACGCCCCTCATAATTTCGGCTGAAACAAACAGATTGCATCCTCATTCAGTGTGAGATTGGAGTGGATTTACGACAGTCAGAAGTAGCACAGGGGAGGATAAATGGATGTGGATGAAGCTAGCCGATATTCCACAGAGAGCGACCTACTATTTTATCTCTTGTCACTTCTACAATTTTACTTCTTTTTCTCATGTACCGACAACTGAACTTGCTGTTTTATTGCCGTTATGCAATGCCGTACGTTAAATCAATTATTTTATTTTTGAAAATATTTATTTTAAAGGAGCAGAATTCCGATTTTTTTATTGATTAATATTAATATTTATTTCAGTTCTTCCAAGTGGCGAGCCCTCTCTTTGACGACTTCTTCATGTTCCACAACAACACCTCGCCGAGCGGAGGACGCGCGCCCTTCGCAGCTGCTGCTTCTCCCTTTGGCGCGCACTCCATCGCAGGCGAGAGAGCGAAAGGGGAGAGAGAGAATCAGAGAAACAAAGAAAAAACTTGAAATAAAAGGGATGAATAGCTTATAATTGAAGGTTCGTTTGACCACACAAATGTGTTTGTTGTCTTGACACTCCACAGATTTTTCCTTGAACTGTATAATATGATAGATTCATTATTTAAAAAAATATTTGTCACATACGATAATATGATAGAGAGAAAAATAAGTCTTTTGATTTGAAGATCGCCGACGCCGTCTCTTCTCTGGTTTCGGCGATGGCTTCTTTGATGATCCGATATTCGGCGCTGGCGGCGGCTCTCCGCAGACAGGAGGTTAGTGTACTGTAGAATACACTGTAATATGAGTACAAAAGAAGAAAATGCATACTGCATACTCCAGCTATGCCCGGGCATGGCGAAGTCGGGTAGCTCAGACAGAAAGTATATTGAAAGATCATTCGTAGTTGTTATATACCAAAATAATTCGGTATATAACAACTACGAATATATGTACATACATAGTTGATGTGGCACAATTACCACTAAACCTTTTCCATGTACTCTCTTGCATCAATTTAAATAATATTTGTTATTGCTGCCAAATTCGGCGTTTTGAGAATTTTTTAAAATTTCTACGATGATATAATGCGTGTAGTCCCTATGATCTTTAAAATAAATATTTCGTCATTAATCTCAGGCTCGCTCTTCGACTCGTCTCTTCAGCCCGCCGCGTCTGCCGCTTCTTCTTCCGCTTCTCCGCATCCGATCCGCCGTCACGCCACCACCGACGACGCGCTCCACGGCGTCATTCGCAACATCCCCATTCGCGTCGAGCAGGTGCAGGGATCAAGAGCTTTTTCGTCGTTTCCCATTTTTATGTGATGAACAAAATTGAAAGAATTTTGCTCTATGAATTAGGCAAAGAAAAAGTGGTGAATTTAGCGTGAATCTGCGCCGGACCCCGCGCGGATACGCTCAGATTTCGATCAGCCTCAACAGCAAGCTCATGCGCCTCGCCGTCTCTCTGAGGGCATTTTTTCTCATCCCGTGCGACGGACTGTTAGGTTCGGATCACCAGAAATTGTGGCTTAAAAATAAATTTCTTAGTCCCATTCTTACTACTTAGTTTATGTAAATAAAGGACTAATAAATATAAGATTTAAAAATGAATCGTGAACAGGCCGGCCGAGATCATCTCGATCTCTCTTACCATTAGCTCATTTCATTCTCGCCCATCTCCTTTTGATGTCCCCCGCTCACGCCACGCCCTGCAGCAGTAGCCAGCGAGCTTGTTTCCTGTTCTTTCTAACTCCTTTGTTTTCAATGTCTTCTCTGCTCTCACCTTCGCTCTCTTGCTCTTTCTCCCTCTCTCTCTCTCTCACTCATTCCATGAATTCTTCTACGATTTTCTCATGACACTACTCTGTCAGATTGAACATTTACCCCACTTTCTCTCTTTCTCTCCTGCTCTCTCTCTCTCCGTCTCTCTTCTCTAGCTCTCACTAGCCTCGACTCATAGATGCTTCTTTGACGGCGGCATGTGCCTACCTGTCCACCACGGATGCCACGCCCACTTGAGCGTGTTCCCCCTCTCCCTTTATGCGATGTGCGCGAAAAGAAAGAAGAGAGAGAGAGAGAGAGAGCGAGAGAGAGAGAAAGCGAGAGAGAGAGAGAGCGACAGAAAAGAAGGACGAGAAAGACAATCTGCTAGAGGGGAAAAGAGTGAGAGATTGGGGAAGAAAACACCGTGAAGTGGCAGCAGAGGGAGAGAGAGAAAGAGAACGAGTTATAGAGATAAAGTGAGATAGAAAGTAATAGAGAGAGAAGGAAAAAGAAGAGAGGGAGAGAGAGCAAGAGAAGTAGAGAGAGAGAAAGAGAGGGAGAGAGAGCAAGAGAGGTAGAGAGTGAAAGAGAGGTTGAGTGAGAGAAAGAGCGAAAGAGAGAGAGAGAGAAATGGGCGAGTGCGGGACGTGAAGTGGCGAAGCTCACACACACTAGTCAACGTCTCTTTGAGCTCGTGCAACAGAGAACTCTCTGAACCATACTAATCAAACAAATAAACATCCGGCCTTGTGAAAACCAAGTCCAAGTTCGGCCAAATCCGAACAAAACCCGGCCGGCCCCTCCCCCTCCCATCAAATGCGCCGGCCAAGCCTGCTGTGCGCTTGCAGCAGCGGCCAGCTCTCTCCGCCGCCCTCGCCGGCTCCCACCACGACAAGTACCGTAACCCGCTCGTCCGGACCGGGCTCTGACAACCCTTCCTCGTCTGCCGCCGCCATCCGCCGTCTTGCTACCGGCAACGACGTCGAGTTCTCGTCGGCCAGTCCGGTCGAGCGACTCGCGCAGCGACTGAGGAATCTTGGTGAGCTGCTTTCATCTTTACTCATATTTAATTTTATTAAAAATTCGCCTTACCTTAATGCAATTTTTTTTTTAATATTCTCTTTTATTGATAATTTCCAAACAATGGAGATTTCGTCTGATTATTTATTACATGACATGATACGAAAGCCTCATCTACATCTGCCCATTTTTCTTGTTCTGCTGTTCTCAATCGTGGTGTCTCTTTCTCTCTCTCTCTCTCTCTCTCTCTCTCTCTCTCTCTTTCTCTCTCTGTGTCTGTCTCTTCCTTAGTCGCACACTCCCTCGTATTCTATTCATCTCTTACTTATTATTAGCTATTACGCTACCACCCTAAATGGATCATATCCTCACCCTGTCTTCAGTTTTACTACTCATTTTACTGGTATGCATTCTTTCTCCTTTTCTGTCTTTTCTTCTCTCATTTCATCTGTTCTCTTCTACCTTCTCTCTCTCTCTCATACTCCATAACCTTTAGCTCTCCTTTGTCTGGTACACTCTTGCATTCCCTTTCCATCCTTCTTTCTGCTCTACGACTTGGCTTTCCTTGATTGGATCGCATCAATGCAAAAGCAGCGAACGACAGGACTTACCAAGCGAATAGAGTGCTAGCTGAATGAGGAACAGTCCATGTTAGCCCGTGAAAGGGAGAGAGAGACAGAGAGAGACAGAGAGAGAGAGACAGAGAGAGAAAGAGAGAGAGAGAGACATAGAGAGAAAGAGAGAGAGAGATAGAGAAAGAGAGAGAGAGATAGAGAAAGAGAGACAGAGACAGAGAGAAAGAGAGAGAAAGACAGAGAGAGAGAAAGAGATAGATTAAGAAAGTCCGGTAGACAGATGATTATCACTGCAAGAGGTTACAGGGTATGGCACAACAGGCCAGTTAAAGATGAAGAAGTACCTATCCTAAGAGGATGAGGGGAACTCCATGAGAGATTTGAAATTAACCGCAGCAAAACAATTGAGATAAGAGAGATAGAGAGAGACATAACAAGAGAGAGTAAGAGAGTGAGAGAAAAGAGAGATAAAGAAGAGAGGATGAGCGAGGATGAAATACCGGCATCCGATATTCGCTGATCCGTTTCACTGGATTGATGCCGTCATCCGGCTGAGCAATGGAGTGGTCACTAATGTCTTCGGCTGGTTCTGCCAGGAAAAAGGAACAGAGAGAAAGAGAGAGAGAGAGAGAGAGAGAGAGAGAGAGAGAAAGGGTGAAGAAAAAAAGAGTGAAATGACTGAAAGAAGAAGGAGAGACTGGAGTGATTGAGAGGTGAAATTGGGACTGGTGCCCGAGTACAGTTGAAAGAATGTCCCAGTGCTCGGTGATAGTGCGGAGGGGGGGGGGGGTAGTTATGATGGAATGCCTGGGGCCATAATGTAATGGTTGATTAGGAAAGGGGATGGAACGGAAACTATGCACAATGGAAAGAGGGCGAGAGTGGAGGGAGAGGAGAGAAGAGAGTGACGAAAGGAGAGACTGAGAAGCAGTGAAAGGAGGATTCAACTGAAATAGTACGAACATGAATAGACATCGACCGAGAGGGAAGAATCTCTTGCTCTCGTCCGTTTCCACTTCTTCTGTGTATGATCACTCTTTACGCTAGGCTCATTCTTCTCTGCCACTTCCAATACAATGAGCATTCATTTCATGCTTTGTGCGACCTTGACGAATTTTTCGTAACTGCCAACTCTTTTACCGCAAATTAGATAAGAATGTGTTTTCTGCCAATCATCCCTTCAATAATACTTTCGCAATTCGCGGAGTTTCCTCACTCATGAAATCTTTAGATTTTGTTTTGAACTACGGGTCTACTATTTACTAAGATCATACAAGAAGCGCCAAAGACGGACTCGCTGCATTTCTCTTCCTTTATGAGCTGGGCTTCATAAATATTTTACTGCCGTAATCCTCCTTCTTTTCCGCTTTCTGGAAGGGGCATTTGTTTTTCGTGGCCTGAATCTGCCAACTGAAGCGAATCTTCTTGTTGAAGAGAGCGGAAAGAACGAAATGAATGGACTGCTTGAAGAAATGCGAGAATTCTTTACCTTTCGCTCCTTCTCTCTATTATGTTTTCGCTTTCCATCGCCCTCTCATTCTCTCACTCTCTCTCTCTCTCTCTCTTCTCTATTTCTGTCTTTCTCTCTCCCTCTGGTTATTGTTTGGCCTCTGCGCACCACTCAATCGGTGGTCCAGAAGAGGAACGGACTGAAAAAAAAGCAAGCACTGGAGTGGCGCGAAGATGAGGAAGAGTGAGAGAGTTAGAGATAGAATGACAAATAGTGAGAAGTAAAGAAAGCGAATGAACAAGAGGAAGAGAGAGAGAGAGAGAGAGAGAGAGAGAGAGAGAGAGAGCGAGAGAGAGAGAGCAAGAGAGAGAGAGAGAGCGAGAGAGAGAGAGAGAGCGAGAGAGAGAGAGAGAGCGAGAGAGAGAGCGAGAGAGAGAGAGGAGAGAGCGAGAGATATTAAGGGAATGATGTGAAAAATGGCACTCAAGTGTGAAAATGTTGAACGGTCATTGGAGTTTCGCATCAGATGCACTAGTTATGTATACAATTGTAGGAAGATGGGAGAAGGGGGGAAGGGCAGGCGAGTGAGACAAAGAGGAAGACATAGAGAAATAGATAGAGAGAGAGAGAGCGAGAGAGGAGAGAGAGTATAGAGTGATAGAGAAGAAGAGAGAGAGGGCAAGAGAAGGATATTTTGAACGACCAAGACGAGAACACCGAGATAAAGATTGCGTGAATAGGGCACTTGTGATCAGATGAGATTCTCATCAAACAGAAGAGATAGAACTGAAGATGGATGGGGAACGGAGTGGCAGAGAAGCAGAGAGGTTGAAGTATCAGAGAACGAGGGAGAGAAATAGAGAAAGAGAGAGAGAGAGAGACTGAGAAAATAATGCAAGGATAGAGAGAGAGAGAGAGAGAGAGAGAGAGAGCGGAAGCGTGAGAGTGAGGTTGAAGAGACCGCCTGCTGTTTCATGGCACATTTCGACGCTACCACATCCTTTCATGCAGCGTATCGGGCAGTATTGTAGATTCTTCTCATGCAACCATGTCATGTGCTCATTCTCTCTCTTTCTCTCTTTCTCTCCCTCTCTATCTCGCTATCTTTTCCTATTTCTCTCTCTCTCTCTCTCTCTCTACTTCGTTGCCTTTCCACCAATGAAATGTTTCTGCCTGCGAGGCTGGGTGGAAGAAAAATAGGTGAAGTTTGCGTTGTAAATGGCTCGAAACATTTACCGTCGAAAGAAAAAGAAACATTGTGTTTATGCTGGAGTGAACTGGACTAGGAACTATACATAAGGCTATCTTTCAATGGCTCATAATGAACATAAGTACTACCCGTAATACTTATTGATTTATAACGTAACGCAAGAAAGGAAAGTCATTTCTCGGAGGTCTTACGGTAGACAAACTAATAATGATCAGCTTACAGCCTCCTCGAAGCCATATGCCGCGTCATCGCCCTCTCCCTCCATCACGGACAGCATCAATTCGGCAGCTTGGCCAGCAACGCGCAGCTCGGGAGATTCGGTGCGACCGTACTCAGAGAGCAGCAGCAACAGCAGAAACTCGGGCCCGAACTATCCAAATGCTGGCCCGACTCCAACTGGTCTCGGAGTCACCACGAGAGCCGTCGAGCGTAGTCCCTCTCCGTCTAGCAGTGGCATCTGCACCGACATTGGCGAGACTTCTCCGGGCAGAACGGTGGATGACAACGATGAAGCTAACAAGGTGATCAATAAGGAACGTTGATTGGAAATTTTATGGGAAAATAAAATTACTCTTTGCTTATTCATACAATTTGTTAAATACATATTATGTTCAACTCTTTTTAGATATTATTTTTTTTTATGTTTTCTTACCATTATCTTTAATATATTTAAATGAGTAATTCAGCGTTCTTCCGACCTCTCCTCGCTGTCGGGCGGCTCTGCGACGTCTGCGTCCTCCGACGCGTCTCCTGACGCCTCAGGGGCAGATGAGAATGACTCAGGCACGGGAGGAGACGCAGACGGAGGCGGAGGAGGAGGCAGTGACACGACGCTGGGGTTGGTGTGGGAGAAATGGATGGAGATGAGAATATTATGTAAGATGCCTCCGTTCCATAAATTCAACAAGAAAAACCTACAATATATGACCTGTTTTCTTCTCAATCATAAAATGAGCCTGTATGTTGTCGTTGCTTGTATTGGTTGTCTGTCATTTTAGCTGTCATTTCTCTTCGCTTTCCATTGCCATGTTTGCTGGGCATGACTGAGTATTCTGCGTATGTTTCAGTCAGTGCGTCAACATTTGTATGCACTTTCTGTTTTTACTTTCTCTTTCTCTTTATATTTTCTCCTGTCTTTCTCGTTCTTTTTTCTCCATTTCTCTCATGCTTACTTATTCCTCTTCATTTAATCTGTTGTATTTAATGCCTTTCGAGCATACATTCTCTCTCTCTCTCTCTCTGTTTCTCTCTCTCTCTCTTTCTCCCTTTACCTCTCTATTTTTATCTCTCTTGCTCTCGCCCTGCTTATCTCTTCCCCTGTTTCCAAAAGCGGCGCTTCACAATTGATTGCGTAGTTGTCATTGCTTGTCCTTTCCAGTGACTCACCAACAGACAAAATGACGGGCGAATACGTATATTTGGGAATTATTATAGTGGCATTGCCATTGTCAATTTTACACTTCTCGCCACTTTCATACAGGAGCTCGTATTTATGTTCATTATTATTACGTTTGGTTTGGGCATAATTTTTTTCTCGCTCTTGTGTTTGCAAAGAGAATAGATTGCTAGTAGCATTCATTCGATTTAAGAAAATAAAAACTTATATTATTATGTCATTGCTATGTAATGACTGTTTAAAAACCTGAGTATGCAACCGTGTATTTCTCAGCCGCCCCCGCAGCTTGCCCCGCGGCTACTCGGCGACCCTTTCGCATGTGCTGAGATCGCCGCCGCCGGCCGTCTCCGCCGTCGCGCCTAGTGACAGGTTTGATTTGTTAAAAAATATTTTTTAACACCAGGACTATTAGTCAAACAGTTTTTTTTTTTACATTGTTTACTAGAATAATAATAGCAAACAGTAAAGAATCGTATAAAAAGCAATTTTTTCAAGGATAATGCATGATGAAAATAATCATATAGCAAATTGCCTATAGATTCTCGAAGAGCTCGTCTTCGGGCAGCCAGCCCGGCTCGAATCGCTCGTCGGCCATCTCCACGACGTCGTCCACGGCCACGGCGCTGCCGCCATCCGCCGACCCCGACCGCACGCCAACCGGCCGAGAAATGTCCGGCGCACACTCGATGCCGACGCTGCCCGGTACAAACTTTATTCTTCCTAGCAGTTATGGTTAAATTAATAAATCTTTATTAAAAGGAAATAAAATGCGAAGAAAGGAAAAATAATGTTCCTAGTTCCCACGCCGACATCGGCACTCCAGTCCGTGTTCGACTCGATCGAACGACCGGCCCTCCGTCGCATTCCTGTTGTGGTCAGCGAGTATGCTAGACGTGTTAGTGTGACATTCACGCTCTCTCTAGAGTCTTCTCAGAAATTCAAATATAAGTAGTATATTAATAAATAATGAATAGCAAGGGGATTAAATATTTCTGCTTACTTCTGTAATCTCTTCAGCCGTCCAGTTCATCTCCGTCGAGTGGTATTTCAACGAATGGCGCCGCATCGTCTGTCCCGTTCGGAGAGCAGTCCTCTGCTGCCCCCTCTGGCCGTGTCCCCTCCCTCTCCGAGTGGTCGCTGCCCGCTTCCATTGCTGAAGACATGCGCAAGAATGCGTCGCCCGCCTGGCAGAGTGTGCCCATCGCACGCCCAACCAACCAGCAACAGAGCAACGCATCCAACGGACAACGCAGCATCAGGTTAAAAGGAGCAGCGGAATGTGGTGTATTGGATAAACGAGGGGGAACGCCCCCAAGGGTGCTGGGTTCGAGTCCCCGCATGAGCATAGAGTTGCTGGTCGGTGAATTAGTAACCGATGAGTGCTGATTTGGCTCAGACAGCGAAGATAGGAAGACTCTTACCGGGTCGCATGTGCTCTTCACGAGACGCGGCTTAAAATTGTTGTCCACAATTTTGCTTTTAGCCCCCCTCCTATCCTATTAGATAAGTGAGAGAACTGCCTTGCATTCTGCAAGCAGTCTTGTAGTTATCATTAGTTTTGCGATGTTGATGATGCTTATGCTTTGGAATATATTCTGTACAAAACTATGAGATATACTAATTTACATATATTCTGCACTCCTTCTAATAATCACGCTTATCTCATTTGCAGCAGCATCTCGAATGATGAAATGCAGTCCCGGAAGCGCGTTCTCTGCACTCGAATGCAAGACTTCCTCCACGCAATCGAGTGCTCCATCGAGGCACTCAATCAGGTCTCCTTTTTGCTGTACACTTTACAAAAAATAAGATTCAGCTATGTATTGTCGTATTCGTTATTTGTGAGCATGAGATGGAGAACTCGCCATAATTACGCAAAATTCAATTATTAGAATAATATATATCAATCTTAAAATTGTGCAGGCTACGGTAGCGCGTGGTTGGCGTGAGCCGCACGTCCTGCAGCGGCATCTGCCGACTCTGCGTGAGGCCGTCGCCACGATTCACGAGTCCATCGACAACTTTGTTGACTCGACGGCGCGCGTGGCGGTCGAGTCGTCATCGCCCAAGGCGGACGGTACTTTCCCACGCATAATTAATACATTTATCCTTCAAATACTGCTTTATAACTTCTTAATCTAGGCATTTTAAAATGAAACTAAAGAATAAACCTTGAGAGCTTCGCGCTCTTCTGCTCCCCCTCGACGAGTCGCGCTCCATGGTCGGCACTCTGAGACGCGCACTCGATCACAGCGGATGGACACTCGCCAGTCTCGCGAGGTTTGGATGGGTGGAGGCTTTTCTCTTTTCTACCATAATCTTAATACTTATTTTGCGCTAGACGCTTGTCAAAGCCATAATTTGTATACATATCATAAAAACGAATGAGGAAAAAACTGGCGACGAATAATCATAAACTTCACTGTGCTTACAGAGATAAGACACAGCCGCGCACCGGCTTCGACGCCATCGAGCAATTCCTCATTCTCGTCAAGCGGGTGCGTGTCTCTCTCTCTCTCTCGCTCTCGTTATCTTTCTCTCTCACTCTCTCTCTCTCGCTCTCGTTATCTTTCTCCTCACTGTCTCACTCTCTCTCACTGTCTCACTCTCACTCTCTCTCTCTCTCTCTCTCTCTCTCTCTCTCTCGCTGCCAAAGCTCTCACTGTCAACGCCTATAAACTTTCAGCTGCCCCAAGATTGCCGCAATTTGCTGGATTGGCTGCGTCTCCTCTCTCCAGCTCCTCCTGCAGTCGTCTTCATTTCTACGGTGGAAGGAAGCAACGGCACCAGGCAGCCCACTTCATCTGGTCAGTATAATGCTTTATGGAAACGAATAGTTAACCTACACACGTTTCTTTTTAAATAAATGTTATAATTTAAGTAATGTTCAGACTTGAATGTGCCATTATCCAACTCATTATAATTTTTTTTTTCGATATTTCTTGCGAATAATGATAAATTTCAATCTTTCAGCGTCGTTCTCCTCCTCAGCGCCACCGCCTGCTCGCGTCGTTCCGATTCAGCAGAAGGCAACGACGAATGGCGGAAGCTCCGCCCACAACGGCTCTATTGGCAACGCGCCAAGTCCGACAGCGCCCACGCAGAGTGACGATTCGAAGAGACTCTCGTCGTCGTCAACTTCATCTACTGTCACTTCTGGTAAACATAGACTCAATTGACTAACTAGAAATTCAATTAAAAATTCTTCTGCTACCCACTCTTGTCTCATGAACACAATAATTTATAGGCGGCGACTCCGGCAGCAGCAGTAGCAACAGTCTGAAGGGGAGCAGCGGTGGCAAGACGCCCACCGGCCCGCCGCCCTCCTCCATCCTCAAGCAGTCCGCGCCTTCGTCCTCCTCGGCCTCCTCCTTGCATGGCGCGCCACGCAATCAGCGAGTCACCTTCGCCGACGAGTGCACGGTAGATATTCTTGGGAGATATACATGTACGTATATAAATTTAAAAAAAAAACTAGATCATCGGTAACATACGAATTGCTTGAAACAAGTGTTTAAATAGAACCAAATATATGTATGGCTATAACTCTTAAAAGACTACAATCAGAGGGATCTAAATATTCATTAATTTACTTAAAATGCAAATGAACGTTGTTGTTCTTGCAGGACGACAGACGCGGCAACGCCTCCTCCGCCCCCGCCTCCTCCTCCGCTCCCTCCTCCTCCGCTCCCTCCTCCTCCGCCCCTCCTCCATTCGCGTGCGAGTCGCGTATTCTGGAGGAGGACGACCTCGAATCCGTCATCTCCGAGAGAGATAGTCTGTATCAGGTATTGAAGACATTGTGCACTTCTACCTTTCTTCTATTAGAAGCAGGTATGTATCTCTCAATTAATGCATTTATTAATTATTTATTTTTAAATTGATTCCACTTCTCTCGCAGGACTACGCCTCACTCGACGATGACGTCACCTCTGCCGCGTCCGCCGCTGCTGCCGCCGCGCTGCAGAAGCGACGAGCGGGTGGCTACGGCAACGCGTTCCCGACCCCGGCTGGCTCCTCCTCGAGGAGACCCGTCACGGTCGGGCCGCTCTCTGATGAGGTGGGCAGAAATGAGAAAGTAGAGCGAGAGCGAGCGATAGAAAATGCGTACTAATTTGAACAATAAGGACATTCCAAAATTACTGCAGTTTGTTACCGTACTTGATTATCTTAACCTCAGGACCGCCAGCTGATCCGCTTCTACGCGCCTCAGCTCGCGTCACACACGGACGCGTTGGCGCTCGCCATCGACGACTTCATCGACGTGATCGAGCATCAGCTGCCGCCGCGCGACTTCGTCCAAAAGGGCAAGCTGGTCGGTGGCCAATTCAGACAGCGTGCACTTAGAGCGGGATTAGGACTTGAAACAAAATGGGATTTGAAGAGTAATATGTACATATACATATGTACATACATATATTTCATAAAGCTTCCTCTTCAATAGAGATGATTATTAAATAATACTTTATAGATAATCCTCGCCGCTCACAAGTTGATCTACATCGGAGACGCGGTATCGCAGTGCGTCTCTAGCAGCCGACTTTCTAACGAGGTTCTGTATCCATATCCATATTATACAAAACTTGAATTTATATGTATTTACTAGTAAGAATAGAAGATGGAATGAGAAGTGTCTATATTATTTATCTGTATTTTTAGGTGCGCTCATCCGCCGATCGACTTTGCACACTGCTCAAGGACTGCGTCGCTGCCACTAAAACAGCGGCTGATGACGTTAGTCAACTTAAAGATTAACAGAAAATTAACACCAATTTAGTAAAGCAACTATTAAAATTCCTACGAGGGTCATTAATGAACGACTAGAGTCAACAATCGGCCGCCGAGGTGTAGAGAATATACATGTTGATAATTATGAAAAATTGGCATTGTTGGCACTGTATCATTTTACCGTAACCCTCTTTCGTACTTACAGTATCCGAACGTGTCGTGCGTGCAGCGAATGGTCGACTCAATCGTCTCCGTCTCGCAGGCAGCCACTGAGCTCAAGCTCATCCTTGACGCGCACAGCTAATAAATACACTTTAAAAGCGCAGAATTTTCACGCAAAAAATTGGGAAATTCAAATAAAGAAAAATTAGATACGCTTTTGATAGAGTTCACTTGTGATAGTCTTGATTGCCTTGACGCGGTTGCACTTTCGGTCCTCCTTCTCATTCTCCCTTTGCTGCTCTCTTCTAGTCGGCTTGCTCACCATGATTGTATTATCTCTCTCTCTTTTCTCTTATAATAAAAATCATCAATGTCAGATGTTTGTTGATTGTTTTCTATATAAGTTGTGATGATTCGAGTCGCTTGCTGTCAGTATTATCTATTATCGATTTGCTGCTTTTACTCGCTCCGCATGGACACCGGATTTCTTCTATAAAAGAGAGCTAGTTTAGTTTTTTTTTTCATTTGGAACTGATGAAAGATAATGTACTACATATATTCCGGATAATGTTATTACAGAAGAAATTCGGTAATTCCTTTGTATCAATAGTCGACTACGAATCTCACTAAGTCTCATGTCATGTCCCTTGCCTGGTTGACTTCTCTGCCTAGTCAACCGGTGCCGGACATTCTCCTCCCTCCTCTTCGCCCGCGCTGCCTCCCGCCACTCGCCTCTGGAGCAGCGCGACTCGTCGGCAGGAATCATTGTTTCTTTCTCTCTCTCTCTCCTTCTGCTCTCTCTTCATCTCACGCGCTCTCTCTCTTCAGCTTTTTGTGCCCTCTATTCTCTCTCTGTCTATCTCATCTTTCCACAATATTTTTCCAAACAAACTCCGTTGACATTTTCCAAATATCTGCTAATCTCTTCATGTTTTCATCACGTCAAGACTATTTACACTTCGCTCGAATGAACTTTGAATTTACGCTGGACGATATTTTTGTTCTGTTAGCATACGGAGTATTGAATTGCTGACTAAAGTATAACATACTACCGAGAGAGTATCTATATTCATGTCTCATTATTTTGCTGCTCATTTACCTTACGTTTACGCTTCCCACGTTCGATTCAGAAATTTATTAATAGCGTGGCATCGTCTCAAATCGATACGCAAATTTTCCCGGTGTTAACGAAATTATGATTTATTGTTAGAAAAACTAGACGTCTAAATTGGAAATTCCATGAAACACTATCACTGTCTGGAATGAATAAAAAGCCGAATAAAATGTATTTCATGTTTAATGCTAGAGCTTCAAGAATGCCTGTGAATAAACGTTGAATTGATCATTCGCACAGAGAAGGAATACAAGCTGAGAGAGGAGGAATATGTACATGACTGTCTGGTGGACAAATTAGACTGACAAGTGCAAACTTCTTTCGTAAAGTGGCTTCTTAATAGGAATCCGAAAAGGAATAACACTCAAAGGCACCCTAAACAGAGGGAAGTTGAAACAGCCTAACGGTGATAGAAGGGTAGAGAAGAGAAATAGCCACTGATAAGATAAGAGAAGAAAAGAGTTGCATTAAACTCTTGAAAAGATAGCAGTGACTTGGAGAAATGAATCAATCATAGAGTGGAAAGAGAGTACGGAAAGTTGTTTTAGAAATGTGTGCGTTAAATTGTGACAGGTGAGAGAGAGAAAGAGAAGAATGAAAGGATGAGGAGAGAGATGATGGGAAAAAAGCAAAGGAAAGACAGAAAAACCGGGTGTGACCGTCAGCAGCCTTGTTGATATCGGCAGCCTGCTTATGAATGCTACCTTGTCTCTCTCTCTCTCTCTCTCTCTCTCTCTCTCGTATTCTCTCACCGCGTCTGCATGCACTTTCCAATCAGTCTAATCTCACGCGCCTTAATTAACTCTTCCCGCTTACTGCCTCTCTACTGATACGCAGAGGCAGAACTTAAAATAATCTCAGCGTCTTTTTCTACGATGTTCTGGTCGAGAAGAAGAAGCTCACTTCTTATTCTGCCGTTCTTCTTGCTCCTTCTCGCTAGAAGTCAGCTTACTTTATGTTTTACCCTTCCACACATTTACATAAGGCCTTTGTCTGTTTTTCTTTATGAAAAAAGGAATGAAATGCACATTTAATTAATAAAAAAAATCCTGACAAAGAGATATTATACACAAAAAAAACCGTAAAACAATGATTCATTGGCATGCAGTCTACGCGGTCGAAGATGAGAGCAAGTCCCTGGAGATCGTTGTCTATCTCACGCTGCTCGGTCGAAGTCACCTTGACTTTGCGGCAGCGCTCATCAACAAGCTTGCCGAACGGGGCCACGCCGTGGTTTGCTATCTTTTATTTTTTCAAACCTGAGTTTTTGGCGGGAAAGTAGAAAAGAGACATTTAGGATCTCATCGTGGCGCAACTGAATCCATACGTGACAATTAAAGTTCCAGCTGCCCGACGGACGATAGCCATTCCTTTTCCGGGGTCGACATGGGGCTCGCAGGTTATATATTATATTTCTATTACAATACTATTTCAATGATGACCTTTTGAAAAATATAAGTTTCCGTCAGGCGCATCTGCAGCAGCCTTTTGACGTGCTCCCATATGAACATGACGTCATCCGGACGTCAATGAGACACTTTCATGCCATTTATGAGCGACTGTGCGAACGTGAGCGTCCTCTCGACTTTTCACATTTGCTTCATATTTGTTTATTGTTAAAAGTTATAGTTATTTACCTAGCTTACCATTAACGAGGGGAAAAGAATCATTGACAAACCTCATTACTCGCCATTCTCAGTCACCCATTGGCTCGCGTGTGCATGCCTCATTGGCTCAGTGGCAGAGCGTCTGTCTAGTAAACAGAAGGTCGCTGGTTCGATTCCAGCATGAGGCACCAAGTTTTTGCGATAATTGCTCTTGCCAATTCCATTTTGCCAATTTCAAAGCATTTAAAGGCAATACAAAGAAAAGAGTTTAATTTTTTTGTCAGATATGCTGGAGAGCGCAGCGCTCGCTGGCCACTTGTCGTCTAACAAGTACGATATGGCGCTCGTGTCTGCGTACGATGCGTGCCCACTTGGCATCGCTCATCACTATAACATTTCAAGGGTCTCTTCGTCATTTAAAAAAAAAAAAAATATATATATATTTGCTTTCGCAAAAAGATCTAATATAAATGTGAAGGTGGCCAGCTTCTCGGCGATGCCCGCGTCGATCAGCCTCAGCTTCTTCTCGGGAACACCTGCGCCGCCAGTCTATAGAATGGGTGCATACTACTTAGCAGTTTAAAACTACCATTAAAGAATGGAACATATAATAAATGTCTAGCTGAATTACAAATTTCATGACAGACACGACGAACACGCACAATGGCGCGGCGCCGTCCTCCTTCATGACGCGAATGCAGAATCTGCTGCGAGCCGTGCATCTCGAGGTCGAGATCGCGCCCGCCTACGTCGAGCACTCGGTACGATGTCTTTCACTTTCATTATGCCATTGCTGCTGACAATGAGCTGCAAAGTAATTCTATCTTGAAACGACCAGGATGTAAAAAAGAGATTCGACCAGGACGCTATTTTCCGCCGCGCGTACGGCGCATCGTTTCCGTCAGTCCTCGAGCTCTCTCGACGTCTCTCTTATGAGTTCGTGAACTCGCATCCGCTGCTGGAGTCGCCGCGTCCCTTCTCGGCTGCTCGGCATCGCTACATTGGTGGCGTCTCTGTACGGCGCCATCGACCGGTCGAGGACAAGGTTCTCGTCTATTTATTTTGTATCTTTTTGAAGTACTCTTCTAAATTAATGTTTTTTTTTTAAAATTAATCAAGCGACCAATTTCAATGCCTGTCAGATAAATGCGAACTAAAAGATAGTTCCAGAAAGTTAGAACCTTTTTTCTACTGGCTACAAAGATACAAGCCGCAAAAAATGGCTCGGCCAATTTCTTTCTTTAGTGTTGGTGCTACGCATCCTCCTATTTCAAGCACTCTCTGGGCAGAAGAAGAGCCAATATTTGATGCCGTGCATTCAAAATGGCCCTAATGTACAAAAAAATCACTCATTTAATACAGTGCCTGAACTCCGCAGAAATCTTTAGCCTTGCCTTTTACTAAGGTTTCGTGCAGAGGACCAAATATGATATTTCCCATATTTTGGAACCCCCAGAAAAAGCGGTGCTTGTTACGCTGTCCGGCGACTCTATAAAAGCCGTCATTTTTTTTAGCTGGTTGTCAATATAAATAATTCAACTACCATTAAAAAATATAAAGGTATATTTCATATGGGTATTTGACTTTTATTATATTAAAAAGCAGGACGATAAGTTTGTTTTCCATTGCCAGAAGTACACTGATCTGCTGTCTGCGCGCCCTGGCGGAGTGGTTCTCGTCTCGTTCGGCTCTCAGATTCCAGCAGCCGCCTTCCCCCCTCGCGTTCTCGAGGCATTCGTCGCCAGCTTCGCTGTTGGCCTCCTTTGCTCAATCAAGAATTATCCTGAACGTTTTAAATCGCATTTCTCATCACGACAAGCGTGATCGGACCCAAATCAAAACAAAAACAGTAGAAATGAATTAAATGAGAAAAGTATGTCCCTTTACTTAAAACAAATAAACATCCCAAAAAGTAATAAGAGCTGATTTTTATTATTGAAGCGCTTCCCTTCGCACACATTCATCTGGCGCTTCGACGCGGGCGACGACAAAGAAGCCGCGCCCAAGCTGGCCGGCCTCTCTGACAACGTCCACCTCGTGGATTGGCTGCCGCAGAATGATCTACTCAGTCAGCCAAGAATGTGGACATTTCCAAAGAAGGAAATCATTAAAATTAAATCATCAATCACAAGACTTAAGATAATGAAAGAAAATATTGTTTAAATTAATAAAATAAATAAATAAAGTGTTCTAGACGACGATCGAGTCGCTGGCTTCATCTCTCACACCGGACTAAACTCGTTCATGGAAGCAACGCATGCAGGTTGGTCCACGGAGAATGAGTTGGGAGTTCAGAGACCACGGAGATTATATTGAGAAGAGTAAATTTTATTCCAAATGACCTGAATAATTTTATTCCATGCCTCCTGTGATTCATATAGGCATATGTATGTTTTATACATACTTACTTCATACATAAAAATTTCAAATAAACAATACTTACCAATAGGTCAAGATTTATAAACTTCCGGCTCTATTTCAGGCGTTCCCCTCATATGCGTCCCACTCTTCGCTGATCAGTACCACAACTGTGAATCGGTTGGTTTCTTTGCCACAACATATCCAATTTCGCTGCCTTTCTCTTCTCTTCTCCAACGCCCTTAAAAGTAGATTAATTTAGGCGGTTTTTCTCGGCGTCGGCCTCCGCCTTCAGAAAACCACTTTCAACGAAGAGCAGCTGACGAACAGTCTTCAGAAAATTCTCGCTGGAAACTCGAGGTTGCTTCTTACTTTTTCCCTATTTTTTTCGGCTTAAAATCACTTTATAGAAATGAGAAGAATAGTTCTCCATATTGATCAACATAGTTCAGAGAAGAATGTGCATGCTTAGCCTATGTCGCCTTCGCAATTTTATTTTTCTTGTTTATTTTTCTTCATCCTGTGAATGTTGTCACTCCACTCTCTCTTCAGTTTCCGCGCGCGTTCCCGCGAAGTGGCGCGTATGCTTCGCGCGCAGCCGGCCACGCCCTCGCGCATCTTTGTCGACACAGTCGAGTTTGCAGCCAAATTTGATGTCAGCCTCTCACATCAACGATTTCTAAAAACAATTTAGTATTAGAAAGTAGTTCGCATTTAAACGGGGGAATTTAATAAGAAATATTAACAAAGCAACTCTGTATTTTTATTATTATTTTAAATAATGAAAAGTGTATCCCAGACAAGCGTGATCTGTGTTTTGCTCAGAATCTGCACCACAACACGCTGCTCGCCGGCTCTTCCTTTCCCTTCTACCAACACTACGGCTACGACGTCGTCATCGTGCTCTTCTCTCTATTTCTTCTCACTCTTCTCTCCTTCTCCATCCTCGCTTATATCATTGTCCGTTGCGCTTTCCGAGGCTGTTTAGCTGCCAAGACTCGATGCAGCTATGATGCCTTGCGCAAACTTGAGTAAAGAATAGTGTTTTTTCACGGCATTTGCAGTAACAGAACTGCATAAGTGCACCCGTTCAAATCGCACACTTATTACTCTTGTATAAAGATTCCCTGGATGGTCACTTTAAAAAGTCGTATAAAAGCAAATATATTTGAAATTTTCAATGTACAAAGCTCTAGGTAAACTCATAGGAATTAACATTTATTCATAAATCTTCTATTTTCGGCAACTGTTAATTGAATTTCATATATTTCAAATGAGAAAATGAAGCTGAATTCTTACTCAGCTAATTCTCTTGGTAGATTAGATGTCACTTACTCGCACCTGTCTGCTTCCTTTTCCTTGAGATCCCTGGGCAGAAGTAGCGAGCTGCTAATCCTCATAAACATCCGCAATTCGTTAGCCTTCCACGTCTCTGCCCTTTTCAGGGAGTGGCACTGATAAATCTACGATGTCTTCTGTGCCGTTGCTTAGGCGACGTTGTCGAGAGTGAGAGAGAGTGTGTGGGGCAGCAAGAAACAGACAGAAACAGAGAGAAGACGAAGGAAGGGTAAGAGAGGCTGAAGGGATAAGGAGCTAGATAGAGAGAGTGAACTGAAAGAGAGGTAGAGAAAAGAGAGAATGGCGTGGACGAGTTGAGGAATAAGGCAAGGAAGAAGGAGAGAGAGAGAGAGAGAGAGAGAGGGAGAGAGAGAAAGATAGTGTGATCGAGTCTGAGTATATGATGGAAATAGTCAAAATAGAGTGGTCTTAGATATTAGCTCCTTTATTAGAAATAGTTATTAGAAATAGTTATCGGAACACTGAAAATGGCCTCAAAGGTGCTCTCTCTCTGCGCATCGTTATTCTACGTGTTCTCTTTTCTGCATCTGAGAAAGGCTATTTGTGTAGTCGGAGGAACGAGCAATAAAGTGTCGCACGAAGTATTATTCCGCTTCTATTTTGTATTACTGAATTGTTTGTTTCTTCATTTTTTTCACTTCTTTTCCACGTTAGGTCTCTTCATCACATTCCTGTTCATATTCCTCTCTCTACTACTCTCTCTTCAACATTTCCACTCTTCCTCTCGATCTAAGACCTTTATCTTTCTTTTTCTATCTGTGTGTATATATATATCTCTCTCTCTCTCTCTTTTGTCTCTCGTCACCTCCCCTTCGTATTGCTGACACCTGGCATATTCTTCCTCATTGTTTGCTTTGTTAGTTCATCTCATCCGCCTAATTACATGAATGAGCCGCGCAGTGAATGTTGGTAAGTAATAGAGAGAGAGAGAGAGACAGAGAGAAAAAGAGGGAGAGAGGGCGGGAGGATGAGAAAGAGAAGGAGAAAGCGTGAGATCAGGAGAGAAAGATAGAATGTTGATAGGACCCAGAGAGTAAGATGTGGAAGCATCAAGGGCGAAGTGAGAAGTAATGAAAAGCTTAGAAGACCGTCTACTTGTATGTTCGACTGTATTGAGGCAGTCCAAAGAGAGAAAGGCTGTGAAAAGTTTAAATTAAGCTGCTTACAATTAGAGTATTTAGAGCAATACACGTTTTTAAACAAGGATAAGTATGTGTCAATATTTGTGCCTAGTCGTTGATGCGTACGCACTATTTTGTGAAACAACCACATATAATACATACATATATGTATGTATGTAACAACTTTTAATCTAAAGATTTTCGCGTATTTAACATTGTATTACAATGACTTATAATTATGTGCATGTTGGAAAGTTATCTCCCATAGTGCAACTGCAATAGACATCAGGCCAGTTCAGCGTACTTTTCAGGTAATTAACTTGTTTACATGTTGCGGGCTAAAGATATATGACCACATACACTACTCGCAAACGAGACTAGTAAAGGGAAACTTTTTCTTTGCGTCGTACGTACTAGATATTTGTAAGTGGCACCTTTCTCATTGCTCCAAGTTCCCCAGAGGGGCCCTGGAGAAGAGAGCCTGGACCTCACCACTCGCATTGCCTGCTAGCTATCCAGACATTGTCCGAGGAAAGACATCATTACGCCAGCTTCCCGAGTGGGTAAGTTTGTTACTTCAATACTCTTGAGCAATGAGAAAACCTGGCTCAATTGTTTTGCCGGTTCAAATGCCCGTAACTTTTTTCTCGTCTCCCAATTGATCTTTCACCTTCCACTCTCCCCTCCCTTTTCATGACATTCTACGATCTGAATTCTTATTTTTGTGTTATTCACTGTAATATTTACAAAGTGTTTCTATATGCATAGACTTTGATATAACTGTTCTCCCACTAGCCCAAAGTTGACTAGCAGTCTCTCTGGAACGACTGGATAGTCTGAGGGAACATTCCACTCTACGTGCCTCAATCCTCCCTTTCTCAGACTCTTTCTTTCTCTTTCTCTCTTTCCTTGCTTAACTCTAATATCCCTCTCGCTCCCTCGACTCCTCACAACTCTCCTCCTCCCGAACCGACGCCGTTCTCTATTCGTAATGAGAACGAATCCTTACATGTGACATTCCTTGCGCCGTGATTAGTTCCGAAGTCAAATTTTGTTTTGTGATTCTCGCGTTCAAATTATAGAGTACCGACTCTAAAAGAAATAAAACGTTAATATATATATATTGTTTTTATTTCCACATTCATTTCTCTGTTCCCACGCCATTTTATTCCACGCTAGCAGTTCTTGCAAACTAATCCTATTCTTTTGCTATTTTCAGATAGGAGCCGAGCTTCTGTTATTGTGCTGAATCACGGATCGCGGAAGCTCTGTTGTCCTCGCTGCTAGAATGAGGTACCGTAAATATGCATTCGGTTAAAATAAAAAAAATCTTACATGTAAAAACCACCTACCAAAAAAGGCATATGTATTGGATGGTCGAGGGAAACATAAAGGATTTTTTTCGTTAAAAATATCGAGTAATTAAAAATATGAAAAAAAGTCATAAACTCATATGATAAAATGCAATGAGTACAACGTGAAGAAGTGAAATGAGATATGTAAGTGCGCGTGTCATGCGCCCAAAGCGACTACAATGAGTAGGATGTTGAAATACCGGAGAAGGCGTGCCTCTTCACTCGGCCATGCCTCAGACATCCAGATTCCTTCCGTTCCACCACTTTATGCACCTCGCACCAGGAATACTCTTGTAAAGTTTGTATGGCTTAGTTCGTTAGCCTATGGTTATTATTCGCCCCACTTTCAGTTTTATGCATATTTGATACATCTGAGTTTATAAAAAATAAGAGTAAATTATCTCGCGCGCGTTCTCTGACCCAGATATTGAGTAATTGCACCTGCCATAAAGTTAATCTATAGTAAAAAGATTGCGTAAATGAACAGAAATTACGTCCAGTACCATCCAAGTGATGCTGTTCATATAACAGTCAATATTTCTGGAATCATCCACAATATTTATCTTATTCCGTAACGTCTCCCGAGAATTGGCTAGACATCTTTGTCCCGCAATCCAGTTAATCTCTTCCGTATGTCCTGCTAATTTGCCACACAATTCATTGGATTCGCCGGATTTTTAGCTGACTTCCTCCATCTTAATACTCGCTATTTTTCTCTAATTCCATCTCGCCTACTGTTTTTTTTACAATTAGCGCTTCTATCACACATCTATCTTTTTTTTCCTTTTCAATTTTTCTATCTTTAACTCTACTAAATCATCGCTTGACATATTACCTCATCGATGAGTTTTCATTGTTGATGTAAGATAATGCAGCCTGCTATTTATTTTATTCGCTGATATTTTAATATACACACAGAGTATTACCAAGATTGTTTTCACATTGCTCGCTCGCGCAAAGGAATAACATACCAGTACTTTTTATGAGAGTTTGAGTTTGAGAGAGACTAAGAGGGGGGAGAAGAAGCAGAGATGGAGAGAGATTGTGAAAGGGAGGAGAGTCAGAGATTGAGAGGGACTGAGAAAGCGAGGAGAACCAGAAGTTGAGAGAAACTGAGAAAGGGAGGAGAGGCAAAGATTGAGAAAGACAGAGAGAGGTAGAGAATAGAGAAATTAAGAGAGACTGAGAGAGGAATGATGGGCAGAGAGGCAGATCTCTTGAAGATGGCGTGTTAATCCGAGTAGACATGAGCTCATCCTTTCGTCCAGATATCTGTACACGCAAAGCATATGAGTATGAGTGCATGTCTATATTCCCCGTAACTTTGCCGACCGTTAAATCTGGTAAGAGGGGGTGAGAGAGGAGGAAGATGAAGAGCAAGTGAGAGAGAGAGAGAGGGAGAGAGAGAGCGAGAGAGAAGACGGGGTATGGATGGAGATAGGGAATTGCGTGTAGGAGAAATAGAGATGGAAAGAAAGAAAGAGAGAGACAGAGATAGAGTGGGAGATTGGGACGGAATGCCATCGTCTGCTTTCTTTCTCCTCCACATCTTAATCTTTCCCCCAACCAACTCAATCCCACCCTCTCTCTCTCTCTCTCTCTCTCTCTCATTCTCTCGTTCGTTCTTTCCAATACTATTTCTCTCACTCTCTAGTCTGCCTCAATTATCCATTTGTCGCGACCAGTTGCTTTCCTTTCTATTGCTGTTTCTCTCTTTCTCCTCCTCTCTCTCTCTATCTATTTCTCTCTCTCTATCACTACTTCTGCTGTCAAGTACAGCCGGTGAGTAGAGCCCGGACCGTGAAATAGACGTGCTCCCTTCTCCTCTAAAAGATGGCCCTGGACCCAGCGACGGCCGTCAGTAATGCAATCGCCTCCGCCGCGCCTCGAACCTCATCGACAGCGTTTACCAGGTAGTAAAGTGTATCTTCCAATGGACACTCATCCACTTCACGTACACACGCAACTCACGTTCCTTTCCACTACCAGAGCTTCCTTGTTTATCTAAACAAGCTAGCTGATAATTCTGAACTAAAAAAAGGATCTAATAAGTATAACTAATTAGCATGACGATCTTAGGTCAATTATATGTTGGCACATTAATTAAAATACATACAAATTTACATACATACATATTAATATGTATGAATTAACCGCGAAGTTTTTGCTGTATATAAGGAAATGTAAATAAAGCAATGCTAAGCAAGCTGTAAAATACTCTGGTTGATTCCTGATCAAAAGAGCGCGTTCATTCTCCTGCTAATTTCGCAATTCTGTCTTGCGCTTTCATGAATAGACAATTAAATGCAACGGACTGTGTTGTTAATGCTGCTTGTTGCTCTTCTTTTGTACTTTCTGCCTTTGAATTCGCTCTCTCGCTCTCACCTTTTTCCTTAGCCTGCAGTTCTCTCTGCATGGTTCCGTCTCAGTCCTCCATCATCGTGGCTCTTCTTTTTATTCCATGATAGCCGTGGTGCTGGTGCCGCTGTTTTTGTAGTCATTATTATCGCAAATGTCCAGTACTTTGGAGAGTGCTTCCACCACATGCCTGTGTGCATGCCCTACATAATTCACCTTGACATTAGTCGTGGATCGAAAATCTCCCTTTCAAAGCCCTCAAAAGAATCTGCTATTCCCTCCCAAAACATCATAGGCATTCATCACCAACGACATCCCCGATTAATCTCGCGGAGTCTACCATCAGTGGAGGACTCTCGAAACGTGTCAAAGACGAGAGGATAGAGAGAGAGAGTAGAGAGAGAGAGAGTGAGAGAGATTCCAGAGATAGAGAGAAAGAGGGAGAGAGGTGTCCTTTTCCATCCGCGCCTCTTCATTGTTTTATGTATTCATTGGCTTCTCTTCGTTGTCTTCTCAGCACGCCGCTAAGGGGCGTCCAAGACACAGATATCTGTCCTCCTGGCCATGTACATATCCCCCACTCAGATATCCTACATTCCCTCTCAACACTCTGTGCCTGGAGTGGATTCGGAAAGTGTCTGTGTCTCTTTCTTCTCGCACCTTGCTAGCCCTGAGTAGACCTCCTTGGCCCTCTAAGAAGCTGGGTCTAGCTCCCCCCCCCCCCACCACTCATCCCCTCCTGTCACTTCCCAGCTCTTCCTCACAAGTATGGAAGGGAGGAAGTGAGCCAGGTTCCATTGCTGAATGGCACTTCTTATGCATGCCAAATGCCAGAGACGGTCGTATGGTGGCCCCAGTAGTCATCATATTTATACCCCCGACCGCACCCTCCTCACCCCCTCCCTCAAGAATAACATTTCTTAGAAAAAAATCGCGGAGGGGGAATTTTATATTCCAAATATGCATTTATTTATATTCATGTAAATACTAATTGCATCTTCAAATTAACCCAGCCAGTCTAGATCGGGTTGAAGTTTGGTGCTCGTCCTTGAGCTACAAATGTCCCTTTTCATCTGATCGTCCACGTAAGAGAACTACGAACGGATCCTTTCCTTGCGTCCACCAACGAAGCTCTTTCATTTTCTCTGGCAGGAACGCACTGAAATGCATCTTCGTCGAGGCACATACATATACATATGTATGTGCCTCGACGATTTCTGTAGCTTTTAGTGCACCGCACCGAGATCCGCTTTTCATTTCTCTCTCTCTCTCTCTCTCTCTCTCTTTCTCTCTCGCTCTCTCTCTCTCCCTTCTTCGCTTATGTTCACTTCTCTTGTTTCTGCCATTCCCTGTGAATCTTTCTCTGCCTCTCTGTCGTTCTCCTTATACTGCCTAACTCTTTTCCGCTTTTCAGTCCCATCTTGCATTGCCTCTCTGATTGATAGTACTCTCGTCTCTTCTGCCGCTCTCGCTTGAGTAACCTCCGCCCTTCTGCTGATATGGTAGAGCATCAGCGGATTTTGTACTGTTTCACATGGCCGGCCTGCAGAAAGAATGTTGGCCTGTCTGTACCCTAGAGTTTTTTTCCTCTGCCTCTCTCTCTCTGTCTCTCTCGCTTTTCCGAACTATCGCTTCCTTTCGGTCCCTTTCCATCGCCGATCTCTTCTCTATCAATTACTCTATCTTTTCCTCTTTCTCTCTCTCTCCCATTTCTCTTCTACTTCCTGCCATCGGACGTTCCTTCTTCTGCAACATACAAGCCGAAAATTCGGAGCGCTTACTTTGTCTCGACTGTCAGGAACCAGAAAGAAAGTCGACGGTGGCGAATGTTAGCAGAGAGTGGAGGGGATAAGAGGGACGGGGGGGGGGGGACGGGGACCTTCCAAAAGACGGCTCAGAGCTCCTCCATTAGTCCCTCCTCTCTCTCTCTCTCTTCTCTCTCTTCTCTCTCGCTATCTCTTTTCTCTCTCTCTCTTTCTCTCTCTCTTTTCCGCCGTTGCCCTCAAGCCAATGGAGCGTGCTGACTCCATCTCGCTTCAGTTCTAGCAATTAGTTAAGATCGCTCCAGCATGCCTTTGCTTCTTTGCCCGAGTCCAGATTCCGGGGACCCTCCATTATGCGCGTAACTTCGCAATTTCCTTTTTTCTTTTCAAGATCACGTTTTGATTCATTTTCTGACATTTTATTTTATTAAGCCAAATAATTTTAAAAAATAGCAACAATTACTTGATTAATTCAGCGTGGGAGATAGAGAAAGTCATTAAGCTGAGTCTCCCCCACTCATCAGCTCAGGAAATCCCCTTCCCGGAAAGCCACATTCTGCAAAGAGGCTGGGAATTGGCGGATTGAGAAGATGAGACATAAGGCCGTGAGAAGTTTGGCGAAAAAGAGGGGTTGATGAGAAGTGGGAGTTCAGAGAGAAAGACCGAGAGGAAGAGAGAGAGTAGGAGAGGGAGAAGTAGCGAGAGAGAGGGAGAAGGAGAGAGTGAGAAGGAGAGAGCAAAAGAACCATGATGATACATCGAGAAGGATAGGTAGGGAATGTAAGATAATTGTTGTTTGAAACTAAGTATAAGAAAATATGCAAACAGTTTAATATGCCAGTAAAATTTGATCGAGCCAAAATTGCTCATTGTCAATTTCGCTCATAACAAAGTCGAAATTGGTGCCTGTTTTGTTAATATAAATTGCACGGCTGCTCTCTTGACTGCAAGAACACACTTTTGCTATCGTGAAACGAGCATTTTTTTTAGCCATCATGTTTTATTATCACCACAGCTTATGATGCTTGTGCTATCGCATTTCGAAAGCAAATATAGTAATGTGTTAGTTCTCAAAGCAGCTGCAATTTTGCCTCTAATATTTCTGTTTAATGCTTCAAGCGTCGTCAAATTTTTCCATGTGTAGAGCATTTCATATTGCTGGATACCGATTTAACTATTTTAGAAAAATTCCAAAAGGTGTTTTTTTTTCTAAATGTTTAAAATAAAAATAAAAATGTTGAGCGTCGGCGGCCGCGGCGACATGTTCTTCCATGCGACGCTGGCGCGGACCTTCATCAACGCCCTCTCTCTCAGGGGAGACGACGACTTTGTAGACAGGCGAGTACGGTAACACTGGAAATGCTTGATGCTTCTTATTTATATATATATATTTTGATAATAATGGTTCTTGTTTATGTTTTTCCTAGCTGAATAACGTTTCTATATCAGTATACAAGGTCTCTATCCATCTTTTGATTTTTTTTCTATGAAATTTATTTTAAAAAATACACGGAGTGATTCCATTTCAGATTGAACTATTATTACACACCGATTATGTTATCCGTCGCTTGTCTAATCATTTCGGCGAAGCAGGTGAATATTTCTCTTTTATTATTCATCCATATGTACATACATACACGTGTTTCTCTTCTCTATAAATTCTTTCCCCTGAAAGCAACATTGAATAAAAGTACTGTTTGAGTACGGCGGGACCCCGATCGAGTGCTGGGTGAATCCGCATTCTCGCGAGAGCATGGAAGAGTACATCGAGAGCTACTGCTGGATTCAGAACACGTACTGGGTGCCGATGTACGAGAACATCCCCGACGACCACACCGCCAGAGAAGGCGAGAGCAGAAGTATTCAGAGAGGGCAATAAAATACTTGCATTAGTGTTTTGTTAGCTTTATTAGATAAGATGTCTAAAAGGAAATACTTGACAATATGTTTTAGTTTTTTGACGAAATTAACTTTTGTCATTGTTTTGTTGGATTCACGTATCATTAAATAAGAAACATTGAAATAATAGCCATAGAAAGAATATACATAAGTGAGTTAAATTGCAGAGAAGCAGATCGGGTACTACCAGTGGGTGCCGTTCATTCTGATCGCAGAGGCACTGATGTTCTCTCTTCCTTGCATCGTCTGGCGCCTTCTCTCCTGGCAGTCAGGGCTCAACATTCAGCATCTCATCAATGCAGCATGCGATACACAGGCACTCGTCGATCCGGGAGACAGGCAGAAGGTCTGGCGTTTCTCTCTCTTTCTCTCTCATAGTTTCTATTCCTCTCTCTTTCTCTTTCTTTCTCTCTCGATCGCTTTCTGTCTCTCTTGCTTTCCTTCTCTCGCTCTCTCTCTCAATCATCCTTTGCTTCTCCATCTGTTACCTATGACGATTTCACCAACAAGCGTTCGGGATGCATTTTCCCAATATTTTTATTCATTTTCCGTAGAAATGTAGGGGAGTAAAGATGGAGGAAGAGTGTTTTTGTGCAGGCAGTGGAAGCGATAGCCGCCGGCTTCATCGACATCATTGACCTGCAGGCGCCGCAGTCGCGGCTCTTCTCGCGGTCGCTCATCTCGCGTATCAAATGCAACCGGTTCTTTCATTTTTCTAATATATTTCACTCTGACATTCCTTTTTTTGTACGTTTCCAACTGGAACTGCTAGGAACAATATGTAATTATATTGTAAGTATAATATCTGCAGATTACTCGCTGGCCACTACGTGTCAACGCTGTACGTCCTCGCGAAGTTGCTGTATGCCGCAAACATCATGGCGCAGTTCATGGTGCTCAACGCGTGTCTCAAGTCCTCCGAGTATTTGTTCTTCGGTTTTCAAGTCGGTTTTCGTCAATTCGTCGATTTCAATCGCCGTTGGATTCCTTTTCTTATTAATTTTACTGTTTTATCGATATGGGATGAAAACACTAGCCGCTATTTCTATCACTAATCCATGCTGTTCTGCCAGGTCCTGAGCGACCTCTGGCAAGGCAAGCCGTGGACCGAATCGGGCCACTTTCCACGCGTCACGCTCTGCGACTTCGAAGTGCGCTATTTGGCCAACTTGAATCGGTTGGCCGTTTTCGTTTTAGCGTGTAATTTCATTCTGTATAAGCATTCTTCATGATGAATACTTTAAATGATCAAGACATTCAAAATATTATTTATTAATTTCATAAACGATTAATAATAAATATCTGATCTTCTCTCTTTCTTTCAGTTACACCGTTCAGTGTGCACTTCTCATCAATATCATCAATGAGAAGGTGTTCGCTTTCTTCTGGTGCTGGTATCTCATCCTCATGCTCATCACCACGTTTGTCTTTCAATTTTCAAATTTTAGGTATCTTTTTTTTTGGTTTTCATACTACACGATATGTATTCATTTTTAAATGTTGATGATTTTTTTATGTGCTTAAAGTTTTAATTTAAAAAATATTCTTGAGGATCTCCGCTCTGCTCTGGCTAACGAACACGGTTGTATTCGCCGAGAAGGTCGACTATGTCATAAAGTTCATGCAGATTGCGCAGTCCAGCGAGGCGAGACGAGAAGCCAAGTTCGACACCGCAAAGGTTTCCCTATGCATTTTCAGCATTTTGATTCCGAAGCGTTTGTATACGTGAATAAGTACCCTCTTTCAAGTTTTTCATTATTGTTTCCTCTTGCATTGCTTTGGCAACGATTTACATTACTTAAAAGAAGCAGGACCCTCTAAAATAGAATGATTTCCTATGCAGAGCAGAGGCCCAATCGCAGATCGCGTCTATGCTGTGATTCCATTCGCGCCGCATCTCCTCGATCGCTTCGTTGGCAGCTTCCTCAAGAGTGACGGGGTATCTTTCAATTTGTATGCATTTAAAATACATATCAATAAAACTGTATATTATTTTTTCCTTATATGAATTCGAATAAATCAGAGTATTCTTTTAGGTATTCATATTGCGAATGATGGCGAATCATTCGGGCGATCTCATCGTCGTTCAGGTATGTGGGGTACATTTGAATAATTTATTTGAGTTGAAATTAGTTTTCTGTAAATTATGAAATTAAAAAATTTTACAAGAGAGAAACCTACTTGTAGCAAATTAATGCCTTTTTCCACAAAACATTTTCACCAGGTGGTCAAAGCGTTGTGGCAAGAATTTCGTGAGCGAAATTGGCGGGAATTCGAAGAGTTTGAAGAAGTCAAAGAAGCGCATTACAGAGGTAATAATTGTACGTAATTTTACATACCCATTACTGTACTAGCGATCTGTTTTTACTTGCCTCTGCTTTTGTTCTTTCGTATCATGATGATGATTGTACTGCAGGCAAAGTGACGCCAGGCCCGCCGCCACCTCCTCGGCAAACAATAGTTCGGTATGTGTTGAATACGAATAATTCTTTTCGAATGTATAGATAATTTCCAAAACAATCTACTTATAAGGCAAATAAAATTTCTTCAAATCTTTTTTGCACTAGTCGAATAGCTGAATACAATCTAGAGTGAATACAAATGTAAGAGATTCAGCCAGGTGGCTGCCGGAAATGCGAGCGGCGGTGCGCCGTCTTCTAACCGAGTCGTGACCCTCGCCAATCCAGTCGTCACTCATGTCGCGCATTCGGCCATGTCCGACTCCATTCGCAGTGATAACGGCAGCCTTTGCTAGAGGCATATCAACTCGTCCAGTCTCGGTTGCCAAAGATAGTCATCCAATAATACATAAGGAAAAAATTTTGCGAGTTTTATATAAATTCTTTGGTTTCATTTAGGTTTAATTCGTTTAATATAAAAATTTAATTCGCCACTCCTGTTTCATGCGAGCGCGCATTTTCATTACCATGTAAGAAGTGCACTCTTCAAGAAGAGTGGACTAGCTTAGGAATCGCTATTCACTCAATTCAGTATTACAAATTTATCGCAATAATAATGATTTCCTTTGTTTTTTCCTCTATGCGATCTGTTTTCTGATCTAACCAAGAGTGATTCTCGAACCGCCAATATCTCTGTGATGGTTGTCATGACGGGTTCAGAATAGATTTATTGTCTAGTCAAAAAAAGAATGCTCTAATCTTGTGACGTAAAGAAGATCAATCTCAAGAATGCTCACATGTTGTTGCAACTGAACAAGCCTCCTGCTGCCTCCAGACAAGTAAAATGTATATAAATATAAAGTGAAGCAATGTCAATGCCAGATCCATTAGAAAATATATTCTATCGGTAAAGGTATGCATTGTGGCGTTCACAAGTGCGAGTTGATGAACTGCTGGACGTCGTGCAGCTCCTTTAAGAATAGAAGGGGCTTAGGTAGGTCACATTTTTAAAGCAAACAAGCTTAGGAAATTTCTTATAACCTCTTTATTGGTCTCGTGTCCGAGGTTTTCGAAGCGTTTGAAGGTCAGGTTCTTAGCGTAACCGTTGATTATCTGAAGAATTGAGAAGGATTACATCACACTATTTTCTATTTCCCAGTTCGCATGAATTCTTCCTTTCAAATCAAACCTGAGACGAGATCTCGCCGAAGACGAACACTACCACTGTGTCCGCAGTTCCATGCGCGAGGTAGAAGGGAATGTCGCGGTTCATGTCGGCTTCCTTCAAAGGACAAGATTTTGTAGCTTTGCGACCCATAGGGAGGGCCCCATTGAGGCCCTAAGCGCACCCCTGGGAACTGGCGATGGTTGAGGAGGTAGCCGGAGCAGGAGATGGCGCCGGCCAGCGTGGCCGAATAGTGCCACGCCACGTGCATGGCGAACGCGCCGCCCATCGAGAAGCCTCCGACGAAGATGCGGTTGGCGGGCGTGCCGAGGGAGAGCTGGCAAGCAGTTATTTCATTCTCATCTAGGCATTTTTTTGGTAGCGAGCCAAGAAGTATCTGCCAAAAATGAAAATAAAATAAAGAAAATAAACAACTTGGCTGACCTCATAGTCGATGAGCAGATGCGCTCTTCCCGTGGCGTCGGCGATTCCCTCGACGTCTTCTTCGCACTTGCCATCGAGGCCGAAGAGATTGAACCACGCCGCGATCGGCTCTTCGCTTCCCGTCAGCGTCACTTTACGGCGAGGTCTCAAACCATGGAAATTCAATTGTTGTCTATAATGTAATTTTAATAATACTTTATTTGCCTTCCTTAGGAATACGAAACTTCATTTTTGTTTTGAGTAATTTTGAGCGAAGGAATAAATAGAAGACTTACGATTGCGGGAAAATGTACTTGATGTGGGGATTACGATGTGGCTCAAATTGCTGAGCGCAGTCAGCAGCGCTCCCGTCGAGGCCGTGGAACCAGATTAGCTGAATTTGTTATTTAAAATTATTAGGTTTTAAAATAATTTGCGAAATTTATAGCTTTTATTGATGTATATAGATATAGCTAAATGAAGCTAAATTCTCGTGTACCAAACATTTTTTTCAGTTACCATTTTGATAAGAATCTTTTGCTGCATTTGTAATAGGAAAAGTGAAGGAAGAGTAGCTTGTAGGCTTAGAGCAAGGTTCTTTTCCGATATGTCAATGAAGGCAAAGTCTACGGCTCCAAACTCTCATGAATGCTATCAGCGAAGACAAGAAAAATGGGAGAGTGTGCCGTGAATACAAATTAGCCTCCAAAACACAATATTGGCACGGTCATCTTATCCCTATTTATGTGCATAAAGTTGTATTCTACTGAAATATATTTTGAAAAGTGTCCATTAAAGCTAGAAAAAGGGTAAAAAATCGAAGGCCATGAGAAAGAACGTGAATAACCAACCGTAGCCTTGTGCTCAGACGTAGGCTCAATTACTGCGCTGCTGTACATCAACATCTTGCTATTGCACCTAACAATTGCAGAGGCGTCCGTTATATAACGATTAAATAGGCAATTTTAAATAGCTAGTTCAATATCATAGAGCAGGACACAGTTGTCTTATCAACAATTTTCATTACATTTTCGCGATTTAATAAATAATCTTTTAAAAAAAAGTCTCAGACTGCTGCATGATCGCCAGCCATCTGCCAAAATAGCAAACACGAAATGAAGCGACAGCGCCCTTATCAGCGGCCCGCCGCCGCCCGGATGTTCCCATTCTCACTCGTCCCATTCGATGGCTTGGTTGGCTACTCCGGGCTCTCCCCATCATGCCACCTCAGCTCGCAGGTCTGGCCATGTTTATGCCGGCGAACACTGAAGGAACATTCAGAATGCCAGAGACAGGTAACGAGAGCGAAAAAAAGAGATGAAGAAAGGAGAGTGAAAAAAGAGACTGAATGTCGAGCAAAAGTAGGGCATGCGAAAGGGGGAGTGATAAAATGTTGCATACCTGCTGATTTGAGGTTTCAACCTGAAGCAGCACATGATTTGAGCATGTTCACTCTTGGGTGGAGAGAAGAGAGAAAGTATGTGGCATGATGCAGATGGCCAGTGCCGCAAGCGAACATTTGAATTAAACGATGGAAAAGAACTCAAAATATATCAAATGTGAAAAATAAGAATTTAATATATTGATAAATTAGTGTTAGATGATGTCTTTAAAAAAAGAAGAATTTTCTGATAATGTGTCGATGGCTCACGCATCCTTATCAGTTCGTATTTTCAGATGAGTGTTGAAGCTGAACACTAATCACATTTCGCGTGTTTTTCCCTGACATATGAAGTCTAGCAGGGAACATGTGTATTGGCATAATACCGATGTATTTATATGATTTTATGCTTTACTGAAGGATTGGACAACGAAAGGCATATGTATGTATATTTATGTATATATTTATATTTATATATTTATTTTCAAGGCATATTTATTTATGTAGAAGAGCATAAGCATATTCATATATTTTGGATTACTGCCATGATCGTTTTACGACTTCCACTAGGATAGCATAGGCAAATTACTTATTTATTGATTCATTCATTTCCTCATCAATTTATAATCATTAAGAAATATTCGCAGAATGATCATGACACGTCAAATTGACGTTTTCCACCAAAGATTTTAAAGTCATGGAAGTACATGTTGAGCAGGAGAGTCATGAGTCGTGGAGAAGCACGTAGTTGTTCTTCGTATCGAGCGCGTTCATCAAGGCTGACCGTGCTGTGGTTGGTGCGGCCGATGGAGAGCGCGTGCTCTACGGTAGATAAGAACCATGTCAACGACTTCAAAAGCTTTAAAAAAAAGTGAAAATATTTTGAGAAAAACTTTCTGGATTAAATTTTCGAAAAAAATTGTGAAAAATATGCTTACCAATGTATTCAATGCTGTTGCTGGCGACGTTCGCCTTCTTCAGAGTCAACGAAAATCGCTTGAGAAATGAGGGGATGTCTTCGGAGGAATACCGTAAGATGTCGTATTCGGAGAGATACTTTGCAAACTCGCAGCGCCTGAATATGTTACTATGCACATAAATGGAATTTAATTTTGTTTCCACATTGTCATTGCCGACATTTTTTTAATTCAAGTAGTATTTCTCGCAAATATTTATGGTGTTATTATGGCCATTTATGTATGTACATATGTATGTATGTACATATATACTTCACTCCCCTCCCGTCGTTCTCTCTTTCTCTCTCTTGCTCTCTCTCTCTCTCTCTTCTCTCTGTGCTTTCCTGACCAAGCCTGGGGTGCGAAGTGGTCATCGTCAAAGTTGGTTCGGACTCGCTCGCCCTTCTGTCTCTTCAGTAGTCTCCTGTGCATGCGCGGCAAGAAGCAGGCGAGATCTCCTCGGCAACCGCAGCAGCGAGAAGGGTCGTCGCGCCACGCTTCTGATCTCAAGTGATCATCGATCAGATATTCACAATAAATAAAAAGAGAGAAGTTATCTTCTTATTTTGATGGTCTTATTTTAAATGTATACATACATATATGTAAATGAAGGGTTTGATTTACGCCCAAAAACTTTTCAAGCTTAAAAACTATTTGTATCTATTCACATACATTGCAATAAATTTCTACATTGAATAATAATAAAAAAAATTGGCGATTAATTAGCCAACTTTACACATTTGTCAACGAAGCCAGACAAGAAACGCTCTATCGGGTCGCGAATGACCGCAAGAAGTCGGTAGCGCTCCTGAAGAATGCTGGCATACTCGAGAGACTATATTGAAATTGATATAACAATCCAGATTTTGCCACCTTTCATATGTAGCTCTTCAATCTGTTCAAAAAATGATGACAATTGGAGTGAGCTCTTCAGCGTACGAGCTCATTCGGATTAAGAGATTATGAATGAGATCTGTCCAAATAACATGCTCTAAATTGCGACCAGTTGCCCATCTGCGAACGTGTCACAAGCTCTTCCATTGAATTCGCCTCGTTTCGTGCTCCACAGAGTCTGTCAAGAAAATGATAAAAATATGGATGTATATGCATATATCTTTATATGCAACATAGACAGAGAGTTTTATGTTATTTATAATTGCCAATGCTAACTTTTTTACTGTTTTGTATTTGGTTTTCTTTGGAGAATTTTGGAAGTTTCCTATAAGGCAAACCTGCGATGAAAGTGCTCTGTGAGCAAATTTCGCTTCTTCACTCGGAAACGCCGTTCATCAGAGAGGAAGCAGATGACAGCAGTCAAGAGAGTCGAGAAGTTCTTCTCCACCACGCAAGCCGCGAGTCCGTAAACCGCAGCAAACTAGAAGAGTCACAGCAAACTGTTCTCATCTAATTAAAAAATTATGAACCTGTCAAATGTAATAAATAATAAAAAAAGGGTTCAATAAAAGCATTTAATTCCAATCGAGAGGAATTAATGAAGACTCAGAAGCGTACCCGATATCGTTGCTTGAATGGGACGGAAGGCCGAATCACGCACTCTTCATTGCCGTACAAAGGCGGCAGGCTCTCGGAGCAATTGACCCGCACCATTCTTCTATTCACTTCCATTAATATTCTCTAACCTTAATTATCTTTTAAATAAGATTCACCTATCATTAAAACACAAGCATTGTGATAAGAAACCAAGAAATATTCTTTTTTTTTTACGAAAATGAAAATAAGGTGCAATGTTTTACAAACGTTTGGTGTATCGCCAGGTCGCGGCGTGCCAACGATTGCTCTAGTCCAATCTGCCATTGAAACGCGAGTTCAGAGGGTCCAAAGTGCCTGAGGCTGGTTGTCAAGAAGAGAATCGTGAATGCCAAGGCGATCAAGGCGATGCCCAGCTGAGTACCTTAAGCGACATCGTCATATTTTCTCCTTCTTTCAGATATGCAATGCACACTCTTGGAATCTACACAAAGATCAATAAAATTTATTTAAATATCATTCAAAACATTTTTAAAGTTTGCGACAGGAGAAGTAATGAAATTTGTCAACTTACCATGACGATATAGCATAATGTTTCTGCGGAGAGAACGCTGGGAAAGCAGCTTTGAAGGGATTGCAGAATTGCCGATTGAAGTTGGTGCCAGATCGCATGAATGTCTCTAACAACTCGTGTGCTCTCTCGCGTCAGTCGAATTGAGAACAAAAAGAAGAGATGAAAAGAATGAAAGTTACCGCAATATTAAATGTAGGCAAATTAATTCTGCGTTCTCTTTGTGTCTCTTCCCCCCCCCTCTCTCTCTTTCCCTCTCTCTCTCTCCCAATTCTCAACTTTTCTCTCTGTCTTCGCACTATCCGCGCACTTCTTTATGTTTATTTTTGTGAACACAAACGCCCAGAATACGATATTTCATCAACGCATTACTATGCGACTTGTAACGTGAAAGATGATAATTTATTCCACATGAAAACGCAAAATTTATAATCAAGCATAATATTTTAATTATAACTGATGTCTCCTCAAGAATGAACTGCAAACAAAACATAGATACATATGTTTCAAGGACCATCTCCCTGCATGCATATATTATCTCATCACTCATGTTCTATAAATGTCCTTTGCACTCACGCACTTCTTATTCAATTGCCAGTGTCGCCTGCTGAAATAGCTTTCTTCTGTCACTTCCCCTCCTTCTGCCGTCTCTAAGCGGTTGGTCCGAAGCCAGCGATGGGGAGCTCTGATGGCGCCCAGCTTTCCACGACCACGGATTTCTTCAAAGATTCGAAAGATGTTCGCTGATCTCATATTTTGCATAAATTCGTATTGTATTAACTTGGTTTATTTTTGGAGAACGAATTTTCTTTTTTTAAGGATATTTCGGCTTTTGCTTGTTGAAAAAGTAATGAAGTGATCATTGTCGACAATATGAACGTGAACTTCCAGCACTTTAACAATTTCCTGGGCCTGGCATTCGGCTGGTTCATTGCGGTGATCGTGCTGAGCATCGTATGCCTCATTGCCATCATCACTGGGATCATCTGCTGCATCTGCATGTGCTGCAAGGCCGCGAACAGGCAGCCCGCCAGACAGCCCGTCTAGTAGAGCAGCAGTGGCTGCCGTCCCCCGCAGACCAGCTCTCCTCGTATAAAGAGCCATCAATTTATTGTGTATTTTGTTTCTGTTCACTCGAGCGCAGCAATCAGAGTAGACAAGGCCATGCCTACGAGGAAATTCCAGATTTTATTCCCCGCCAGTCGCACGTTGAATGAATTCAATTGGAAATATTCAAACCAACACAAAAATTGCGATAATTAAATCGCCCTTTTTCCCAGCGAGAAAGATTCTTTCGTAATACACAAGAAAAATGCAAAGTAGGTGGGGAGAAACGAGAAGTGTGCATTTGATATCTTCCAAGAACAAGCGAACAATATAGAAAAATTTAGACTTCATTAGGATTAGAGTTAATGAAGCCGAACCAAAGGTGCAATGTGGCCTCCCCCCCTCGCCCCATTCTCGGCATATTGTAGGTATAATGTAAACATTAATTGTTTGGAATTGTAAAAAAAATATTTATACATATTAAAGATGGTAAAATGGCTACATATGTACATAAAATCGCAACGATTCCTTAACAAATTATAGTGAACATTTGTTACATAAAAAAAGCAAAATGAAAATCTGAGATTGGGTCGGGAAGCAGAAGGAGAGAGAAAATCAAGAAAGTAAGGCAAAGAGACCTGTCTAGATAAACTTTGGAAAGGCCTTAGTCCTAACTAATTTTTAATATCGAGATGGAATGATAATGTTGATGGTGTGGCATGCAATCACTACGAAGTTAGGAGCATTGCTACACACTTCCTACGGCGGCATCCCCCGTGCCGTGTGCCCCCAAGAATGTGGAGAACTCTGCACCTACTCGAACCGGCCGCATCGACAACTGGGTCTAGACGATGAGTCTCTGTTCGTCTTACTCGCTCTCCAGCACGGCAGATCCGTCGTCTTTCCGCAAAGGTTTCTTTACCATTTATCTCATGCTTTAACTCCTTCATACTCTCTCTTTCTCTTTTTCCTTTTTTCTTTTCTCTCTTTTTCTCTCCCTATTTCTCACTCTCTCTCTGTTCTCTTTCTCTCTCTACATCCATGAATATCCCTCAACAGTTCTAATAGCAACAAGATCTTTTCGAACGTTTCAGTCACATGCTTCTAGTCAATACAAATAAATTTTATCTACAGGATATCCAGGATGCTTGAGCTTCGCCCGGCTTCCCATCAGACACTCCGAATTACTCTTATTTTATAATCGAACATTTTGAAGTTTCGTGCTCGGACGGATTCTCGTCGCCACCATTACATCAAAAGAGCTCATGAAATGGGATCTACTCCAGAGTCTCCTACCTAAAAAATGAATTCTCATTTTAGCTTCACATTAGCAAAATAAAAGTATAGCAATACGAGTGCCGATAAAAAAAATAAATACACTAGGATGTACGTAAGGTATAATAAAATGATCTACAAGGGAGCAAAATTATCTACATGCTCATGAGTGCATCCTCGCCGGCGACGAGTGGTGATTCCATTCCGCATACATTCTCGGCTTCAAGGACGAGATTCAAGTTCTCTTTATCTGGATCTCTCTTTCTCTCTGCTCTGTCCTTCTCGGTGGTCTTATATTCCTATCACTCACCTGCACTCCCTCTATCTGTTTCGTCAGCTATCTCTTCTGTCCTCGTATCCTAATGTCCTCTTCCCTATTAGAGATGGAACAGTGAGAGAGAGAGACAGAGAGAAATGAGAGAAGGAGAAAGAGAGGAAGAGGAGAAAGAGAAAGATGAGAAAATTTTTCATCTATCCGTCTCTCTTGAACATGGGCCAGATCTCCTTTCCTCCCCACTCTTCCTGCCCACTTTCCCAGTATATGGTGCTCACCGTAAGCTCCGCCTCCTAAGCCTGCAACCAATGTTGATTGGTGGTCAGAACAGCATGAGTGAATACGCTGCATGCCTAAATGCGCTGTTGCTTCTGTCTTCTGCTTTCATTCCCCTGAAGAAGACTATTCTTGATATTTCCCGGATAATTCAGGCACACCTTCTCTCCCTCTCTCCCTCTCTCATACGCACAGACTTTCTCTATCTCTCTCTTTCTCCATCCATTAAAAATTGTCCATACGTAAACTTGTCCAGGCGCAACTTGTTGCTTGTTATTTTAGGCTAGTTAGATTAAAAAAGAACTCAGGATAACATATTACTTACATACTGTTATGCAGACGAACTAGGATTTTTGTTGACTTCCTCTCCCTTTACCTCTGTGTTCTCTTCACGGTCTCTCTCTCTCACTCTCTTTCTCTCTTCCTCTCTCTCACTCTCTTTCTCTCTTCCTATCTCTCTCACTCTCTTTCACTCTTCCTCTCTCTCTTACTCTCTTTCTCTCTTCCTTTCTCTCACACCGTTCTTCGGTTATCTCTTTTTCTTAGCTAATTTTGGATTGGCTGCAGGACGGTGACTTCTTTGCTTAATGTTAGATCTTTTATTTCTTTGAAAAGATGTGCTAAATTAAGTCTGCAGAACTGATGACTACTTACCATTAGGATTAAATTCCTCTTTCGCTGTATCAAATATTTCTAGTGCTCGCAGGTAATAAAGCCCTTTTCTTGCTATAGAAGCAACGAATTTGGTGTAGTGGGCATTGCTTGACCCAAGGATCTGGGGTGGTCACTAATTCTCACGTGCAAAATGGCCAACAAAAGCATATGCATTACTCTATTTCCCACTCTCTTTCTCTCTCACCATCTCTCTCTCCCTCTCTTTCTCCCTCTCTCTCTCTTTCTCTCTCTCCCTCTCTCCCTCCCAATCTCTCCTCTCTCTCTCTCTGTGTCTCCCATTCTCCTCACTTCTTTTTCTATTCTCTTCTGTTGCTTTGTGGTGTTGAGTTAGGGTGATCTTGCTTTGAGATGGTGTTAACCAACGATCTATCTGAATCTTAGCTATAATAAAGACATAAGTGGGAAAGAGCGAGCCTTCCAGTTTGAAAAGACATCGGAAAACGTTTTGTATGAAATTATAGAATCAATCCATAATTTATGCAATATACATTCACAGGGAAAGCAGATGAAGGAAAATAAGGTGTGGATTCATTATTCAGGATATGAAGAGATGAAAAAAAAAGAAAAGAGAAAAGGCACTCAGAATACAACCCGAATCATCTGCTTGTCTAATTCTTGTTAAGAGAGCCTCGCAGTAAGACTCAAGGAGGCTTCACTTGGCGCCTGCCCCGGGGAATTTTTGTTTCCTTTTACTTTGAATACTTTATGAGGGTTGCATCTAGTGTTCATAACGAAGTCTAGGCGGTCAGAAAGTTTAGAAAAATTTTTTTCACTTTGATATAAGTCGTAATGTTCATAAACTTTGGATGACCATATCTAACGTTATACTTAATATTTCTCAATAATTTTTCAGTGGTAGATTCCTTATTCAAAACTACACAAAAAAGTCCGGGGAGACCATTTTCGAAAAAATAAAAGTTATATGACTTTTGTCCAATTTAATTTTTTGAAATGTGGTTTTCAGGCAATAACTTTTTTTATTATTATGACTTGCAAAAAACTGAATAATCCACAAGAAAGAGGAGGAAAAACTACATATAATAGTTCTCTACCAGCAAAAATCTCGGATACACTTTTTGGATATCTGCATTTGAATATGTGTTACTAGACAAATTTCGGTTTTGGCCACAAACCATAGTCTCATTCAAACTTCATCAATTGTAAAACGAAATAGTCCATTCGATGTAGTTTTTAATGCTCTTCAAAATGGTTTATGACTTGTACATAAAACATTAACTCTTAAGGTCGAGAATTAATTTTTTGTGTTTTAGGCCAATTTCAGGTGTAAAAATAGTCGTTCTTTTGACCATTAATGGGCTTTGTACACCGATTTTCCACACAATATTTGTACTGTGAGAAAGAGCAGCTAAAACTGGGCCGGATACAGTTTTAAAATTAAAATCTGAGGATACACTTTTTGGGAATATGTATTTGAATACTGACTGTTGCCAGAAGAACGAAATATAATATGCAAAAAAATTTCATTTCGATCAAACGTACCATGGATGGTACTCAAAAGTAGAAAATGAACATCAAATTCATGTTTACCGTCTCAAAAAACATTATGGTAGAGTTTTCCGAACATAGTTCCATTTTTACCAGCTTTCGCAGAACAGCTCAAAATAGTCGAATCCTGTAGTAGATGTTTTTCGAAATTTCAAGATTTCTGAAACATGTACAGGTTTTGCTCTTTCATCGGTGGATATATTATGTAAAAGACTCTGCTCTTTCGAATGGTTGTGACCTTTCTGGCAATCTGGCTCACAAATGACCTGATAGTGGGCTTCGAAGGGGTTTTCGTACATTTATTTCAGCACCTATGCTCGTAAAAATGTGATTTCGTGACTTTTGAAGTACTTTTGAGTGTCATATCGTAAAAGAACTTCAAAGAATTCTGGATTAGCCATTATTCCGTGCTAGATGCTTCAAAAGAACAATTTTTAAATATTTCCTAAAAAATATTCAGGAATATCGCCCTCAACAGTCAGTATTCAAATACATATTCCCAAAAAGTGTATCCTCAGATTTTAATTTTAAAACTGTATCCGGCCCAGTTTTAGCTGCTCTTTCTCACAGTACAAATAATGTGTGGAAAATCGGTGTACAAAGCCCATTAATGGTCAAAAGAACGACTATTTTTACACCTGAAATTGGCCTAAAACACAAAAAATTAATTCTCGACCTTAAGAGTTAATGTTTTATGTACAAGTCATAAACCATTTTGAAGAGCATTAAAAACTACATCGAATGGACTATTTCGTTTTACAATTGATGAAGTTTGAATGAGATTATGGTTTGTGGCCAAAACCGAAATTTGCCTAGTAACACATATTCAAATGCAGATACCCAAAAAGTGTATCCGAGATTTTTGCTGGTAGAGAACTATTATATGTAGTTTTTCCTCCTCTTTCTTGTGGATTATTCAGTTTTTTGCAAATCATAATAATAAAAAAAGTTATTGCCTGAAAACCACATTTCAAAAAATTAAATTGGACAAAAGTCATATAACTTTTATTTTTCGAAAATGGTCTCCACGGACTTTTTGTGTAGTTTTGAATAAGGAATCTAACACTGAAAAGATTATTGAGAAATATTAAGTATAACGTTAGATATGGTCATCCAAAGTTTATGAACATTACGACTTATATCTAAGTGAAAAAAATTTTTCTACACTTTTTTAACCGCCTAGACTTCGTTATGAACACTTGATGCAACCCTCATAATGTTTTCAAAGTAAAAGGAAACAAAAATTCCCCGAGGCAGACGCTCCTTGACCCTTACAGAGAGGCTCTCTTAATTCACTCGGATAACATAACAGTACAGCATGAACCATCTAACAAGTCACTCTACTAATCTTTAGACATCTCAAAATTTACAACAACAAAAAAGCACAGTTGCTAATTGAGATCAGAAGCAACTGAAATATATATGTATGTATGTATATAAGCGCAATAGAAAGGCCAACACTGCCGCCGTAGTAAAGTGTCGCTTTTTGAGGGGTAATCCTGAGGTTGTTACAAATGAGGGTAAAACCATTACCACTCAGTTTCGCCGGGCATTATCCTGAGGGTAATGTCAGCTGAAAGATGCTATCTTTTCCTTTCGTATATTCTTTGCTGCTGTCATCCATCCCTCAGTCATCCCTGCTCCATTCCTGCTTCATCTTCATTCTTCTGTCGCTCCTATTTTTGACCATTCCGATGCGGACTACAACTACACCTTGCTGCAGCACACTTTATATCCATCATTTTCTTATTGGAAATTCACCTACAGCAAAAACAGCTATTTGTAGCAATAATGTTATCAAACAGTGAATGAGAAGCTAATGGATGGGTCTAAACAAGAGTGTACATGGAAATCAGCCTTACAAAAGAGAAAAGAAGAAAAGAGGAAGAAAAACAAAAACACAAGAGGAAAAATTTGCGTATAATACAGACTAAAATGAGCTATTTGTTTTCATTAAGTTGAACATTATCCACGTCATCACTAACTACCAAGTTACAAGGAATATCCTATAATAAAGTAGCTTTCTAGCACAAGAACTAGTAACTGTGGCAAGTAACAACAGACTCTGAGCTGCTGGCTCTTTCACTTTCAACGTGTTCCTGAATCCGCAAGCTTAACTTATACCAAAAGAAAAAATGGAGGGAGAGCAAACACACAGATCACATCCATTCCACAACACAACAGGAATTTCCAGCATAAATACGGAATCATGGTAGAATCAAGATTCGAGTATGCATTCCAGATGGCCGAGACGGTACCGAAGGGAATACAGTGGGGAATGGCGAAACAGATGTCGAATCCCTTGGCGCTGCAGTGAGAGTCGCGGCAGGATCAAGCGTCAGACCAACTGAAGAAGAATTTTGAATTACATATGAAAATCCACCGTATTCAAAGTAGAAAGGAACATTCCCAACTTACAGTATTACAGTAACCCGTAAAATGGCCCCTAAAAACGTAAAATGCGTCGAAAAATGAATAATTCAAATAAAAAGAACATTGCCGAGTTGATGAGTCTATTGATGATAGCTAACTAACGTGTGGTCACGTTCAAATAACGAATGAATTAATGATTTTAAAAAAAGAAGAAGAAAGAACCACGAACCGTCCCGAGTGCACGAGCAATGTGGAGCTGGAGAGCTGGAGAGTGGAGCTGGAGAGCGGAACTGGAGAGGCGACGGGAGCATCTCGGCCGGTGGAGCAGCGCCGTCTTGCGCGGCTGCCGCTGAGTCCACTTCCATCTTAAGAGATAGAAAGAGGGAGAGAGAAAGAGAGATGCAACTATTAGGATTGATTACACATTCATCTAAAGATCTTCACCCGAGTTGGAAAACAAAACGACAAAAAAGAAAAAGGCCTAGATTGGTGTTAGATTGGCCTAAATTGGTGTCAGTTGTGGCGCTATTCTAAGAAAAAGACACATGACCAATCACAAACAAACTGCAAACAATCCCCCAATATGTTTAAGGTTTTCATTTACGAAATAAGCATAAGTAGAATAAGAACCTGGGCCTTCTCCTCTTCGTTCAACTCGGGCAGATTGGCTGGCGCAGTTTCTGCTGCAGCCGCGGCGGCCTCCTTCGTCTTGTCGTCACTCACGTGATGGCATATATAAAAACAATAAAGCATAGACTTAACTGTAAACGGCAATTAAAATAACATACTCATAATGAAATTACATTACTATTACAATCCAAATGCTAATTTAGAGTGAATCTTTCATGGTTCATGACAGTACGCCGTTACTTTTATCACAAATACTATATTCGTAATTTGGAGCTGGACGATGAAAGGTAAAATGGTTATGCCAATGCGCATTGGCATAACCATTTTACACATGAGGTTGATCTCGTCTCCAAGAATTGCATGCTCTCTCGGCCTGTCCTCGTTACCCAAACATTACCCCACAGCCTTTTCCATGCCATTACCCATGAGGGTAAACAATGGTGGCATGCTAGACAGTACGAGAGAGCACGCTGATCCTAGAGATTCAGACAGATTATCCTCATGGGTAACATCCTGAGGATTACCCCTCAAAAAGCGACACTTTACTACGGCGGCTGAATAGAGAGAGAGAATAAGTAAATGTGTCGACACTTGAAAAGGCAATTTAATTCATTATTAAAAGTTTCCTGCATTGATAAAGAATAAAAGGTAAAGAAAAGGGTGATTGAGAAATGTATAACTTAGAGGTGGGAAAAGAGTAGATGCGGAAGGAAAGGAAGAGTTTCATTCAGGGGGAAGTTGAGCCGGCCCGTAGGCCCATTTGGGCTGGGCCCGATTATCACACAATGTGGACGACTGGTGGCAATGTTAGGTGCAAAACTTTTTTCTAAAAATTTTGCTTCTACACATTAAAATGAATGTTCGTAACGTGAGCATGAAAAATTTTCAATTTCGAAATACATTGCAGCTCATCGGACTTTTTTTAAACCTGAATTTTTTTTAGATCGGGCTCAAATGGGCATAAGGCCGGGACACCGGGCCCTAAATTCTAGGAACCGGAAATGGATGGGGCTGGGCGAGCCAAGACTTTGGGCCCGACGGGCCGGGCCGGACCAAAATTTTTGAATGATTTGCCATGCACTTGGTTCGAGGCACATGCTGCGGCTTTTTTTACCATTTCACTCGAGTTTCCCCCATTGAGCCCTCGCTAAAAACCCTGTGCATTGGCCAGGGAATGGTCAGAAAATCTTTGCTAAAAAAAAGGAATTTATATCTCAATTAATTTATTTTATCTTTATTTATTATACAATTTATTACACATGATGGCTGCACAGATATGGAGGAGGCACACAGGGGAGTCGTTCCTTGCCCTACGTGCATTCTGCTGCCTTCAATCTCTCCTCACACCCCTGTATCTATCATCCAACTTCACAGCCAATTTGGAAGTGCAAGAAAGACAAGGAACGGAGACTTGTGCCACCTTCGTATCTATCACTTTCTTCATTCCTCCGCTTTTATCTTGTAGCAACGTGAATGCTTGTATTTAAATATTTTTGTTATTTTGAATATGAAGTATTCATTTCTCTTTTCTGTTGGTGGATCATCGTAATTAAAAATTAAAATATTTGGCCGCGCCATATTTTGTGGGGTTGAAACAGTGTAACCAGATGAAAGGAAGGGTTCAAACTTTTTGTAATTAGATTTTGAGAAATTGCAATTGATCCGCATTTGTAGAACTATTTGTTAATTATTCAGTGGCTAATTTAAACAGGCTATGGCAGCACGAGATATCATGCCATTCTGCAAGGTAGACGACGACATCGCACAGTCTGTCGCTGCCATCTCGGAGAGAGCCATACTCTTTCAAACTTCTCGATTCCACTCATACTCCAGCACAGGCCCTGCTAACAAGTATCCTCTTGAGTCGAAGAGAATGATGGGTGTCTTCTCGCCTCTTGATTTCTTTCGGAATCGAGACGCTCCTCGCAAGGTGAATAGAAAGTTATAGTTATTGCAGTTCACTAACAATATTTGTGATGGAAACAGGGGAGAATGTGCCCATTCATCAGAATGTGTAAAAAAAATAAAATAAAAGATTTTATTGTAAAAAAAAAACATTTTAAGTATGAACCGGTCCATATAACAAATACGACATCTCTCTATTTAATTTATAGATGTACGAATTCTTCATCACTCCGAGCTGGTGGTCGAGTTTTTCGACACCCTCCACCGTCGCAACACTTTTGGTCCCCTTCCACTCCCGGAATCAATTTGAGGGAGCCGCCGCATTCGCGAGCACCACGCAGCTTTTCATCGGCATTAAGGACAGCCAGACAAACACGGTGCTTACTTTCTCCAATAAAAATATGGGAAACATTTAAATTTATGAAAATATTCTTTCCATGTTCATTAAGTGAACATTATGCAAATCTAAATTGATGCAAATTGCAGACCGAGATTAGGCGTTTGGTATCCGAGACGGGGCGCTTCGATGACGCCGTCATCGACCAACAAGTCACAGGAAACATCGTTTTCTCGAACAATATCGTCGATCTTTCCCTCACCCACCACAAGCAGGCTTCCATCATCGACTACTTTGTCTTCTTGTCATGCGAGGTGTATGAAGGTCAGGAGAGCACTTAATTGTTGGCCGAATATTTTTACGTATAATAAAGTTATTAGTCTTGTACTTTTCTCATCCTTAAAATATTCCTTTCAAAAATTGTCCCTTTTTATCTTTCGAAAAGAATTTTAGGAAAATCAAGTGCTTTAAGAGAACCTCTCTGTAAGATTCAAGGAGGCTTCTATTGGCGCCTGCCCCTGAAATTTTTTTTTACTGTGAAAACTTTACGAGAGATGCATCAGGTGTTTATAATAAGCGTTAGGTAGTCAAAAAGTTTTAGAAAAAAATTTTTCTCGTACCTATAAGTCGAAATGTTTCAAAAATTTTAATGGCCATATTTTATTTAAAGCTTAAAATTTCCCAATAACCTTATCACTGTTCGATTCCTTGCTCAATGCTGCACGAAAAGGTCCCAAATTTGTATGACGATCAGATGTGATTCTCTCTCTTAAAATGGGGCCTCTATCATTTGATTTGTGAAAAATATTCGACAATATCGCCTTCAATAGTCAGCCTTAAAATACATATTCACAAAAAAGTATCCTCACATTTTGATTATAAAGCTGCATCCGACGCAGTTTTTGTTACTAGTGTAAATAATATGTCTAAAAACGGTGTATAAGACCCAATAATGGTGAAGCGAATAAGTATTGTAACACCAAAAATTGGCCTAAAAAGCAAAAAGTCAATGTTTAAAAGAGTATTTTTCGTACAAATCATAGAGGGCAAATTTTAAGAGCATAAAAATCACATCGAATGACTATTCAGGTTTACAGTGGATAAAGTTTGAATGAGATAATGGTTTGAAGACAAACCCGAAATTCGCGTAGGAACAATTTTTCCTCGTTGAAACATATTATGTGTAGTTTTCGCTTCTCCTTCATATGGAGGATTCAGTTATTGGAACGTGATAGAAAAACGTTATTACCTGAAAAGCACATTTCCAAAAATTCAATAGGATGTCATATAAATTAATCTTTTCGAAAATGATCATATGGGACTTTTTTTGTGTAGTTTAGTATAAGAATGTAACAATTAAAAGAATTTTTTTCGAGAAATATTGAGTTTAAGGTTAAATATGATATTCAAAATTTTGGAACATTTCGACTCATAGTAAAAAAAGAAAAACTTTTCAACAACTTTTTGGCCACTTAAAATTAGTTATGAACGCCAGATGCAGCCCTCGTAAAGGTTTCTAATAAATAAGTACGCAATTTCCCAGGGCAGGCACGCCTCGGCTCTTGCAGAGAGGCTCTCTTAACTCGTTGGGAAAAACCGAAAAAAAAATTTCGTCAATGACCAGGTGGCCGCGTGGTATTCAACAAGTTTAAAATTGCGACCGACTGGCGTCTCCCGAGTTCGAGTGCGGTACATCTTGCTACACTGCACGACGATATTATGCTTTCTAAGTGCCAGGTATCACTGATTAATTATGAATAAGAGAAATTGATTATTTGCCAAAAGGGAATATGAATACTTTATTAGTTCTTTCATGGAATACATTTGTTTGACCCATTTTCCGGAATACTCATTCATAATTTCTTTATAACATTTCAGATCTCGCTTTATGCGGCAACCATCAGTCTTATGGGCGACTACAGCCGCCGTAGTAAAGTGTCGCATTTTGAGGGGTAATCATCAGGTTGTTACCCATGAGGGTAAAACCATTACCGCTTAGTTTCACCAGACATTATCCTGAGGGTAATCTCAACGAAAAGACGCCCTGTAGTCTTGTATCAAAATTGCTGCTATTGTGAAAGCCATGCCTGCTCCCTTCCTTCTTCATCGCCATCGGAGATGTGATAACATGGACTATCGCCGCCTTCACCCCTTCATTCACACAACGAATAGAGCTATCTTCCGCATGAAGTTTCGGTTCCACAAGCGAGAGATCGACCATCTTGTGCGAATCTGTGATGCACACCTTGTGCAGGAAGATGGGACTGAATGGCCCGTCTCGAAGCGGAATCAAGTAATCTTTGTGCCCTTTTCTTCATGAGAGAGAGAGAGAGAGAGAGAGAGAGAGTAATAGGAGGGAGAGACATTGAGAGAGAGAGAATAGAGAGAGTAGAGAGATAGAGAGAAGAGAGAATATTCGAGGTGGCTGCATGCGTGACGTACTTGTCAACGAACACGCACCAGTCTGTCATCGCAGACCGGTTCGGGACAAGCCAGAAAGCAATCTCGGATATCATCACCAGAGTGGTCGACGCCCTGACAGAGCCGGCAGTAGTCGATCGATTCATATCCTTCCCTGTCCATGACGCTGCCTGGCGAGCTCACACAGCTCGTGGATTTTCCCGCTTCGCCGGTCTACCGAATGTGATTGGTGCAATTGATGGGACCCTTGTTCCCATTGCCACCCCGTCTTCGAACCCGGGAAACTACCGCTGCCGAAAATTCTTCTGTGCCCTAAATATTCTAGCCATAGTGGATCACAGGGGCAGGTTTCTTTATCTTAACCCCAGATACCCAGGCTCGTCTCACGACTCCTACATCTTCTCGCAATCGACGGCCAAGATTGCGCTTGATGCACTTGGCGGAGTCCCTGGCTACGCACTGGTTGGGGACAGTGGGTTCCAGAATGGAGAGCGGATGATGACACCGTATGCAAGAGGGGCCGTAACCCAGCAACAGGCCCGCTTCAACAAGAAGCAAGCGAAGACACGTGTGGTAGTTGAGCAGACCTTCGGCTGGCTAAAGAAGAGGTTCACTATTCTCTCCACGAGGTGTCGTCTCTCTCCGGAGAAGGCGGCGAAAGTGGTTCTTGCGTGCGCTGTATTGCACAACTACGGTATCGAGAGAGGGTACTGTCGTTCCCACTTGGGACCCCCACGACGCGGATTGCGACTGCCCGGCCACTCTCGAAACCCCCGCGATCTGCTAACGGCTGCTCTTTAATGAATGCAATGATGATTTCGAATAAACATTTATTGTTGAAGAGTTAAAAAGACACCATAATTGGTAGCATAAAATCTCAAATTTTAACAATTGTTAGTAACAAACATACACCATAAATGGTAGCTTACAATCTAAAATTGTAACAATTAGTAGTAACAAACAATCTTCGACTTAACAACTCGTAAATTTAAGAAAGCAAAAAGTTTGTAAAGAAGGACGAATACCTGGGCGAAATAACTAAAGAAAGTTTTAACATTCATAGTCTATGAGAACAAATAATTTAGAATACTATATAATACCCTTATTTAAGCTAAATAAACTGCTAAAGAGCAGATGGAAAAGAAAGCTAAAATGGGATAAATAACAGCTAAAAAAAAAGGAATATTCGACTGTTTCTAAAGTTGAAACGAACGAGTAGACGCTAAACTTGGAGCACCATTATGGTTGCCTGCACGCATCGGCTTCTCGAACAGGAAAGGGTCGTCAAGGTGGACCGCGAAGCTTCTCCGCTTCGCCGTCAACTCCTCCACCGGTTTGCGTCAGGTATCTAACAAAAACCAGAAATAATGGAGAACTGTTGCATACACCAAATGAGAAAAAGAATGCTGATGAATAAGTTAACCGATTCCACTTCGCAATGTTCTTCTTCAATGAAGACTTGCGATACTTAAAGTGGTCCTTGATAGCCTTCGCAGTTGTGATTGTCCGGAACTTGAGGATGAATCGGTTGCAGAGTCGTTCCCAGAACAGATTGCGCCGTCGGTTGGCGTTCGCATCTCGATCTGCGTTCCCATCAAAGAGGAGAGCCCTGTTCTCGAAAATGTCGAGAATCAGGTAGTCGGACATCTCTGCTGAGAAGCTTTCCTTCTTCTTCTTCTTAGATTCCTCCATCGAAACCGTTGCTGCAACAATAAGGCATATGATTTAACTATAAACGGCAATTAACATACTCATAATGCAATTATATTACGATCACAATTCAAATGCTAATTTAGAGTGAATCTTTCATGGTTCCGGACAGTACGCCGTTACTTTTACCACAAATACTATATTCGTAATTTGGAGCTGGACGATGAAAGGTAAAAACGGTTATGCCAATGCGTATTGGCATAACCATTTTACACATGAGGTTTACCGCGTCTCCAAGAATTGCATGCTCTCTCGGCCTGTCCTCGTTACCCAAACATTACACCGCAGCCTTTTCCATGCTATTACCCATGAGGGTAAAGAATGGTGGCATGCTAGACAGTACGAGAGCACAGCGTTTTGCCTAGTAGCATCGGGTCATTTTTCCTTGGCCGTTAAATGGAATAAAAAAACCGCGCATCTCGACCGCAACGCATCAAAAATCAGTTCATTTTTATTTTGGTGCGAACATAATCCACGAACATCGGCCGTAAATTGGTGTAATATTTCCGTAGATTAGTAAAACATCAGATGCTACTCAAACTACTGGGGACAAAACGCTGTGCGAGAGAGCACGCTCATGCCAGAGATTCAGATAGATTATCCTCATGGGTAACATCCTGAGGATTACCCCTCAAAATGCGACACTTTACTACGGCGGCAGTGGACAAGCCGTTCGTTACCAGGTATTTTTTGTTTCGCAATTCTGAAATACATATATATGTATGTATATACCAGAACCTGATTTATTTGGCATTCTCGACCAGAGATATATGCGGCCCAGCCCGAAAGGTCGGTTGGCCAAAACGTTCGAGGCCCCTCGGGCCGGGCCCAACTCTTATGAGTCCTATTGAGCCGGTTTTTTCGCAGATGCCAAAGGGAATCAACGGATGGGCGGCCCGGGCGGGCCATAGAACCAGCCTACTGCTGATTTTTACGAGCCCGGGCCTAATAGAAATTGCATGAGGCGGGCCTGCCCGGACCTACTTGTCCTTGCCGGTAGAGCCTTTCTGTAAGGATCAAGCAGCCCTCATTGGGCGCGCCCAAGGTAAAACAATTTCTGATTTGGTTATCCAAAATATAATGAGGGGTACCTGTGCGCACTATAGAGAAAATTAGTGATTCAAGTTTGCTATACAACTAATTTTCCTTGTCAGAGCATGGCAAAAGCAAGGGAAAAGGATAAGTACCCATAACTTTCTTCAATATTTTTCAATATACATAGATCTAAAGGACACGTCGAATCAAGTTCCGAAAAAACGCCCTGATTGTGAGGTGGCTTTGAAAAGTCAATTGTTGGGAGGCAATTTGCGCAGCCGTTATTTTACGCGGATTAAACTTATCTCCACATGTTATATACAATTCGTTTTAAAAATAAAATTAAATAGAAATATTGTATTGTAAAAAAAAAACATTTTAAGTATGAACCGGTCCTAATCACAAATACGCCATCTCGCTGTCCTTAATTTATAGATGTATGAATTCTTCATCACTACAAGTTCGTGGTCTTTTCCTTGTCAGAGCATAGCAAAAGAAAGGAAAAAGGATAAGTACCCGTAATTTTCTTCAATATTTTTAAATTTAAATCTAGAGGACGTGTCGGATCGAGTTCTGGAAAAATGCCCTGAGGTGGCTTTGAAAAGTCAATTGTTGGGAGGCCATTTGCGCAGCCGTTATTTCTCGCGGATTAAAGTTTTCTCTCCACATGTTATATACAATTCGTTGGCTTTCGCGAAGACGAACAACTTTCGACATAATTCTCTACAACATATATCCATTACATCTGGATGTAGCGTCCCGGAACTGGTAAATTAGGTTCAGGCACGATAAAAAGCGGGCTCAACCGGACCCGACCCACCAGATAATTTTGGAAGTTGGGCCTGGAGTGGGCCAGGCCATCGACTGCCAACTTGCATCTCTGTTCTGGACTCCTTAGCTATGTGCTATCAGATAGGCGAATTCGCTTGAGAGTTCATGAATTAGTTTTGTTTTTCGTTCAGTCTTCAATATATCTTCCTACTAATTTTAACATTTCCAATATCAAACCAATTGCATTTTTTTTTTTAAATATTATTGCAGATCAACTTCTTGGATAGTCAGCAAACTCGGGTCTTCGAGCCAGTGGATGCACTTGCTTCGTGCAATGGCGAGCCGAGTGTTATGCTACTCAGTCTAGGCGGCAGCGCGACTGTCGTTTCTCTCCGAGACCAGAACATCTTCGGTCGAGCGGAAGCAACGACATCCGCATTTGGCAGGGTCATTGTTGTCGCAGGCGACTATGCTTACTCTGTTGGTCTTTTTCATTTCGAAATCGCTAATTTGAAAGCATCTATTTACATTAGTAAAATTATTGTAAGCATAACAGATTCTTTGAATAGTCATACTATACTTTAAAGATGACGAAAAGGGATTTCTGATAAAATAAGTAATCGCAAGAATCGTCAACTCTGAAAAATTACGTTACAATTGATTGACTATTTGAGGGATTCGTCGGGGGCGCCCTACCTCACCTCATAGATGTCGGTCGGGCATCTTGCTACGACCTGTTGAGTGGGCGCCTGAAAGAAGAACTTGAAAAGCGCGTCAATTTCAACGACCAAGTATTCCTCCAATTCTTCGAGTCTAACATGTAAGGATGTTCTGAAATTTTATTTTCAAATAATCTAATTTGAGAGCGCAAAAATCTAATTCTACATGCCAGATTCCGATTTCGATTGAACCGTAAGCTTATTTTTTTCCCGACAGATGCTTTCAACCAGTTTTTGAATTTTTGACCAGTTGTCCTTGTAATCGTATTAAGAGGCAAACAAAAACTCATTACTATTTTATTGTACACATGCCATATTATTTACATATATTTATATTTTTTCTGCACCTATTAATTATTCATACTTGCTATTTTACCACACGCAGATCTTATTCATGCTGTAAATAAAGTTAAGTTCATTTTTAAAATTACTGACTTCTTCTTTCTGGTATATTCCGGAGATATCGAATCAGTTTTAGCGTGATCTTCTGAATATCGATTTTTCATTACAGGCGCACAACAACTCTGACGGACGTTCCAGCTTTCCAAGCGCTCCAGAACTTCGTGCATGCGAACGAGAAGGGAAAGAGCAACGTGTCCGAGCAGTTCAAGAATGATCCGCAGAGATTCGATAAGTTTTTTTAAGGTTAGGGAGGAGGAATATGATGAGGGTTAAAAAAACTATTGGGCACTCGTGAAAATGACGTTTAGACTACAAAATTGCAGACTTTTGCTTCTTTTTTATATTTGGGGAATATTGAAATGGTTGTTTGTCTTTTGCCTACTTGTTAATGAGAGAAAATACATTCTCTGCTTGAGAATTGTATCTCACTCTCTGTTCCCAACTTAACTTAAAACTCGACTCGTATTAACTTAAATTAAAGAATTAAGTTATGCCTTGAAAGATATTATGGTTTTCTCTTCGATAAATATTTCTTAATCCCCGCAGCCGAATCCTGGAGACTCCGTCTGGCCAAGCTCTTTTCGACTTCTCGAAACATCGCATCAGCGACAAGACTCTCGAGCTCCTCCTGGATGTGGTCAGTGGAATGGGAAGGTTCTTGGCTAAATTCGGGAAAGAAATGGTTGCTAAAAACGATGGATATAACTTTTAGAAAGGATGAATTCAACCCCTATGCAAAAGTTGCTCATTTGGAGAGAGATCATTTAAATTTGCTCGTGGGCTTTTTATCGCTCCCTCTTTATCTTCTCTCTCTCCCTCTCTCTCTCTCTCTCTCTCTCTTTCTCTCTCGTTCTCTCTCTCTCTCTCTCCCTCTCTGTCCAGGCCCGTAGTCGTGGAGTGGAGCAGATGCGCGCTGCTCTGTTCGCGGGAGAGCGGATCAACTTCACAGAGAACCGCGCCGTCCTCCACATCGCACTCCGCAACCGCTCCAACGCACCGATTCTTGTCGACGGCCAGGATGTGGAGAATAATTTTTTTAATTTTATAAAAATATATTTTTAGATCGAAATGTCAAATTTTGAGATATTAACAGTCGTCTATTTTAATTCATCAAGCTGTTTAATGAACAATCGGTTGAAAAAGTAGTGAGTTTTGTAAAAAGGTTTTTTTTAACATGAAATAGAATCCTCCATTTCTAAGGTGAAGCCGGGAGTGAATGCCGTTCTCGAGCACATGAAGCAGTTCTCTCAGTCGGTCATCAGCGGAGAGTGGAAGGGGTACACTGGCAAGAAGATCACTGATGTCGTCAACATTGGCATTGGAGGATCCGATCTGGTTAGGGGGAGGGGGGGGAGAGAGAGAGAGAGAGACAGAGAGAGAGAGAGAGAGAGAGAGAGAGAGGATGGATAGAGAGAGAGGGGATGGATAGAGAGAATAAATGATGGACTGAGAGAGAGAATGAATGATATGTTGAGAGAGAGAGAGAATGACGGAGAGAGAGAGAGAGGATGACTGAGAGAGAGAATGAGCGATGGAGAGAGAGAGAGTGAGGACCGGAGAAAGAAAGAGAGTTTAGAGAAAGAGGGGAATGGAGAAAGAGGAAGAGAGACTGAGATAGATAGAGAGAGGATGGAGAGAGAGAGAGAGTTTGTAGAGGGAGAAAGAGGGGATTGGAGAGAGAGGAAGAGAGACTGAGATAGATAGAGAGAGGATGGAGAGAGAGAGAGTTTGTAGAGGGAGAAAGAGGGGATTGGAGAGAGAGGAAGAGAGACTGAGATAGATAGAGAGAGGATGGAGAGAGAGAGAGAGAGTTTGTAGAGGGAGAAAGAGAGAGAGAGAGAGAGAGAGAGAGAGAGAGAGAGAGAGATTGAGGATGATGGAGAGAGGGGGAATGAATTATGGACTGAGAGAGAGGATGGAGAAAGAGGATTGGAGAAAGAAAGAGAGTTTGGAAAGTGAGAGAGAGAGAGAGGATTGGAGCACGAGACAGTATGTAGAGAGAGAGAGGACGATGGAGAGAGAGAAAAACAGATCCATGGAAATGCCGAACTGAAGTTATCTGAAAGAGAAATGCGGAAATGTAGATTTCTCTATCAGATTAACTTGTTAGGGCAATCCTAAGCTAATCGAATTTATGTTTTTCTTAAAAATAAATTGTATTTGAGGGTCCTCTGATGGTGACGGAGGCTCTTCGCTTCTACCAAATCGGCCCCAATGTCCACTTCGTCTCCAACATTGACGGAACTCACATTGCTGATGTTGGTTCATGATTTAGGTGTTTTGGATTATTTTGGATATGGAAGATGGGTAGGGTGGGATTTCAACCTGACTGGAGGAATTAATGAGGAAAGAAAACAAGAGTTATAAAAGAAGTAAATGTAGTGAATTTGTTTATCATTCTAATTATCATTATTTGTCTATATCACAGGTTACCCGCCGTCTCGACCCGGAGACAACTCTCTTCATCATCGCTTCCAAGACTTTAACGACTCAGGAGACAATCACGAATGCAGAGACGGCCAAGGAGTGGTTCCTGGCCAGGGTTGGTAATGATATTCTTTTCCTTTCACTTGCATCTCCGTCTCCCGCTTTCTGTCTCTTTCTCGCTCTCTTTCTCTCTCTCTCTCTCATCTTCCTCCCTTTCTCTCTTCCCTTATCTCTCTTTCTTTCTCTGTTCCCTGTCTCTCTCTCCCTTCCCTCTCTCATCTTCCTTTCTTTCTAGGCCCGCGACAAGTCAGCAGTGGCGAAGCACTTCGTGGCCCTCTCGACAAATGTTACCGAAGCTGTAAAGTTTGGCATTGACGCAGCGAACATGTTCGAGCTCTGGGATGTCAGTTTTAAATTTAGTTTCAGTAGGACTGCATCTCGATAGTTTTGGCTTACGCCTGTTTTGGATGCTTTATCCATAAGATAAAAAGAGAATCATAAGGTTGTCTTAACTAACAAATGTCAGTAATTTCTAACGATAACGTTTTAAAAATCAACAAAAATATATATTTAAAAAAAATCCAAAAATAATTGTTCAGTGGGTGGGCGGCCGCTACTCTCTCTGGTCGGCCAGCGGATTGTCTATCTCAGTGCACATTGGATTCGACAACTTTGTCAAGCTTCTCGAGGGAGCTCATCTCGCAGATAGACACTTGGCAGAGACACCGATCGAGAAAAATGTACGTTGGGAAGGGAGAGGGGGGAATGGTGGATTGTTCTTGTATTCTTTTTTCTGTATTTCTCTGATTTTAGCTATATGCAAGCAAACGGAAAGCAAAGCGGAGCAAAGATCGATAGAGAGAGAGAATGAGAGGAAGAATAGAAAGCAATGATATGCATTCAGATCCCCGTGCTGATGGCCCTGCTGGGTGTCCTCTACATCAACGTGTATGGAGCGGAGACTCACGCCCTCCTCCCCTACGACCAGTACCTCCATCGATTCGCTGCCTACTTCCAGCAAGGGGACATGGAGAGCAACGGCAAGTTCATCACCAGGTCAGCAATGGGAATTTAATTGATTGGGTACCAGTATGCATTCAGTCGAAAGCAACCCAATCGTGAGGGATATTTTGGAGAATTCTCACTACTCTCAAGTAATGTTCTGATTATCCACAGTGATATAGACAACAGAAATGAGGACAAAACGTCCGCTAATGTCGCTGTATATCCTTGCCGCTGCCCACTGCGAAACATTGGGAGAAATAGAAGCAACTCGTATTTTTTCGTAATGCATTAAATGTGAAGTTGTGTTTATGCACTTGACACCATAATATTTATATATGTACTTTAAAAAATAAGATCCGGTGCCCGTGTCAACTACGCAACTGGCCCGATTGTTGTGGGGAGAGCCTGGCACGAATGGCCAGCATGCATTCTACCAGCTCATCCACCAGGGTAAGGTCCTGCTACAGTAACCCGCCAGAGGTTTCTCTTACCGTACCTATCTTAGTCATTTGTATGGCATTCCTTGGATGCCGGAACTTTTAAGCCGTTTTCATTCAAGAATAATAATTTTCAGTTTATGTTGAGAAACTACTTTATATCGGAGAGATATTTTAAGAAATAAAAATATTAAAAAAACGACATAAATTGTTTTAGGCACTCGCCTCATCCCCGCGGATTTCATTGCTCCCGTCAAAACTCTTAATCCTGTTAGGTTGGTAATGCAATTTCGTTTTGAGAGTAGGATTAAAGACATATTCTTTATTCTTGTCCTCACTTTGTCGTTCATTCTCTCTCTCTCTCTATCTCTCTCTCTCTCTCTCTCTCTCTGCAGGAATGGCCTCCACCACGAGATTCTGCTGTCTAACTTCCTGGCTCAGACTGAAGCTCTGATGCGAGGAAAGACTCGTGAGCAAGTCATCGCAGAGGGAGTCGCAGAGAACATCGTTCCTCACAAGGTCAGGAAGAAAGGAGGGAGAGAACGAGAGAGTACGCAAGAAATAGAGGGAAGAGGAAGAGAGAGGCAGAGATATACAAGGGGAAAGAGAAAGCGAAAGGGAAAGAGAGAGAGAGAAGGGGAAGAGAGAGAGAGAGAGAGAGAGAGAGAGAGAGAGAGAGAAGGGGAAGAGAGAGAGAGAGAGAGAGAGAGAAGGGGAAGAGAGAGAGAGAGAGAGAGAGAGAGAGAGAGAGAGGGGAAGAGAGAGAGAGAGAGAGAAGGGGAAGAGAGAGAGAGAGAGAGAGAGAGAGAGAGAGAGCCTCCCTCTTTCTCTCTCTGGCTCTCTTTCCTCTTTGTTCTATTTTTCACCTTTCTTAGCATTCCCTCATAGTCTAATCTTGCAGGTCTTCGAAGGGAGCCGTCCCACAACTTCGATTCTCCTCCCAGTCGTTGATCCTCTGACCCTTGGCACTCTCGTCGCTCTCTATGAACACAAGATCTTCGTGCAAGGAGTCATCTGGGACATCAACTCATTCGACCAGTGTGGGTACGGTATCTTTGTTATGGAAAAGATGCCAGACTATCTCTCTCAGGAATTTCTCTATTGATCCATTCTTATGGTTGGATTACTCTTCACTAAAATGACAAATCATCAGTTTTGAAAATTGGAGAATTAATCTACTTTGCCGTTCAATTTTGTGAAAAAATTTAATGGTATTGCTGGCATGGAGGTAAAGATTTTTTTAAAGCATAGATTTGGAGTGAATTTTGTCCCTAACCAACAGTTGTTGAATGCCGTTTCAGCGTGGAGCTGGGCAAGCAGCTGGCGAAGGTTATTCAGCCCGAGCTGGCCGGACCCGCCCCCGTCTCCACCCACGATGCTTCCACAAATGGTCTCATCTCCTTCATCAAGATCCATCGCCAGTAGATTACGGTAGTGAATCAGGGAGAGTTCTCATTTTTTTTTATTGGCATCAGCTATAAGTCATTTTTAGCTATTTGTTTACTTACGCCTCTTATCATTTTTTGCTGAGAAAGATTTGATCCCTTCTCGTAAAATATTGTTTTGAATGTTTGATCGATGAATTTTTGTTGCTGACATGAAAAAACTTCTTTATTACTAAGTTGCTTTTTAACTTCGCCTTTGTTGTATTAACATTGCCATTTGACAACTCCTGAATAAAGAAATGGAATCGAGACTGCGTCATTCACCTACATATTCAAATAAATACCTAAATTTGCTGGAAAAATGATGTCGCCATAATGAAGTTGAAGCAAAATAGGAGAGTGGTGGAAAGGGAGATCAGAATAAGTGTTATATTGTATTTTGAGGAAAGGTGGAAGAAATCGTCGAGATTGATATTACTGTGATGTAAAAACTTTTGTTTCTTCCAATGTAAGTTTTAGGGAAATTATTGAAATACAAGTGCTATATATGCTCTGATTAAAGAAACATAAACACGTTTTGCAGGTTTACCTGGCAATTGGACGATATAAGATGACTAACGAAGGATTCGACTAACTTATTCGTCTTTTCATTACGAATCGGACAAGCGCTAAAGATATTGAGATAATTTACCACATTCAATTCCTTATTAAACCGAACAGCAAGCTCTAAAATTCATTTTAAAATCAGTCGCCATGAATTAAATGTTGAAAATCAGTAGCCATGAATTAAGTATTTTTTTATCCTGACAAGCCTTCGCCCTTGACTATGGCCTCGTGGAAATCTTCCGTCTCCACGAACTCTACGCCTCTGAGTCCCGAGGCATTTTCGCGTGCGTTTCAACAGAGCTCTCTGAAAATTCACAATCAATAATGCGATGAGAAGGAAGATGACCTTTCATAAGTGTATGCTTCCAAATTCACGTAAGCATGAAGTCCTTGCAAACGTTGTGGAATTTCTCAGCAATATTTCCGGTTTCTCGACTACTAATTATAATGGTCAAAGGCATGGGTTTTTTTCTGTTTCCTGTTAATTCTTCTCTCTGCAGCACACACTCTCTTATTGCCATTCATTCTTTCTTTCCGCCTCGGTGACTTTGCCGCACCCGGCCAATCGCGGCGGATGCGGCAGCGCTTGATACCCGAAGTGAGCGCAAGGAACAAAAAGTATTCGTCATCGTCTACGACAATAACCATCGTCACAACATATTTCCTGCATAAAAGCGTTCATCAGTAGCGAATGAGTTACTTAAGGAATTCTTCAAATGGGATTGATAAGATCTTGATCTAACAAAAAAAAATCAAAACGGCAAACAAGAATGATTTAATGTGACTGTTCAATTAGCTGAAGTGCAAAAAAGTTTTAGGCCTGGCCTGTCAACAGTCTGGCTAAATGTCATTAAAAAAAAATTTCAATACTAAACCGTCATAAAACATGCTCGTTAAATTTTCACTCAGTTTTCTTACAAGATTAATACCAAAATTGTTGTTTATGATTGCCACTAATTCCACACATAGCCACGGGGGAAGCCTAGACCATTCAATTGCAATTGCGGGCGACGAGAGCAAAAGGCGAAGAAATCTTGGAAAGAGTACGCCTTCTCTTGCCGTAACTGCCACTGCTTCTGTCCGCTCAAGTTATTGTAGCAGGCAGCTCGCGCCACTTCGAAGAGCGATGGCATGGCAGGAGAGGTGAACGCCTGCTTGGAATTCCAACTAGTATATTCTTTTTAAGCAAACAGAAATGTCGATGTGGCTACTCATTTCAAAGAATTAGAAACACCCAGACATCCCCAATAAACTGCGAGGAGCAGAGCTGGCACAAACCGGGCTCGGCCTGGGCTGCCATTGCCGGCCCCCCAATCGGTAAGACACAACTCTTATTCTTAGTGACTGACGGTGTAGATGGCGTTTCCGGCGAGAATAATGGCACCGCCGCCTCGTGACGATGACGTCACGTTTGTGTTGTCTCGATAGTTCTCGTCGCCTAACTCGATGGCGGTTGAGTGGCCGGAGGGAGCGAACACGAGGACGCTCGTGTACTTCCTGAACGGGATGAGGAGCACGAGGGGCTCGAGAAAGCGTGTAAGAGCCGCTTTCGGCGGGTAGAAGCTGCCGGCAAAGTCTCTCTGGTTGTTCTGCCACTTCCCCTCCGGCTGAAGAAACAAGACTGAATTTTCATGATGCTCCTTTGCTCCAACATGTTCTATGTATAATGGCGGCCTTGCATCCATAGCTCCTAACGCTATTTGCCTGTATATATAACAAAAAATTTAGTATTTGCCTTCGTTAATGAATCAAATTAAGCTCTTTGAAGAGGGAACCGGAGATTACCGTCCGTTTCATGACGAAGAAGCCGTCGAAGTAGGAGCGGAAGCCGCGAGCCTCGGCGACCGCGTGCGCCATTTGTCTCGTATTGGGCATTTCCCGATCGCAGACGCATTCGAGAACATATGCTTCCGCTCCAATCGCGGCGGATGCGGCAGCGCTTGATTACGACCCGATTGGAGAGGCGCTCGAACGTGAGGAACACAAAGTATTCTTTATCGTCGACGTCAAGGAAGACGAGCTCGAAATGGTCAAGAGGCTCGCCAGCCGTGAGAAAGGCGCCGCTCACTGGCTGGCAGTCAATTTCCCCGTCGAAGAGCGGAGAGTCATTCGTGGAGACGACGCGCACAAGAACGTTCTATGGAAAGCAATCAATTCAATCCAGCTCGTGCCTCTTTCCAGGATGAACAAATTAATATAACTTCTCTCTAAATCAGTCTAGCAACCCCGTTAGTTAGTAAAATGTATCAATACTGAGAAGTTCCGCTCCCGAATCAGCACGAAGAGCTGCGTCGTGGTCGCGAACGCGGCAGAGTTGTCAACCTCAGGCCATTAATCATCATACGGAAGCACTAGCAGCGCCGACTGCGCAGCCGTCGATGACAGCGCGCCGCTCGTGGCGACGGTGATGAAGTATTCATATGACTTAACAAAAAGATTAAATCTATATTTTCCTCTTTTTAACTGAAATGTCTGTAGAATAACACATTCTTAAGATGTTCTTAAATCTTGGAGAATTAAAAGAAAAGAACAATATGCCAAGACATGTAATCATCTCACCGATCCAAGCAGCCAGCAGAATTTTTCAGCCGTGTATGAAAAATAATAGTACATTTAAAAGAGCTATCAATGAAAGCATTCCATTCGATTCCCCGTATCATATTATAGTGCTAAATAAACAGTTTTTTTGCAAAAAGAAGAAAGCTATATAGTCCGTTAGATTTTCTAGCAAATTTATGTTGTTTAACCGAGCGAGGTGTTTGATCCTCCTTCAAGAGTCGGCGTGAGAGCAGCGGAAAGATTCCGCGGTTTTCCAATCGCTTCATCCGCCAAAGGATAGCGTTCTCCGAAACGGCCATCGCTTCTTGAGAGCTGTTTTCGAGAGAAGTCAGTGGCTGGACGTGACGAAGCGACATCACAACTGCCTTTGTCTAGTTCGAAATCCTCAAAAATCTCCTAAATGAATGTGGTAATAATTTGTAGATAAGTAAATAAAAAGTACCAACTGTTCCCTTTGAAATGCGGGACAGAAATGGTGGCCAAGAGAGCTGGGTTAAGAACTCGAATGTCTAATGCTCTGCAACTTCTAGAGACGATTGTTGTTATCAATTATTGCACTGCCTTCAACAAATTATTAGAACCTCACAAACCATTTAAAGTTGCTTGCGAATGGAGTGTGAATAGACTTTGAGTGGAGATAATTATTTTTTGCGCCTAATTTTATCCTATTTTATCTCTCGTCCACATCATTTACGAATTGTCATATTTTGTTGAAAAAAAATCAAGGATGGCAAATAATGGCTGACTAACATTACAAAGCAGCTTTTGTTCTTTTCTTTGCATCTATCTACAGATGTATGTGCATATATATGTATATAGTCTCGATTTCACTTCGTTATTCCGTAATTTATAACTAGTAAGCAAGGTATTCACATCAGCAGCACTATCGATCTTAGAAGAAAACTGAAACGAGGGTGAGTAAAATTTGAAGGAACATACACAAATTGAAACGCAAGTTTTATGGAAAATGTCTAAACTTCCCTCAAATTTCGATAATCATGTATGTATGTACACACATACATTTGTACATATGTCCGGCAAAAGTCTTATGTAATGGATTTTAAACAGGAAAGTATAATATTTAAAGGTGATTTGCCAGTGGTAGCTCGTGGCTAAAGAGTAGACTTCAAGAGTGAGGAGAGGTGACGTGAATTTTCTTCTTGTAATTCGAAGCTTCATCAATTCTCACATTTACATGTGCAGAAGTTTATGCGTGCAGTCTGCGTTTATAAATAGGCTGATTACTCAGAGAAAATCTATTTCAATTTATCTAAAGAATTCAAGTGGAAGATATGTAATTAGCCACTCGTCTACTGAGTTCCCGCCATGAGCGGTGCGGGCTTTGAGGCTCGTTCTGCACAATTTTGCTTCTCTGCAATCCATGTCTATATTTCTTTTACCCATTATCTCTACGTCCCCTTGCTTTCGCTAAGTCTCTCTCTCATCCTCACTTTCACTCTCTTTACCGGAACGTCTCGCACGTCTTCATGCTCTCGGATCGTCTCTTTCCTCTCAAATTCTCGATTTCTCTCGACACCCCTTTCATTTTCCGCTTCTCTCTTTCACACATTTTCCCTCGTTTTTATTCACTGCATTCTCCTCACTCCTTATCTACTTACATTCTAGCCTAGCATTGTGTTCAGGTTTCCGGAGGATGGCACTCACTTGCCAGCCACTTAGATCTCAGGCTATCAATATATGTAATGTTACACTCTTGAATTTTGGCGGAATAATTTGTAATGCAGCTACAGTTTTGGAAGTGGATGTAATGCTCCCTTACAGTCCTCTCTCTCTCTATTTCGCTCTCTTTCACTTTATTTCTTTCTCTTTCTCTCTCTCCAGCGTCTACACGAGTCTCCTTCACGCCGGCCCGTGCCGCGCACTTTGCCCGCCAGGCCCTCGGCAACCACGATGATCTCTACGTCGAAGACTTCGCCGCGAGACACGGCGGATGCATCGTGATGATCTACTCAAGCAGGAAGTTTACAGATGGGAGGAGACAGAGAAAGAGAGACAGAGAGACAGAGAGAGACAGAGAGAGAGGGACAGAGAGAGACAGAGAGAGAAGGAGAGATTGGGAGGGAAGGATGGAGAGAGAGAAAGCTGAAGGAAAAAAGATTTGCTATGTGTTTCAGCCTGGAAATAGGAAAGTGGCAGGCAGTGGACGGGAGGAGCCGAGTACAGCTTCTCCCCTTTCCGATTTCCACACCAGAGCTGTTCAGACATATGTACATATGTTTTGTCTTGGCCAAGAGAGAGGGAGAGAGAGAAAGAGAGTGAACTAGAAATATTTGATGCTGCGAATTTTTCTGTTTCTATCAGTTATAAATATGCGTGTTTTTTCCTTCAATTATGGAAGTCACAAAATTCAAGAAGAATTAATGTGAACATTTTCGCTACCTTTTAGGCCCCGAACAAATGAAGCAGAACTAGTGGACGGGAGGAAATGGCACTGGAAGGTGGGTGTCCATTTCTGGCCAAAGGGCAAATAGGAAAACAATGAAGAGTCACGGACCTCCAGCCAGTGTAAAGAAGCTCGGTCTAAGCATGGCCCAACGAGTCTAGACGCGCGGTTTTGAGGGCCTTGGAGTGTTTCCAACATGCGTTGAAAATGCAATTTTTATTCTATTTTTATTCTAATTCCACTTATTGTGTTTATCTCTAAGTTTGTTCTGCTTGGCGGCGTATTCATTTCAATTTAAAATTCCCGTTGTTTCTCCGCCGTCTACATGTTCGTTACATCTATTTCTACGTTATTTTTTTGTTAAATGTTATTCTATTTATCATTGCCGTCAGATTCTTCGTCATCTGACGTATATTCGTTGCGTTACTTAAATATCGCCAATTCTTTTGTCGTATTTCATCATAATGTTACTTTGAAGCTGTTACTATTCAGGGTATTCGAAGGAGAAGAAGAAACAAGAGGACGAGAAGAAGAGAAAGAAGGAGGAAGAGAAGAGGAGGAAGGAGGAGGAAGAGAAGAGGAAGAAGGAGGAGGAAGAGAAGAGGGACGAGAAATCCGAAGAGGAAGGCGCGCCTTCTCAGCCATCCGCACCGTCGCTTCCCTCAGCAGCCAGCGCCGCACTCATCGACGACGAAGTCAAGACGTTAGTTGCGGAGAGCGTGATTGATTACGGAGAGGAAGAAAAAGATAGAAATTGTTTGCAACTCAAAGCGGGAGCGGGCGATAGAGAGGGGAGCAGATAGAAAGCGACAGAGAAAAAGAGATGCTGTGGGGGAAGAGCGGCGAATGAGGAGAGAAAAGAGGTGAGTAGAAGTGAGAGCAGAGCAAGGAGAAAGGGATAGGAGAAAGAGAGGATTGAGAGAAAGAGAGAACAGGTAGAGAATGACAGAGAACTCTTCTCTCCGTTTTTCACTAGTCAGAGAGAGAGAGAGAGATATTGATTGGGTACATGGAGAGAAATTGAGACGTGAAAAACAAGACTTCTCATAAATGGCGTGATACAGCGAAGACATGACTAGATGGCATGCACTAGTTCTGATTCTCTGGGCGGGGCAGTTCGGCCGGCACCCAATCTCCATTCTTTCTTTTCTCTCTTTCTCTCTCCATCCATCATTCTCTCAATTTCTCTCCGTTTCTTAGTTTCCCTTCGTCCCAACTCAAGAGTCCTATTTTGTCTCACAATTTCTTCTACCTTCTCCTTCTCTTAATATCTCTCCTCTCTGTCTATTATGAATGTAGATGGGCCAATTGACACTATGCTAAGGAAGCAAGCGCTAATTAGGACTGGCACAGGCGCTAGACGAATGGAGGCGATAGATGATTAGAGAAAACCTCGCCCTTTGAAGTGAGAGAGAACAGTTAGAGAGCGACAGAGAAAGATAGGGTCGCAAGGGAAGAGAGGTCGAATGAGTGAAGTTAGAGGGAGGAAGTTAGTAGACAGAATAAGGAGATAGATATGTACATATTAATCATTACTCCACTTCATACAAATATGTCGAAGTAACTTGCAAGAAGCAAATAATAAGACAAACAGACACCAAAGTTGAAAGTGGGCAAATGAATAATTGCACCTTGAAGGGTGCGATCTGGCGGACGTCGGCAAATTCGTGCCGTCGAAGACGAGGAACAACAACCACCACTACCGTGGTGTCCGCGACGGTGTTCTCCCGGCTCCTCCGGCATTGCCTGCGGACCAGCTGTCGATCCGCCAGATCAACAACAGCTCTAAAAAGGAAGTCGGCAACTCCAAGATCCGACTGGTTTATCTAGTTACCCTTGTGAGAAAAGAGTGAGCAGCCAGCAGAAACTCTGCATAAGACGTGATTGCAGGACTCGATTCGCAAGGACATCCGGGCGGTTCTCCTGAAGCGGGTCTCTGCTGACAAGGAAATCGACGACGCGATCATGGCGGCCCTGGCAGCCGGTCGCAGAGTCAGGGAGATGATGGAGAGTCTGGTGGATGCCAAGAGCATCCTCAACGAAGTGGGTGGACTTTTCTCTCTTTCTTTCTCTTGTTATTTAGGTCAGCCATTATTTCTCATTCTTCGGGGCATTTAGCGCCTCGCTTCCACCTCTTTTTCCCCCTCTTTCTCCTACCTCTTTCTCTTTCTTACTCCTCTTTCTCACTCCTCTTTCTCCTTCTCTCTTTCTTTCTCTCTCCTCCTTCTCCCTCCTCTTTTTCCTTCCTCTTTCTCTTTCTCACTCCTCTTTCTCCTTCTCTCTCTCTTTCTCCCTCCTCTTTCTCACTCCCCTTTCTCCTTCTCTCTCTCTCTTTCTCCCTCCTCTTTCTCACTCCTCTTTTCCTTCTCACTCTCTCTCTCTCTCTTTCTCCCTCCTCTTTCTCCTTCCTCTTTCTCTTTCTCACTCCTCTTTCTCTTTCTCTCTCTCTTTCCCCATCCTCTTTCTCCTTCCTCTTTCTCTTTCTCCCTCCTCTTTCTCCCTCCTCTTTCTCACTCCTCTTTCTCCCTCCTCTTTCTCCCTCCTCTTTCTCACTCCTCTTTCTCCCTCCTCTTTCTCCCTCCTCTTTCTCCCTCCTCTTTCTCCTTCCTCTTTCTCACTCCTCTGTCTCCCTCCTTTTTCTATCTCCTTCCTCCTCTTTCTCTTTCTTTCTCTCTTTCTTGCAGGAGATAACCAAGGCAGTGCAGACCTCCCTCCTCCCGCTTGACGGCCCCCCGAACCTGGCGGGAAAGGCTGCCAAAAGGGACGCTCATTGCTGAGCTTTTCTTCGTCTCTTCTCTCTCTCTCTCTCTCGCTGTCTCTTTCTCCACCATGATGATGTGCTTCTCTTTCTTCTCTTCTTCCATCTATTCAATTGTGTTAGTTCGCGTAGCACAATCTCATGTACACGTAAGATATTAATTACTGCAAACCGAGTCTAGCTTTATGTCTTTTGGCAACTATTCATCTGTTGAGATGCATGCACATGACGTTTACCAGGTTTTCTCTCTAAGGCTGCCTTACTCTGCGCTCTCATTGTTGTGACTTGTGAAGGTGGATCGAGACTTAGCTTCTTACTTCTCTAGCTCGAGAATGCTAATGACGTATGTGCGCTTCCTTGCACATTTTTATTCAGCTTCTCTAATCTAATCAGTTTTGTCTCCTTGTGATCTCTATCGTTATCTTTTGCTTTCTGTAACCAGAGCCCCGAGTCATCCATCAGTTTGATGTCCTCAGTAAGAATCTGCATGTCTGTAATGATTGTGTCAAATGTGAATTTTCATATATCATGAATCTCATTTAACTTGTGCTAATGGTAAGTTTTGTTTTACTCCTGATCTATTCCTGTAATATGTTGATATACATTATGATGTTTTCAAGAAGACTCTTGTTATAAAGTTGATACAATGCAAAAAAAAATAGACAGAGACACGACATGGTGGTCATCCAGATCTAGAACACATTCAGATCTCTTCAGATATCTCTCCTTCCTCGATCGTTAATTCCCATCTGCAGCCTGTTCTAACTCCTTTATCTCTCCTCTCCCTCCCTCTCTCTTTCCATCTCTCTCTCTCTCTCTCTATCTCACTCTCTCTTTGCCTGTCTCTCTTTCGCTCACTATCTCTCTCTCTCTCTCTCTCTCTCTCTCGCTGCATTTCGGTGAGACAGGAGTGAGTCCGCCTGGCCTTCTTGGCTGCTCACAGTTGATGAGAAGAGCCTGAGCGCAGTGATGAGATCAGTGAGGTACGAATCGGCAGCCTTTGACAACCCATGGCAGCCGAGGATGGGAAATTTTCTCTCTCACCCTCTCGCTCTCGTTCTATCTCTCTCTCTCACTCTCTCTCTCTCTCTCTCTCTCGTTCATTCTCTCTCAATCTGCGTGGAGAGAAGTTATGGGCGATCTCGTGGACGAGGCGATGGAAGGACATCTTGCGGATCAGCAGCGAAAGTGTCCAGCCACTCGGCGAGTACGTTGTGATGAAGAACTGAGAGCCGTTCGAGTTTGCCAATCGATACTTATCAAACAGTCACGCTTTTTCTATATTTCCTCTATCCTTTTTTTTCGTTTCCATGCCCAATACTTCCTTCATCGTGTTTCGTGGGCCCTCGACAGCGCAAAGTTGAACCTCCCATTAGCAGCGACTTCTCCTTCCCTAGCACGATTTTGTCCAGCTTCAGCAAGATCAGCTCTGGAAATTCAACTTATTCATGCTTTATAACTTGCTTATAAACTGCGGGATAACTATCTCTCCCTCATCCTTCACTTCTCCTTTTGGCAGTCCCCCTCCTCCGCTTTCCCCAACAGGCATCTTGCTTGAATCTCTTTCTAAGCCGCCGCCCTCTCTCATCGTCGCGGATCGCTCGATCTGGCATTAAAAGTGGCAACATCTGTATTTGCAGGCGCGAATAAGACAAGAGCTTTCATTGCTCCTTTTCACTCTTTATCTCTCATTCTTTATGCTCTCTCTCTCTCTCTCTTTCTCTCTCTCTCTCTCTAGCTCTCTTTTTCGTCATATCACCGTAGATGACGAGGGTGAGACCTTAAGCTAGAGAGAGAGAGGGAGAGAGAGAGAGAAGAGAGATAGAAGGAAAGAGAAGGAGGGAGAGACGAGCGGAAAACTCTCCTAGCATTGGGTGGTTTGTTGGAATGGTTATGAAACTGGAGAGGGAAGGACTTCTAGCATCCGGAGAGAAAAGAAGGCACCTACGGAGATGAGTGTGCTCGCTCGCGTCTGCCATTTAGTCGCTGCTCACAAACATGCGATAAGGAGGTGAGAGAGAGTGGGAAAGAGAGAGAGAGAGAGAGAGAGAGAGAGAGAGAGAGAAAGCGGGACAGAGAGAGCGAGACAGAAAGAGATAGAGAAAGAGAGAGAGAGAACATATGCAAATGAGATGGAGTCCAGATGGGTGTCCTGATCTTTCGTCCCTGATCTTTCGTCCAATGATCTTTCGTCCACTGATTTTTCGTCTAATGATCTTTCGTCCCTTTTTTTTTAAATATTAACGAGCAAGGCACAAATAAGCTATTGCCATGAGTAATTCCCAGTAGAGGTAAATAATTAGACAGAGCAACCACCAGTTGTCGACAACTACAGCACCTTCTCATTTACCCGACTCCCTAGACACCTTCTCACTTCCCGACTTCGGGCTTGGAGAGGTATTTCAGCATGGATAGCCGAGCACGGCTTTGGCGTCCAAAGATATACCTAGGGCTCAGGCTTCAGAAAGTGAGGCCGCAGTTTGGCCCTTGAAATTTTATGTTTCGGAATGAAAAACTTAGCTAATAGGGTGGCCGAGAGATTGTGGACAGTGAAAAGTGGAGTCTATCATATAGGGTAAGGTTAGTTTTCCGGGGGACGCTTTACGCGAGGGCTGCCAGGCTTCATGCCGAAAGTTCTATGGGCGGCAGCGGAGGAAAGGCGAAAACCAAGCCGCTCCCGGGCCCAAGTCCTCTACGAATGGTTGTGAGCAAGCATCTGAGAGAGCGGGGTTCCAAACAGAGGTTATGGAGGGAACGAAGTAACCGTAGGAGCACCCTATTTACTCATTAGAACAGCTCGTTGTGCCTTGCTCGTTAATAAAAAAAAGGGGGACGAAAGATCATTAGACGAAAAATCAGTGGACGAAAGATCATTGGACGAAAGATCATTCGTCCAAAGGACGAAACATCATTGGACGAAAGATCATTAGACGAAATATCAAGGAACCGTATAGATGGGTGAGTGGAGGGGTGGTTTGGCATTTCCGGTGTGTGGCCCTCCCGTCGTTCGTGGCCATCAGAGCTGCAGCCATGTCGACTGACATTAAGCGTAATGTATTATTTATATTGAATAGAATGAATTAAAGACAGAGAGTGAGAGAGAGAGACAGAGAAAGGCACAGAGAGAGAGAGAGAGAGAGAGAGAGAGAGAGAGAGGAGAGCTGTAAGATCAGAGGGAGAGAGAGAGCAGGGAGGGGAAAGATTAAGAGAGTGAGAGATAGAAGAGAGAGAATGTATTAGATATCATATCGTTGTAGGTTCATTTACAACTACCACAGGACCACCACCGATAGGACGAGCCGGAGGGTAGGGAGAAGCGGGGGGATACACAGTGAGAGGACAGGAAAGAGAAGAAATGGAAAAGCTACATGGGTATTGTGGATAGATAGGGGAAATTTCTCGTCTTTAGATTCCAACTTGCCGCCCTCAAGCATGAAAACCATGGGCGGTTCATGCTTGAGGACAGCAAGCAGGAATCGGTAGTGAATTCGTAGAAGGGAGAGATGGAGATCAAGAGACTGGGGGGGGAGGAGAGAGGAGAGAAGAAAGGAAAGAGCAAGAAAGAGAGGATCGCATTCGTGGAGAGCCATCTGGATGTCCTTCGAGCGGGCTCAGGCCCCAAAACCCAACGGCCCTCTTTAGGGCCAGTATCATTTTCCGATCTCATGGTCCACTGCTTGCACTGCTCTGCTCGAGATCGGTCTATGGCTTTTAAGCCTTGGCTGAATAAAGTTGGTGCTTTGTCTGTACATGGAAAAAGAGAGAGATGAGAGTGATGGAGAGAGAGAGAGAGGAGGAGAGTAGTGAGATTGCTTATCGTTGTCGGTGCACTACCAATTGGCATGGCCGAAGCGTAGGGAGAAGCGGAGGGAGACGCTCTTGCTCTGCGCGCTCTCTGAGGTCTCCATGTATCTTTCTTTCCTGTGATTCCCTCCTCCTCTCTCTCCGTACTATCTGCCCCACCTCATTGTCTTTGTCTCTCCCTTCCTTCGGCTTGCAAGTTATCCCTTTCAACTTGAAATGCCACAACGAACACTTTTTCGCTTTTTCATTTTCCATTTCTCTCTCAATCTCTCTCGTTATCTCTCTCTCTCTTTCTCTCTCGCTCTCTCTCTCTCGCATTGGCCCACACCCTGTCCCTCATATTCTCCATAATGTTCACTCTGCGCTGTCAGTTACTCCGCTTGATTCTATTGGTGTTGGATTGCGGTGGCCTTGAGCACTCAGTCAACGGATGGATGATAGCAGGGAACATTTCGTGATAAGAACGACACATCAATCAGTTCACACCCAGTGAAGACGTGCTTTACGAGTGAATACATGATCCGTTCGCGGCCGCCTCTGCCTTTCCGGTGGCTGTATTTGCTTATCTTCCTTCGCCTGCCATGCTTTAAATTGCCTTCAGTCAAGTCAGTTCCCGTCCCGTTTACGTTAATCACAACGAAAGAGGTTCTGAGTATTAATTTCTAATTTAATGCACACAATTTTTGCGAATTGACTCTACACTTCATCAGATGTCTTCTCCAGATAGCAACTGGGCATACATATTTACATGGCAAAGGAGAAGCAAAATACAACTGCTATCCACGACTGCACACTGACAGTGAGAATGCCGAATATCGAGAGAGAACCATCGGATAGTCACTGGAAAGTGGCAGGCTGAAGACCGTGCACGGACAGGGACGATTCTTCTATCATACGAAGTACAAAGGAAGAGAGAGAGAGAGAAAGAGAGAGAGAGAAAGAGAGAAAGAAAGAGATAGAGAAAGAGAGATAGAGATATATAGAGAGAGAGGTGTCGTAACATAACTGGAGAAGTGCAGTGATGTCTATGTGATGTTTGAGATATCCACGAGACACGCCGATAAATTGTTAGTTCTTGTTTATTCACTCGTGCATTAAAAAAAAGTTTTCACATGTGCAACTAGAAACCCTAACAAATATACAGTCCCGCCCAACATTGTTGGGTCCGAAATTAATCCGATTAATCCGATTAATAGGATTAATTAAATTAATTTAAATAATTCAAACTGGAATTGCGAAGTGCTGAGGATATACCGTGCGATTTCGTCGGAGGGTTTTATGTCTTTTTTCATTGCGCATAACCCTGGAAAAACCGTTTTACAAAATATGCCGTAATGACAAAGATCTGACTATTTGACGAAGCTACGCTGTTTAGCGGAATTTTTTGCGAGGTGTTTGGCTGAAAAACGAGCAGGCTGAATCCAGCAGCCAAACTACAAACAACAAATTAGATTGAAACTTTCTAAACACTTCTTATTTTGTTTGAGTATCTTCCTTTGTTTCGCTTGAGCTTCTTATCATATTTGGGTATACATGATAAGAAAAATGGAAAATAAGATATTTTGTTGCGAGCAAAAAAATCGCTCTTGAAGAGCATCGAACACCGGACCTTTAGATTCCTAATCAAACGCTGTCGCAATACACCACAGGCAGCTTGAGAAAATAGGAATGTATCTTTTCTATCCTGACCGGACCCGACCAAAAATCAGCCAAAAAAGCAATTATCGCCTTGAATGAAAAGAGATGGAAATTAGAGGGAGAGATAGAGGGAGAGACTGAGAGAGATAAAACGAGACTGAGAGAAATATACTGAAAGAGAGGTAGGGAGACAGAGAGAGAGAGAGAGAGAGAGAGAAAGAGAGAGAGAACGACAGCGAAAGAGAGGAGGGGATAGATTGAAAGAGTGAGAGAGAGAGAGAGAGAGAGAGTGAGGCTGCGATAATGTGATAGGAAAGGTACATTCCTTTTTCCTCAAGCTGCGTGTGGTGTATTGCGACAGCGTTTGACTGGGAATCCCATGGTCCGGTGTTCGATGCTCTTCAAGGGCTAATTTTTTGCTTGCAACAAAATATCTTATTTTCCATTTTTCTTATCATTTATACCCAAATATGATAAGAAGCTCAAGCAAAACAAAGGAAGATACTCAAACAAAATAAGAAGTGCTTAGAAAGTTTCACTCTAATTTGTTGTCTGTAGTTTGGCTGTTGGATTCAGCCTGCTCGTTTTTCACTCGTTTTTCAGCCAAACACCTCGCAAAAAATTCCGCTAAACAGCGTAGCTTCGTCAAATAGTCAGATCTTTGTCATTACGGCATATTTTGGAAAACCGTTTTTCCAGGGTTATGCGCAATGAAAAAAGACATGAAACCCTCCGACGAAATCGCATGGCATATCCTCAGCACTTCGCAATTCCAGTTTGAATTATTTAAATTAATTTAATTAATCCTATTAATCGGATTAATCGGATTAATTTCGGACCCAACAATGTTGGGCGGGACTGTATATTTGTTAGGGTTTCTAGTTGCACATGTGAAAACTTTTTTTTTATTGCGTTTTGACCATTTTGGAGAAATCTGGGTAATCACGGCAAAAATTTACATGTTCAACGAAATAAACCTTTCAAAACATTTTGAAACACGGGGTAACTAAATGTAATAGAACAAAAGGGAACAAACCTTTTCGTAAGGAAGAGCGCCCTTTTCGTCTCATTGACAAAAGACAAACTTTCGATCAATTAGGAATCTTATTGGGCAGCGAGGCGAAAAGGCAACAAAGACTCGTGGAATTTAACAAAGCATGACCATTGGACGAATAATGAAGAGAAAGAGAGAGAGTCAGAGTTCCGATGTGGAGAGTGATAGGAGAGAGTGCGAGAGATAGATAGAAAGAGTGAGAGGGAGAGAGAGAGAGAGAGAGAGAGATGTTGACAAGACTTCATCCTTTCTTCGCTTCTATTTTAAGAATTCTTGTTCATTTTTCCATAATAACATTTCCTTTCGTCTGTGTTTTGAAGCTGTTCCTAGTTCTCCCAAAGTATTCCATATAATTGACAAAAACACTTCTCCTCCTGCAGATGCCCACAATTGGTCGCTGCTTTCTCCTCTTGATTGTTTTCGAATGTTACTCTGTCGTCCATACTCTCGAATGTTATGCTGGGCAGTACTTTGAAGGGCCTAGCTATGTAATAGCAGCCTTTGCCGAACTGAATGAACCGTCGAATCAAAGTTGCAAGGAGTACGAACAGGCTTGCGCGCAGGTACTTAAAATAACTCATGCTAGAAGTACATACGCTTTTTTTCTAGGTTGAAGCAATGTCGCCCTTGGATCATTTCTTAAATTTTTTACATCAATATATTCTATAGAAAGACTTATCCCGAACTTATCCGAAAGTTATCCCGAATAGATAATGGTAATGGAAAGTCCTTTGAGGCATTCTTCTTCATAACAGTAAGGAAGAACAGCGTTTCTCAGGCTAAATCGGCCATGTTCACGGAAGCGTCTTGCATTTCTTCGATTGAGTATGAGGTTTGTGAAACGCTCCTTGCTCTTCATCCCAAATCAATTTCACAAAAAGTATTGTTATGCCTAGTCAATGTTCAGGAAAGAATACGGTACTTGGAGTTGATTGAGTCGAATCTCATGCAACAACTGAAGACGGCCACGGAGCACTGGCACTACGGCGTGAAGTTGCAAGTCTGTGGCAAGCAGAAAAGAGAATGCGTCTCCGACCGCTTCTACGCCATGAGCCATTGGATACGACTTCGCATTTTCAATCCCACATCTCACGACTCCTCTTCACCTACTCTTCACTCTTTCCTACTTCTTCAATTTGTCATTTTCTCTCTCCGGCTGTATGTTTGAGCTTTCAAGACCATTTCGCGTACAAATACATATGTATGTTCTAGCAAAAATCAATCGTGAAAAGTAGTCCATATCGGTCTGTTTGACATAAAATCACTCAGCTTTTGAAACAAATATTCAAAGGGAAGCAAATATTTGCAGTATCTTCATTCAGACTGTTTGTAACCTTCACAAGTAGCCGAGTATTATTCTCGTTCTTTCTCTCTCCCTCTTTCCCTCTCTCTTTCACTCTCTCAATCCCTTAGACGAGGCAATGAGAGGAAAGGAATCTTATCTCAAGTCGGAAGATTCATAGTATCATTTTCTTTTATTTATCGTTTACAATCACTCGCCGATTCTCCTTATCATTCCGCTCTCTCTCTCCCTCACCCTCTCTCTCTTTGTCCCTCTGACGGTCTCTCTCTCCTTTCCCTGTCGCTTTCTCTAGCTCCTGCTCATCTCCTCTCTCTCTTTCTCTCGATCTCATTCTTTAATTCTGGTTCGATATATTCGATCCTGCTTTCCCTTGCATTCTATAGTTCTTATATTACTCTATACAAATTCAATTTCAACAGATTGTCACTTTCTCTCTGCCGTAAATTTATATTTATCAATACACAGAAAATGGAAATTTTCAAATGAAAGATACAACTGTTCTGAATAAAACCTCCAATCGTATCAGTGATAGCATTTAGCCTCTTTTCTTGTACAACACCACGGAGACGACGAAGAGAAGTGCAAGCAACACCAGGACTGCAGGCATAGTAACTATAAGAGATCCGCCGAGTCTAGGGTGCTCATCGTCCTGTTTGGTTTCCTCCGTCTCAGTTGCCTGGTCGACCATAAACGGCTCTTTAATCTCTGATGTTTCTTTGTGTGCCTGTTTGTCCCCGACTACGTCTCCTCTGGCTTCCTCATCGATGAATGTCTTCCACATTTCAGCGATAGATTGGGACTCTGGCATACGGCGGGCAAGCGGTGATTCAGTAATGAACAGATCGGAAGTGGGTTTTGCATGAGGCGTGGAAGGCAGCGCATTGCCGATTGCAGGAGTTGAGAGCTGCGAGAGAAGCTCGCTGGAAGGGGTCATTTCGCCATGTCTTGATGCCGGTGTTGTCGGTATAATTAGAGTGGATATATGGTCCTCTGCTACGGCATTTCCTGACTCCTCCCTGGTTGCCGTCGTCTTATGTTCCTTATCGCTAGTAACTTTTGGATGCCCCGGTTCTTGGCTCGTTGCCAGCGGATCAAAGCCGTCGAATGTCTGATGCGTCATGCAACAGAGGGAAGCCTGCTTCTCAGGCCGCGCAGCTTCCCCGCCCCAGCGAGTGAATCCCCCGAGCTGCAGCACTCCCGTCGCCTCTGTTTCATTTGCCGCCAACGACGGAGGCAAATAATCGCGCCAGAAGATTTCTTGCACCTTAAATTAAATCCCTTAAACTGTCTTTAAACTATACGATTAGTTACATAGATTACTGCAAAAGTTCAAAAGTTTTCCATCGATATTTCTTTTGGTGGAGGAAGTTTTTTCTTATAATGGAGGTAGAAATCCATTCACATCTTTCCTTATCAAGCAGAAGAATGATTCAAGACTTTTATGGATAAAGGTGTTTGAAGGGAGGAAGAACTAAACTAGACAAAGATTGGATTGGGATTCGAACCCGGGTAATCCCCATAAGGATCGGCACCCCAACGAGTGCTTTCTAGACAACACGGATTACAATCACGACAACCTCTCCGACGTCTGTGTTATTGAAGAACCAATGGAAGTGCGTCTCTCCCTCCACGGCAGCGACTCTCCTCGCTGCGACATGACAGAAGATCATCATACTCGGAGAGAAGCCGCGACGGAAGTCTCCGAGTTTTTCGTCTGGTATCATCGCCTCAGGAACAATCAAGTATTGCACTTGTGCATTATTCATCGTTAACATGCATACAAATAAGACTATTATTTTAAAATACTTCTAAATATTCGCGCTAATATACATTTTTTAAAGTTTATGTTGCAATTCATCAGTAATTTCAGAGTACCTGAAGATGCCCCGGAGGACATTGTGCTGTTGCGGGCAGATTCGTGTCATTCGACACGGAGTACAGGACATTCTCGAAGGAGTGGCCGGCGATGGAGAGGGTGTGAGAGCCAAGAGAGACGTAGCCTGGGGGCACTTCCAGGGAGGAATTCGCGGATGAGGACTCGAGTTCAAGGAGGATGAGCAAAGAAGGCAGAACTGCCGGAAGAACCAAGGCAAATTTCATCACTTGTTGGCTTCCCTGGAAGTTGTAAGGATGAATAAAAAATTAAAATTCATGTACGTACATACACACACACGAATCTACCAAAATATTTCCAAACTGCATGTAAACTTTAAACCAAATGTAAGGCATTTGCGCAAACACTTATAGGACTTCAACTTCGAATAGAGCAAGAATGTCAAACAAACTTGGAGATATCAAATGCAGCATGCCAGTTGATTCATCTGGGAATCTATCAACGTGTACAGCATGTTTCAAAGATTTCGTTTTCTCTGATCTATTATTTCTTTTTCTTCTCTCTCGCTTTTTCGATCTTTTCTATTTTTGATTTAATCAAACGATCGGCTAACAGATTTCAAATTTCAGAAAATGTCTAGCAGTAGTCATGTCTACATTCATTATGTGGGCTTGACGCAAACAAAAGCAGAATTCCCAGAAACGAGATTTGTAACCATTATAGCCCCCAAAATGGTTCCTTAAAAGACTGTCTAAAGGTACTAATTTCTTGGGGTACCCGACATCAAACATTGGACTACTTTCTGCCGTTTTCCAGATGCATTTTTTGGTGAAATTCTAAATTTCATTGGCTCTCCGGAGGTGTTTTTCAACAAGATGCAATGATATTCTCCTCGACGCTTTCTTTATTTCGGAAGCAAAGGATAGCTTGATCGAACGTGCGCTACGTTAATATCATGATGGGATTAGAAGAAAGAAGACAGGAAATGACTTCTCAAAGTGGGCGTGGCCAGTCCGAATCATCTCGCCAGAATGACTCGCAGTACGAGAGCTGCGTAACCGAAGCAGTAGAGGCAGAAAGTCATCAGAAACATCAACACGAGGTTGCCGGAGAAATTGGAGGCAGAGAAGGAGAAGTCAGCGATTACCTGGAAGAGGGAGAGAGAGAGCGAGAGAAAGAGAGAGGGGAGAAAGGGAAGAGAGAAGTGAGTGAGGAACAAGGAAGGGAGCAAGAGAAGAGAGAGAGGAAGACCTCCTGGCCACTCCGGTAGCACGAGACATTGTTGCCCTGGTCGCACTCGAGGCTCTCGTAACGAGGAAGAGTCATGTGGGCCGAGAGCATCGACTCAAAGCCGTAGCGGAACCTGATGGTGAGAGAGAGCGAGGGGTAGAGAGAGAAAGACAAAGAAAGAGATAAAGAAAGACAGAGAGAGAATGAAAAAAGAGATAAAGAGAGATAGAGTGCCGTACCAGCTTGCATACTGTACCCAGCTGACAGCAAGGGCAGTGAATCGACTCTGCTCATGAGGCCGCCGGCGATCTGGAGACCGGTGAGAATCGGCCCCGTCACAGATACGGCTACCACGTACGAGGGGCAGGCCTGAAAAACTTCTTTAACATTATCTACTTCATTTCAAATTTTAAGGATCTATCGTCTTCCATCGCGTACAAGAAGTTTAATGCCGAGAGTTTAATGATCTACTCTCTCAACTTTGTCTTTATCTACTCAAACTGTCACTCCCTCTCTCCTTTAGTTTAATCCCCCTCGCTCTCCCTCTTTATCTCTCCCTCCCCTTCTCTCACTCCTTTTCTCTCCCACTCTCTGACAGCAGAGAGCGCGACTCCAACGGAGGCAGCGCAGATCTCAACGGCAAGTCCGACGAGGAGCGTGGCTGGGAAGGCAGCTGGCGAAAAGCCGACCATGAAGAAGAAGATGGAGATAAGGATCATCCCGTCAATGGAGAACAGCATCAGATACGTCAGCACCTTCGAATCATCATATTTCGGCTTAATTCACTCAATTTAAACATTAAGAATTTTCACTTATTTAATAAACTTCTTTTCTTAACTCCCCAGTTGTAATTGCTTCCTTAGAGGATTATTTTGTATTCGACGTCGACAAAGAAGTAAAAAAATAAACAGGGGGATCAACACGACTGTCTTATCATTGCATGAACCTTGCCGACGTAGTATGCGGAGACGGGGTAGAGACCGTCGTTGTACTCGCGGGCGACTATTGGGAAGTCGGCCGGCATCGTGCCTTGGATGGGGAAGAGGGCCGCGACCGTCAACTCGGAGATCACGAAGAACATCACGCCGCACGTGTTGCGGATTCCAGTCTCAAATGAGAGCATCTTCTACGCTTACGTGACTAACACTAAAATGACAGGCTTATTACTGAGAGAAAACAAAGCGAGGTGTAACATTTGAAAAAAAAAACACTTTTTGGACTCACTTGGTCGTCCTCGGTCTTGAAGTAGAGAAGTCCGATAAAGGTTCCGATGAAGAAGACACGGAGAATCTTGGCATTAACACGGAAGGGATGACGGAGGATATCCATTAGAGATCTGTCAGAAAAGGTCATTATTCTTTTTTTTATTGTATTTCATATGAAAATTGCCTTTCTCATCTTGGAAAACTATGGAACAACTGTCAAATATTAATGTGTTTCCCACGATGATCAAAGATCAAGAATGGCCACACCTCCTGAAGAGATAGACGGCGATTCGTGGCCAACTCGCGCGCACCGTCTTCCGCAGGGGAAAGGGAGTGGAGAAGGTGTCGATGTCAACTTGCATCAAGTCGGCCAGCGAGTCGCAGCTGAACTGGAAAGCGTATTCCGTTTACTCTCTCTCTCTCTCTCTCCCACTCTCTCTTTCTCTCTCGCTTTCACGTACACTCTCAATCCTTCTCTGTCTCCTTCTAAACTCCATTTCTCGCACCATCTCGAATAATTTGTCTCTCCCTCTCCTAAATTGCCTCGGCTTTCTGTTTCCCCATCCTGTCTCCTACACATGTAAAGCTGCTGCATTTCTGACTGCATCTTCTCTTTCCTTATCTCCCTTCTTCGCTTTCTCTCTTACTATCTTTCACCCTTGCTCTCCTCTTCCCATTGCCCTCTCGCCGATGATATTCCCAGCTGTCTCTCCTTTGTCCCTCTCTCTTTCCAACTCTCCGATCTCTCACCTCTCCACCTTTCCTCTCTCTCTCTTTCTCTCTCTCTCTCTCTCTCTCTCTCTCTCTCTCTCCCCTGACCCTCTCGCAGATGCGATTGCACTGCTCCCTGCATCTGTACTCCTGGCCGGGTATGACCGCGAGCGTGTTGATGAAGTGGTCGGCCGGGTTGGAGTGCGGGGGTATGCAGTGGTCGGCCTGGCCAAAGAAGCCGACCGCCTCGGCCGGCGAACCGAAGAACGCCACGCGGCCCACCGCCAGCAGAAGCACCTCAATTACCTCAATTAATTCAAGGGCTCATCAGGAATGTCATTAGGACAACTTTTTTACTTGCACTGAATTGCCTTTGGTTGAGTTTGATCATTGCAAATTAAAGAAGTCGCAAAAATATGTCAAGGTTGCTCCAGGCGCATTGGTAGATAGGGAAGCGATCTGACCCGGTCGAACAGCTCGAAGATCTCGGATGCCGGCTGATGAATTGTGCACACGATCGTCTTGTTGTACGTCGTCAAACTCATTTTTATTTGGATAAATTTATCTTTCCGTCACTGATCTATATTTTTAGAATCTATCATAAATTTTTTGCATAAGTCGCATGGTTGAGAGTCTTGCCAAAAATGGGTTGCCTGCAATAGTAATTATCCTC